>CM046423.1:22410039-22544658 GCA_025506505.1 Flaveria sonorensis | reverse complement strand
CAAGCACTCCAAGACAAAGCACATTGACATCAGGTATCAGTTCATTCAAGATATCCATAGAAACACCTGATTAAACTAGTAAAGTTAATTCAAATGAATAATATGCTGATTTGTTCACCAAAGCCTTTGATGAACAAAGATTTAAATACTTAATCATAGCTATTAGGATGATTAACATTGACTAGTTTATTTCTTTTCAAAACTTTTTAAAATGTGTCTTGTTTATGTTGTCTAATTACAATCTAAGCCCTGTTACTAAAGTTTTTCTTCTAAGTGGAAATGCTTCTGAAAAGAAATTTACTCTCGAAGATCTTTATATCTTCCGAAGGTAAATTCCTTCACTTTAGTACTCTCTTCCGAAGAATTTTTTCCCTAGGAAGCAAATTTGATCATAAATCACTTTTACTTCCGAAGGCTATTAACTTACTCTCGGAAGAAGTCTTTTCTCTCAGAAGCAACTTTTCTTTCGGAAGAAAACCTTTACTGTGTAATGGAAACCTTTGGGCCCCACTGTGTAAAGAATAAGATCTTTTCGGAATATTTTAATTATCTACCTTTCCGCCGTACTCAAGTACACTCTTAAACTGTCTTTTCACCTTATCGGCATGGTCTTTTACCCCCTATTTAAAACTTTCGACTCTCTTTCTTTACCCTTTTTTACCACCACTAAAACCTAATACTCCTATTATCGTCTTCACTCTCTCAAATTCCTTCAATCCAACCATACTTTCTTACAATGGCTCTCAATCCTCAACATAACCAAGTAGTCATCCTTGACTCTTCTAAGGATGTTGACTTCGCCCCCATCATCAATTTTTCTGTTTCACTCTACATACTTTACTGCCCTCACCGTAAACCCCCACCATATACTCTAATCACATGACCGAATTTTGGGAAAACGGTCGTTGTGAAACTCTAAACGATGAGAGGGTCATCAGGTCGAGTATCAGCGGACAAGAAATCATTATTTCTGAATCTACCATCAGGGAGCATCTGGATCTTCATGACGAAGGCGCCCCGACAGAATTCCCCAAATCTGAGCTAGCAAACACATATACTCAGATGGGATATGGTGGTGATGTGCAAAGTCCACTGTCTACAAGTTTAATTTCTCTTACAACTGGAAATTCTTGTTGCACATCGTTCTACACTGCCTATCCAACAAATCAGGGGGGTTTAGATCAAATCCCATATGATCTAGGATGACTAGTCCATGGAATGGTAAAGGCCTCCGCTTCAACTATTCAAGGTTTATGCTGAACAATTTGCGAGGAATCTTACCAGGGATTTATTTTTCATGTATCCCCGGTTCATTCAGCATTCATAAACTGTGAGCTGGACCAGAGTAGACTACAACGTGAAGACACTCTCATGGTCCCACACATGAGGCCGGGCATCTTCAAGACCTTGAAGTAGGTGTCCACCAATTTCACATGGAGATTCACTGATCTTCTCCCAGGTATGCTTGAGCCAACGGCTCCTGGTGACATCCCTGCAAGCCCGCAGGCGATGAACCCACACCAGACCTCCCCACTCAAATGCCAACTACTTCTTCCCACCTAATTAAATTTACATACACCAGCCGCCCCAAGCAAACCCCTAATCGGTCCCCACTTTTCACACCAAAAAGGCTCGAGTGGAACTCAGGGCTCCCACTCAGCCAGAGGTCACACCTTCCTCCACCATCGACCTCAATATCAGTGTTGAGTCTCCTCAGTCTCAACCTGATGAGCCTAAACCCAAGCCATTAGCCCTCAGGGTGAGTCCTAACACTCCCCTAAGCAACCAAAAAAGGACAACCACATCATTGCACATCTGCTTTGCAGAAGAGCCATTAGGTGCTGACCAAGGTCCCGGGTCATTAGACTTAACCTCTCTATCCTTCACTGACCTTTTAATCCAACCTGATGAGGATATTATGTTCGTCAGGGCCATGATGTTGATCTACAATACCTCTCTCAAGATCAACTGAAGGGAACCTCTAATATCTAGCCAAAATCAGTTCAGCCCAAACTGAGGTAAGTCCAACTGGTATGGAGGTGACTCATGTAGGCTCAACCGCCACTACTGAGAGTGTCTCACTAGCCTCACAGGAAAGTGGTGACATCAGTGAGACTGAGTCTACGGTAACCTTGCTAATTGATGTTTTTAAAAGGACATCAGTAGGGAAGGGTATCCAGGGCATCGAGAAACCATAACTGGTGGTGATGATGAACATGCCAAGCATGTTATCTCATCTCCCTATGATTCTTCAAAAGAAGATGAGGGTAGACTGCAACTCATTATCAAAGACCTGATTTCTAAAGTCTCAAACCTTGAATCAAAGGTTAAGACTTTAGAGGACAGGTCTGCCACTCAGCAACTGAGATTGAATATCTCAAGGCTAAACTAGCCGAGACACAGACTGAGAAGTCTGTCAGGCACGTACCTATTCAGGTTTCTTTAAGTTCCTCCTCCAGCTCATCTACTTCTCAAGATGATGCTACCAAAAAGGAGAGAATGTACAGAAACAACATCATGAGGAACCCACTTACCCCATAGCAACAACCTCTCCTGATGCCTTATCTATCGTCTACCCACAACAGCATCACCCTACAACAGTCTTCCCTCAACCAGCTCCCATTACCTTTCAAGTGGACCAAAGGATGCTTATTGATCTCAATAGGTTTCTAACCAAATTTTTGTTGAGCTCCTCCATTGAACAGCCCTCCCCTGATCTAGCTATCGCCTACTTTGGAGCTAAAGAGCTTCAAAGGCTGAATGCACTACCTCTAAACAGAAGTTGGTCAACCTAAGGTCTCTACTGAACCCAAGATTAACTTCGAAGGGGATGTACAGACTGATGGCCTAACAACTGATTTGGATGGGACAGGTGATGCAGTTCCAACTTCTGAGGCAGAAATCCAAGCTACCAAAGGAATAATTGGACTGTTTTCATTGTCTAGTGATCTGTTCATCACAGAGGCAATCCTTGAACTAGCCTCTGAGATTAACAGTGAGGACTTCCTTACAACCCCTCTCTTACAAGAACCTCCACTTCAAACACCCTCACTCCAACCTGAATCTTCTGAACCCAAGTTCCCAAAGGCTGAATCTTCCTCTGATCCTAAGGGGAAAAGAAAGCTTACTACTGAGGAGCTACTAGGAGAAAAGATTGGAGAAGCTAAAGAAGAAAGGCAAACTTAATAATGGAAATTTGTTGGCTGCAAGTAGCAAAGTAGCAACAGCCACCCAAGAAAGTCTCAACAATAAAAGGAGGGTGGAAATCATTGACAGGCTTATCAGCCTGGGAGTAGCTAATGAGGAAACTCTTCTACTCCCAACTGATGAGCTTATGAAACTAGAAAAGGCAACCTTGCTAAACAAAGAAAAGGAAGAAGCAGCAAGGTTGGCCAAAGAGGAGGAAAGAAGGAAGAAGGAAGAAGCCATGGAAAGGGAGAGGATGGAGAGAATAGCCTTTCTCTGCAATAGAGGCTATTCTCAAGAGGAGCTGGCACCTCACCAAAATGACATGATCTTATTTCTTTTTCACAAAGAACAAGTTCTAATCAATAAGGAGAGAAAGAAGGCTGCTAGGGAGAATTGAGTGAAAAGAGAAAGAAAGAGGAAGTGGGAGAACTTGTGGCTACCAAAAAGGAGGGAGACAAGGATTGGATGAAATCCTATCTCCGAGCTCACGGCTTCTCCGACAGGCAAGTGGGTCCCATGTCGATCAAGACCCTACAGCGACATGTCAGCGACATCAAAGCTGACATTCACATAGGAAGAAGGCAGGAGGTTGCTCAAACTCCTAGTGTTCAGAGGATGGTACCCAAACCACTACCCAAATCACTACCTAGACCGTCTCCCTTCCCCATCAAAACAGAACCTTTCACCCCTGAACCTTCTCCATAGACCTTACCTATACCATCACCCACTGCTTCCCACCAACCACCACCAACCACCACCACCACCTATCCTACGACCTAAAACACAACCAAGAACCCACTCAAAAACCAAACCATCCTCTGATCCATCAAAACCCCTGACCTTGGAAGAATTCAAGGAGATAAAGAAGAAGCTCACAAATTGCACAACACTAAGCGACATCTCTTGTGAGGAAGAGTCCATCCAGCTAACTTTCATTGATGGCTCTTCCAGTTCCCTCACAAGAGATGCATTCCTTGATCTTCATAGAGGAACACTGGACCAAGCTCTTCAACTTCTTGCAATAAATTCAGATACTCTCAATGAAGTAGAGAAGAAGTTAAGAAGAATCCTGGTGACTCTGCTGGACACTAGGAAAGGTGACAAACTACCAAAAAAAACCCTATATCCTAGAAAGCATATTGTGTAGTGGAGGTTCGATGAAGATTCCCATAGCTTTGCTGTGAAAAGGGAGAATGGTGAAGTTACCAGGGCTGACACTTCATCTCTACTACATTCCAGCAGATTTGACATTGCTGAATTAGCAGAGAAGCCATTCTCCAATCCCTCCAACTCTGAGATAGCTGCTCACATCAGAAATCATTTAAGCAACCTTCATCTAGCCGATCTCACAAAGAAGGCCAAGATTGAAGAAGAGTTAAAAGGAGAGCACATGATGCTGAAGAAGGCACAACCATAAAAGGAAAGATCTTTCTACAGATGGTTGAGGGATCCACTTCAGATCCTATATTTAGATGGGAATATGACTACCTTTCCCATTAACTAACTCTCTTCAGAGGGATGCAGCAAAGAGTACACGTTATTCAGTGCAATCGACTAGATTTATTATCTACAAATGACATGTACAAACTCCTCACCACCACATCAGGGAAAAACAAAGAAACAGATAGATATTTTCTTTCCCTGGTGTTAAAGGCCTTGAAGAGCAGAAGGAAGTGAAGTTTTGGTAGCATCAGCCTAGGGGAGTTTGTTGGATCATATGAGGCTGGTGCAACCAAAACAACACTTAGAACAATTTTATGTACAAGTTGAAGAAGTCTTCCGAAGACAAAACTACTCTTTCACAGCTATGTCAAGGATCTTCTGAAGCAGTATGTCTGAAGAGCTTCTGGAGGAAAACTAAGTCTTCTGAGACTAAGTAGTTTTCCTTCCGAAGTATATGAAGAACTTCCAAAGGATAGAACAAAGTCCTCTGAAGACCAAGCAGTTCTCCTTCCGAAGTATTCACACTTAGAAGATTCAAGATAAAGTCTTCCAAAGAATAAAGTCATAAAGACCTGTAGAAGATTCGAAAGAAGTTGTTTCTTCCGAAGTATAAATGGCCTCGGAAGAACTTATTCTTCCGAAGCCATTTAGCTTCGTAAGAATCAACTATGAACCAGTGGACAAAAGTATGGTCTGTCTTAAAGACTCTGATACAAGAGGGTCGACAGGGAGGGAATGGGTTGGGTTTTAAAGATTTACACTGTTGGTCCCTGTTGATTAAAATATGTTATTTCATGCTTAAAACTTCTAATTGAGATTTTAAAAGTTGCACTTTAAACCCTTTAACTTTTGACATTTTAATTTGAATAATAATCTAATTTTTTTTATTTTTATATATTTCGTAAAACCTTGTAATTTAATTATTCATTTTTTTTAATAATTACAACTCATAATTAAAACTTTATAATTTTATTAATCTTGTAAAATGTTTTTATTTGAATTATTTATTTTAATTGAATAGATAAAATCTCATAAATAAAATTAAACTTCATGAATTTATAAAAATTTATGTTATAAATTATAAAATTATTATAAATTCATTTATATGATTTAATAAATGAAAATTGAATAATACAATTTATAGTTTCGATTAACTAACGCATTTACATTTTTGGATCATCAAAATATATATAATGATTTAATTATGAAAGTTTTTCATTGTTTAAAAAAATCAAAATGGGTTCAGGTTCGGGTTTCATTACCAAATGGGTCAGATGTTACACTCATCATCATAGAATTGGAGGTCAGGGATGGGTTGGTTTAAGTCTAACGGTTGGGGATGGTAGCTTTCTCCTGAAGGTTGATCACTTGAGTTTTGAGACTTAGAGTGATGGCTTAAGGCTAGGTTAATGAACTCATCAGGTTGAGCATGAAGAACCTTAGTACTGATCAAAGAAATGATGGGAGTGGTCTGCTCCTTAGGAGAAGTGGGAGCTCTTGTTTCTACTTCCTCCTGCATGGGTAGTTGTATAAGGACCTTCTCAACCTGAGTAGACTAAGTAGGGGTTCGTTTGGATTTTCTGGTGTAAGTGATGGTTATTTGTTACTGTGTGGGTGGTGCAAATGTAGAAGGTGTGGGTTCAACATTGGATGGTGCTGCCAAGTTGCAACTTGAGCAATGAGCTCTAACATATTTGGGACCAGGGCTGTTTTTACCCTTGAGAAGCCAAAAATGGGCGTTCTCATTGTTTTGAAGATGTCAGGCTTCATCTGTCCCAATTTAAGACTATTACCTATTCCCCTTAACTGTGAGCCCAGTTCACAGTTAAGAATGTGTTGAGCATATCCAGGGAACATATAGTACTCTAAGGAGTCTAAGTTAGCAAGCAGGCTTGTATAAACAAACTGTGAGTACTTGAACTTGAACTTTTGAACCATCCTATAGACTATGTTGGATAAGTCCTTAGGAATCTGGTCCAAACCTCCATGTTTGTTGGATAGAGAGTGGATTACCACATGGAGGAGGTACTTCCATTAAGAGGAAACCTTACCCTTCTTAAAGGTTCAGACATAGTAGTCCCCTTCATAGCCCATCTGCAGGAATGAGTTATTGACAACAGATTTTGGGAAGAACAACTCGCCTTCTTCATCATCCAGCCTTAGATAAGAGTTTATGGTGGCTGGAGTGATGAAAATTATATTCCCTTGCTTTGTGGCAGACAATGCCTTCTCACCGTCCAAGATGACCTCTTGGTAGGTCCTCCAGAACTCTAGGAGTTGATCTTTATATGGTGGAGGGTCTATTATGAGGGCAGTGAGGTAGTTTGAGTGAGTTAAAAAATGGCAAACATTTGAGAAACCTGGATCTTTCTCAGATGATAATAGAGCAACTTGATTGTGTTGCCTGTGTAGATGCTTGGAAAAATCTGGTTGGTTTCGGGGATCAGGGTTAGCCATTTTGAGTAGCTTAGAAGTGAAGAAAGCTATGAACAAAATCGGCTGTGGGTGAATTTAGGGTTTGATTTTTTGCAGATAAAGAGGGAGGTGAAAGAGAGGGAACCATTGTACGAATATTTATATAGTAAGGATTTGAGACAAAGTTAATGCAAAAGGATAAACTTTGAAATCCGGATGTCAGTCCCACATCTGAAAAAGTGCCCAAAAAGGTAATTTTCTTGGAAGTCTAAATCTTTCGAAGGTGATTTGTCTTCGGAAGTTTTGAGAAAACTTTCGAAGCCAATTTAGCTTCAGAAGATATTCCTTAGCTTTACAAAAATTGGCTTTGAAAGAAAAATACTTAGAGTATTTTTACTTCTTAGACAAATTTTGCTTCGAAAGATATCAAATATCATAAATTTTATTCATAGAGAGTATAAAACTTCCGAGACTTAATTGCTTTCGGAAAAAAATTGTCCTTCAAAACGTATAAGTACTTAGAAGCTGATTTAAGCTTCGAAAGATACATCAGAATTTCTTTCGAAGGTAAATTTCTCAGAAGCAGGTATTAGTTTTGAAGACATAATTTTCTTCCGAAGACAACTTGATGTCTTCCGAAAGAAAACATATCTTAAATTCTCAAAATTTTAAGGAATATCATTTTTGAAAATTTCTTCCAAAGTATACTGGGCTTATATAGGTGATACTATAGACAACTTAAGACACTCATGTTTGAAAAAGTATTATTGAATTTAATTCAAGAAAATATACTCAAAGTTAATCATCCCAATAACTAATACAAGATACCTAAATCTCTGTTCATCAAAAGCTTTTGTGAATAGATTAGCATATTGTTCATTTATGTTAACTTTGACTAGTTTATCAATCCCTTTTCAAAATTATCTCTAATCAAATGATACTTGATGTTTATGTGCTTTGTCTTTGAGTGTTGCATAGGATTCTCTATAATAGAGATGGCACTGTTGTTGTCTATGTGGATGGGAGTCTCTTTGAAGTTGAATCCATAGTCCAGCATAGTAGCTTGCAGCAACAATGTATTCAGCTTTAGTAGTTGATGCAGAGACACAGGATTGTTTCTTGCATTGCCATGAGACTAACCTTCCACCAAGATATTGACATCCCCCTGATGTAGACTTTGCAGTCATGTTGCAGCCACCATAGTCACTATTTGTATAAGCGTACAAATTAAGATCAGAATTCTTTAGATACCAAAGGCCCAGTTTGGGAGCACCTTTAAGATATCTGAGAATTCTTTTGATAGCAACCAGGTATGACATCTTGGGGTTGGCTTGATATCTTGCACAGATACAGGTAGTAAACATGATATCAGGCTTGCTGGCTGTAAGGTACATAAGAGACCCAATCATAGCCCTATAGAGATGTTCATTAACATACTCTCCCTTAAGATCAGGTCCTAGGGAGTGGTTTCTAGCTATGGGTGTCTTAGCAACCTTGCACTCAGTATGATGTGGTAAGTATGTCTTGCACATACTTTGACTGGTTTATGAAGATGCCATTGTCAACTTGCTTCACTTGAATTCCTAGAAAGAAATTAAGTCCCCCATGGCACTCATTTCTAATCTGTTCTTCATCAGCTTCTCAAAGTCTTTGTAGAGCTTTAGATTAGTTGACCTAAAGATGATGTCATCTACATAAACTTGAACCAGCATCAAGTCATTTCCTGTTCCTTTAAGGGAGAATGTTCCATTAATAGTACCCCTCTTATAGCCATGATGAACAAGGTACTTTAATAGTGTCTCATACCACTTCCTTGGAGCCTGATGCAGCCTATAGAAAGCTTTATCAAGATTACAAACATAATCAGGATGATCTGGGTCTGCAAAGTAGTTGGTTATTTGACATATACTTTCTCATTAATCACCCCATATAAAAAGGCACACTTGACATCAAGTTGGTAGACCTTGAAATCCTTGGATGCAACAAAAGCAAGGAATATCCTAACAGCTTCAAGTCTTGCTACAGAAGCAAAAACATCTATGTAGTCAAACCTTTTTTCTTGTGTGTACCCTTGAACAACTAGTCTTTCCTTGTTCATGATGACAAGTCCTCTATTATCTATCTAATTCCTAAAAACCCACTTGGTACCTATAGTGGTCTTCCTTTAAGGAAGAGGACATAGGTTCCAAACCTTTTGCCTTTTGAATTGAAGAAGCTCCTCCTACATTGCTTCAACCTAACTTCCATCCTTTAGAGCCTCATCAATTTTCGTAGGCTCAATCTGGGACAAGAAACAAGTGTGAAGAAAAACATTTTTGCCATGGGTTTGTTTTTTTGTTCTCACACCTGTCTCAACATCTCTAATGATGTTTGTGGTAGTATGTGACTTGTGAATTCTCAGTTGAGGAGTCACTTCAAGTTGATTGGACAAATCTAAATTGGCAAAATTCAGATCTGGTGATTGAGTGTTATCCACCACATTAACACATTTATCAAGAGAAGCTTGATCTAATGAGTGTGTGACATCATTGATGTTGTCTTCTATGGAGTGGTTATCAACATCAAGAAATTCTTGATCACTATCACCACCTCCATCTCCTCCTACATTGGAAACTCCTTCATTTGAGTTTTATGTCTTTGTGCTGGAATTTATAGGCACCTCAAATGTATCTGCTGAAGAGTTTGTCATGGTTGTGCTGATAGGAATTTCAACCGCAGGGCTTGTTACCACTTGAGCTGGAGTAGTTTGATCATTTGGTCTTCTCAGCTCAAATCTTGGATCAGAATCTCTTGTTAATAAGCTACCTGTAGATCCTGAATCAAACAGCCAATCAGGACCAGAACCTTTCATACTGGGTGTGTGCTCATTGAAAGTCACATTGGCTGACTGCTCAACTTCTCTAGTTCTAACATTGTATACTTTATAATCTTTAGCTTGGGAAGATTATCCAATAGTGTCCAACATCTATTTTCTTAGCAATTTTAACTATCTGATCTTTGGTATTCAAGATGATGCAAGGACATCCAAATGATCTAAGGAAACCAATAAAAGGTCTCTTTTTATGCCACAGCTCATAAGGAGTCTTACCACGAGTCTTGACTACTAAAATTCTATTCTGCACATAGCAGGCAGTGTTGACTGCCTCTGCCCAGAAGGTGATGGCATTTTAGAGTTATATAGCATGGTTCTTGCAGCTTAAATTAGTGTCATTCTCTCTTCTTAGCAACACCATTTTGTTGAGGAGTCTTTTGGAGCACTATATTATCTTGTAATACCTTTCTCATCACAAAATGAATCAAGGATTTGGTTCTTGAATTTAGTTCTTTGATCACATCTTATGATTTTGACCTTGTGATCACTATGATTCTCAATTTTCAGAATGAAATTCTTCAAGATCTGAGGGGTCTCACCCTTAGTTCTAAGGAAAAAGACCTAAGTGTATCTTATGAAGTCATCTGTGATCACCAAAAAATATAAGGTCTTGCCAAGACTCATTACACTGGTGGGGCCAAAGAGATCAATATGTAATAAGTGTATGGAAGTAATGATGGAGTTCCTTTCCTTTGGCTTGTGAGGCATTTTGTGTTGCTTCCCTTTCAGACATGCAAAAAAGTGGTCATCACTTGTAAACTCTTTCTTTGGTATTCCAGTTACCAAATCATTCTTAGTTAATTTATCCATGTTCTTAAAGTTTACATGGCACATTCTTTTATGCCAGAGGAAAGACTCATCACTATTGGCTTTAGATTGAAAGTAAGAAACTTCTCCTGATGGGGATGTTTCCTGCAAATCCATCTTGTACATGTTCCATTTGCTGGGGGCTCTGAGAAGGATATGCTCTTAAGGAATGACCACCCTGAGCTTTGGAACAATGCACTCATGCTTAGCAAAGAGCATGTTATGTCCCTGGTCACGAAATTGAGATACACTTAAGAGATTGTATCCAAGTTCCTTAACATAGTTTACCTTCTCAATGCTGAGCTTACCATTTATGACTCTACCCCTTCCAGTGATGTAACCACCTGATTTTTCTCCAAAAGCAACTAGCCCTCCATTAAGTTTCTCAAAGTTTTGAAGCAAAGTACCATTGCCTGTCATGTGCTTGGAACAACCACTGTCAATGATCCATACATTTCCCTTGGTCTTCAGCTGTTCCTACACAGAAAGAGATGGTTAGTTACATTTGGAAACCCAAGCCTTGTTGGTCTTGGGCTTGTCAAAGTGAACTGAAGATAATTCAATAGTAATTGATCCTATATGCAAGCTCTGAGGATCATTTGCTGTTGTTGATGAAGAACTTTCAGTCGCATGGCCTTCCTTTATCTTCCACACCATCTTTGGAAGACTAGACTTGGCCTTCGATACTTTGAAAGTTTTGATGACTATGGAAGTTTTGGAGACATGACCTTTGGAAGCTTTTGCATCCACAGCAGCAGACTTTAGTACTTTGGAAGCATTTCTTTCATCCGAGATGAAATTTTCTTCCGAAGGTAAGTTTTCACTTATCTTCTTCTTCACTTTGGAGCTTCCGAAAGGAAGAGGTTTTCCTTCTAACGCTATCTTCTTCTTCTTCTCAGAAGTCTTCTTCTTGGTCATGTGGATAATACTTTTGGGATTGTAGATGCAATCCTTAGCAAAGTGAGAAGTGCTACCACACATGATGCATTCAGTTTGCATACTTCTAAGAGTCTTCTTTTGAGTAGGAGGCTGAGCTTGATGTCTTTCAACTTCTTTCTTTATCTTCATAGATGATGCAGCAGGCTTCTTAGGGTGAGGCTTGTTCTTGGAACTGGATGGTTCAGGTTATGCAGTTGTGGTGCACATTTGATCAGTCTTCTTTTCTTAACTAGGATAATTTAGAAATGAACTAGGACTCCTGGTACTAGAGTCCATGGTTAAGTGTTTAGTCTTCACCACTTCAAATCCAGCAGAGATAAAAACTTTCTTTTGCTTGGAGTTGAAGGTGGTCTTGATCTCTTGGGCTTTCTTTGATTTTCTTTTGGCTGTCCTGATCAAGTTCTTCCTAGCAGACTTGGTAATCCTTGGTTCTTTCTTCTCTCCAAAAGAATAATGACCCTTCTTAGGATGATCATTTTCACTCACTTTAGATCCATCCTTCACTATCTCCTCTTCATCTTCATCCTCTTTTTGGATGGGGTCTATGAGGAGCAGCTCATCATGACAAGTTCCACACCTTGTAGGTCTTACAGATAGTAATGGGTGTGGAGGAGCTATCTCACTTGAACCCAATCCCTGCCTATTCTGATTAAAAATCTTTGCATGCGTGGATGAAGATATGATGTTCTTGAAGGTTTCCTCTTTAAGAACACACTTTTCTGCCTTGGCTTTGTTGATCACAAGCTCAGCCTGGCATTCAGTTAACTTGGTAATGAGATTTTGATTTAAGTCCTGTAATTTGTGTGCTCATGCTTAAGAGTTGAAATTGTTTTCTCTAAATCTTATATTTTAAGTTTATAGTAACTTTTAGCTCTTTTGAAATCAGCTTTTAAAATGTTCAAGGACTCAAGGACAAATCTCACTTCCAAGTTGTAGGACCTATACATATTTACTTTAGCAATGAAGTCAGGAGTACAAAGATGTTCTAATACCTTGGCTTCTTCATGGTCAGCCATGAGTGCTTGGTTGGGAGAAACACCTTCTACCTGAAAGCTCCAATCAAAGCCTCCTTCTTCAATAGCAACAGTAACTTGTTGTTTTGGTTGTCTTGGCTTCTCAGATCTGGGGTTGCATCAGTGTAGTTTGGTCTGGATTGTGCTTGGCCACCATTTGTCCTTGGTTCCTTGCACTCCCTAACAAAGTTTCCCATTTGGTTATAGTTGTACACATCACCTTGCTTTTATCTAGGCCAAACTTTCCACTGGCCACATTACTTGGGAGCTTCCTTCCTGTTCTCTTGTAGAACTTCTTGGCTCTATGAGTGAGAAAATCCATCTGCTAAACAATCGCCATGCATTCCATATCATCTGGATGGATGCAATCCAGGTCTTTAAGAGTGAAGAGAAAGTTGCCACAAGTTTCATCAGTAGACACAAAGGCTTGAGCAGAGCTTGTCTCTTGGAATGGGCATCCCTAGATGTAGCTCTCCATTGGTGTCTTAAGGAAGGTGATAAAAGGACCCTTTTATGAGTTACCAGGGTAGCAGATAAGATGATGTTGTGCTTCTCTACTATCCCTTTCAACCACATGGAGGACAGAACTCTGTTAATTGCTGGAAGAGCTGTTTGATGGATTTTGCATGTTCATCTCCATCTGGTAACCATTAAGGATACCATACAACTCTGTGAAAGTAAGGGTAGAGAGGTTTTCAACTCTTTTAATGGCCACACAGTAGTATGTCCATTGTCTGGGAAGAGAGAACATGAACTTCCTCATAATGTCCCTATTGTCAAGCTTTACTCCAACATCCATGAGAGTATCTACAATTTCAACATACCTAAAGTATTGTTGAGTCAAAGTTTCACCAGACTTGCAGGCAAAGTTTTCAAACTGCTGCTTCATAAGGTCTTTATTATTTTCCTTGGCTTCCTCAGACCCCTTATACATAAGCTTCAATGCATTCCAGAGCTACTTAGCAGTTTTGCACTTCTTAAAGCCTCTGTATATGTAGAGTTTGGAAGAGCAGTTTGGAGAGTGGTCATGGCTTTCTGATCTACATCAATTTTCTTCCAATCTTCCTTAGAGTAGTCAACCATTTCCTTTGCAATCATCCCACCTCCAGCAGTGGCTGAAGAGGTACTTGGGATGTGAGGTCCTTCAATAACACATCTCCACATCCTGTTGTCTTAAGACTTGATGAACCCTTCCATACGTTGTCACCAAGTATCAAAGTCATCAGGAGTGATTAGTGGAGACTTTGTCATGGTACCGGTTTCCATATCAGCCTTTGTGAGAGGTGCCATTGGAGCTGGTAAGTGTTTTGTGAAACTAAAGAGATCTAAGATGGTGAGATCTTACAATCAAGAGCCTGAAATGCTCTGATACCAATTACAGGACCGGTGAAGGGAGGTTAATACAACAGTTTCACAATGTTAGGGGAGTTAGAACACTTAGCATATCAAATAGGCAACCGACTTAAGATGAAAAAAAGAACACAATTAAAGAACAGAACAAGAACAAGATAATATGGTTTTCAAGAATGATGTATATTGCCCTCAAGTTTTTATAACACTTGAAAGACAGATTGACTTTTAACTGATGACTATGACATGCCATATCTCACATCCTAATATATTACAAAAAGTATAAAAGTACAAGAGTAGAAAGTTGCAGACTCAAGACCTTAATTTACAGTTTGACAAAAGTATGACCTTTTCACAAAGTCATATAAGTTGGTGAGTGTTCAGAGGTGGCAGCGAAAAGTAGTTTAGCTTTTGTCAAAAGGTGATTTAGAAAAAGCATGTCTTCCCTGTCTTCGGAAGAAATCAGTCTTAGGCTTTGGAAGACTTTGTCTTTGAAGCTTCGAAAGACTTCATCTTTGGCTTCAGAAGATTTGGTATTTTGGTTTCAGAAGATTTGATACTTAGAATAATTTATTGAGTTATATCAAATCTTCCAAAGTAACTTTCTTGTTAGAACTAGATAAAATGTATTGGTTTAGTTGACTTGTCAACTCTTGTAATTAATCATTGTAATTCTCTTTTTGATAATATAATATAATGCATGAATTATATGGTAACCCATATTATTGTGTGTGTTAGTTTATGTTATTACAGGAAACATCGGACTTGGTCAATTTGGAAAAATTGACTAAGTGTTAGAACAACCTACGGATGAATAAGTGTTCTTCCGTAGCTATTCTCAGGAGCATAACTGAAGTTTGTGCTTTTGTAGATCTCCTATGGAAGAACAACAACTGCTGAACAAGACCAAAGATCAAGTGGAGCTGCTGACGAAGAGCTTGCTGCTAAAGAACAAGTACAAGAACTCCTGCGGAAGCACAACCACTGAAGAACAAATGCTGAAGACAAAGTGTTGCTGCGGAAGACTAATTGCTGCGGAAGAAGAACTTCCTATGGAAGACCAATTCGTACGGAAGATTAACAAACTTGTATTGTTTCAAATCATCAAGTACGTAACAAAAAGTCAACAAGTCAACATGTCAGAGAAATATCTTCAAATCAATGACGGCGAAGGATAATTATGTCAACAGAATATTCCACGTCACATCAACAACATTCTTTATGTAATTTACAATTTCCTATGTAAATTGTGAACTTCTATGCCGATAAACAAGGCAAGGATTCGCACATATAGAAACAGAATATCAAAACAAAATAGCGATATATTAGCTAGAAAATAGGAACAGAATAGGAAGATATCTATACACAATTAGGTATATATATTGATCGATGAACATTAATCAAAAAAAGAACATTAACAAGATAGCAATATCAAGAATCAAGAACATATAGCATTATAATCAATTGTAATCGATTGATTGTGAATGAAGAGCAATTGAAAACAATATGTGTATTGCATTATTACGTTTAGTTTTTCTAGTTGTTCTTCTTTGTTCATCGATTTCAACTTTTGATAAACAATCCATTAAAAAGCAGGTATTGATATCAATACTTGTTAAAATCAAATTGATAATCCCTGCAACGATCCTTGGATTATCAGGTGGTATCAGAGCCACGTGCTCATTGATCTAGATCAATTGATCTATCAGTTTGATTACTTTAATTGGTGTTTATTTAATCAAGTTAATTAACATGAGCAATTCAGTGGTTGGTGCTTATCAACCTCCAAAGTTGGAAAATAAATCTAATTTTAAAACTTGGAAAATCAGATTTAGAAATCAAGTTAATTACACAGATTCTGATTTATGGGTGTTGATTACTAAAGGTCCTTATATTCCACCTGCTTTAGGAGCGGACTATAAAGACAACAATCAACCCGTAAGTTTAAAAAATCTGTCACCTGATGATGCCAAGAGAGTCAAGATTGACATTAAAGCATATAGTATGCTTACTATGGCTTTGCCTGAAGATCTCTTGATCAGGTGTGAATCATATAAAACAGCAAACTCGTTATGGAAAATCCTGCACACTTTGTGTGAAGTAAGTGACGAGATAAGGAGCATAAAAAAGGATACACTTCACTCACAATATGAGACTTTTTATCATATTGTGGGTGAGTCTATTCCTCAACAACTCTATAGGTTTATGCAACTTGTTACAAAGATGAATATCTTTGAACTGAATTACAGCAACGAGGAGTTAAACAAAAAGATGCTTCATTCATTACCAGAAAGCTGGACACACACTGTGTCTATGTTCAAGAATACTATTGATCTGAAGGCAATTGGGTTGGACACTATGGTTGCAAAGGTAGAAGCTTTGGAATTAGACAAGAAAATTAGAAACAAGAGAGTTAAAGCACCTATAGCACCGTACCAATTCAAAGAAACTAAGGGCGTTGGAAGTGCCTTCATCTATAATGATGATGAAGATAACTTTTGTGTTGAAAGTGATACTGAAGAGGAAACTGGCTTCTATCCTGCCAAGCCCTCCAAGTTGAACTCTCAAAACAATAAAAACAGAAAAGCAAAAGGAAAGTCAGATGTCTCCAAATCCAACAAAGCCAGCAATCAAACAGAACCAATTACTATGGTTCTGGAATCAGAAGAACAGAAGGCAGCCTTTATAGCTTTTAGTTCAAGCTTTCAAGCCTACTTGGGAAGTACCTTGACTCCTGCCTACTTCTGTCAGCAAGACCTTGAATAACTTCATCCAGATGAAGTAGAAGAGATGGATCTGCAATGGCAAATGGCTATGATTGCTTATAGAGCCAAAATGTACATTAAGAGAAACAAGGGATTGTTAGTGGGAGGTAGAACAACAAAAATTGGTGTTGACAAATCCAAGGTGAGGTGTTACAAATGTAATCTGTATTGTCACTTCTTAAGGGAATGCAGCAACAATCAGCAATCAACAACAGATACAGGACAAGCAAATCAAAGAAGCTTCAAGCAACCACAGCTAACAAACTCATCCCCACCAGCCACAGGCTCTTCAACGGTACCAATAATTCTAAAGAAACTGGTTTCATTATTTTGCAGGATGGTACTTCTGACTGGAGCATGTACGAGAAGGAAGTACTAGAAGAAAATCAGGCTTTGATGGCCAATATGGAAAACAAAGTTCCACCAATGGCCAGAGAGGTAAGAGAAAGGTTATGTTCTTTCTTATGTGTTGATGAGGTTGAGAAATACAGGGCTCATGCTCAATAATTGGCTGATAAAGTAAAAGAAACTATGCTTTTAAATGAATCTCATGAATGAGAACATAAACTTTATCAAGTCAAAATAAATTCACTACAAAAGGATTTAGACAAACTTATGTCTGAAAATTATAACTTGAAAGCACAAGTTGAGCATTTGACCAACTCATTAACCAAGTCCATGTCAGATCATGCATCAACTGAAGTAAAACTTCAGAAATTCCAACTATCATCATAGCAGTATGAGAAACTATTAAATTCTCAAATTGAATCAAAGAACAAGTCTGCGTTGGGTTATCATAATTTTGCTCCACCAATTAATAACAATTACACCACCCTACCTGATTCCATGACCAACAGTTTGACAAATCATTTTGTGTCTAACACCAAAACCGAGTCAAAAGTTGAAAATAATGAAGTGATAATGTAGAGTCGCATGACTTGTATGAAAATCTGGTTTTATCATGATCTAGGAAGTACATGTGGTTAATGAAGTGATATATGTGAACAAATTGTATGAAAATCATGTGTGATGAACCGTATGTTTGATTTTAATGGATTTTCACCTATAATGTCACCAACGGGTCAAACGGCTCAACTGGGTCAATGTGTTTTATTTTTCCCAAACCTTGAGTTCTTTGGTTTATAGAGCACTTAGTGTTTCATTATGATTCTGTGTACACATACTTATGTACTTGCGTGTTCTAGGTGACCTCTGAAGGTTGTCTTTCCACTCTCTCTTTCAAGTTAAGCTCTTAAGTCTTTATTGTGCACACCAGGTGAGTTCATGCCCCACTCTTTTACATACTCTCTTTTGGGGGAGATAGCATGCTGGTTTTATAAACGCTTTACTATTATAAGTTGTGTATAGTATAATATAGTGCTAAATACCATGAAAGTCCTCACACTTTCGGATTTATAATAATGATGATTAGCGGAAAATCTTGGGTAGTACTACTGAGTCTGACGAGCCCCACCTGTGCGACTCGAGGTCAAACGGGTGCAATTTTGTCCTAACACAGACATCGTCACGACCTGGTAAGTCGTGACGGGAGGCAACAAACAAAACACAGTCAGCTTCAATCGCGAAATCACTATGATTATTACTTGTGAATTTAGACTAGCTATCTGATTCAATGCACTCTTATATTTTATACTGTTACAGTTATGTTTAACGCAAACTCTTGAACTCACCAACCATTGTGTTGACTCTTTTAGTATGCTATTCTCAGGTTGAGGTTACCATTGCCTAAGAGCATGTGCACGGGTCAGCATCATTGTAGTTGTCAGCATGATTGAAACTTTGTGTTGGTTTGGTAATTAAACATTTAAGTATTTGTTGGTACTACTTTGGGCGCGTGTGTTTGCGCATTTTACATTATATTGTTTACTTTGGTCTTTCTGGTTTAATAAACGCTTTCGCATATTTTAAAGTTAAACTCTGATTTTGAATGTTTGTTCATATAGAGTAGTTCTGAGTAACTAATGACTGAGATCCGGGTATGTCACACGCCTCGCGGTAAAACCCCGCACGTGGATTTTGAGGGTGTGACAGATTGATATCAGAGCCATTGGTTATAGGGAACTAGGTTGCATACACACACTAGACTATAACCACACAGTTATTAGTTACTTGTCACTTATTTCTTACTGTATACTCATTGGCATACGCAACACGTACTTCGCAACATGGCATCGTCATCCCGAAATTTAGCCAAGAGACCTGCACGATCTGAGTCACCTCCTACTTCTCCCGTACCTGATAGGGGATTTGACTGGCCCCGACATCCTTATCCTCCTGGCGAGATAGACTGGGATCAGCCTTTCATACCACCTGAGCTCGATCCTCCGCGGAACTAGGATTTCTACCCCACCTACATAAACCGTATGGCTTATAGAGAGCGTGTACCACCAGTAGCTCCTACTCGACCTAGGACTAGGTCATCGACGACCTTTTCACTACCTACACTTCCTACCTTGGACATTCCTCTGGAGCAGGCATTTGCAGCCCTAGTAGCCACACTGGACACTGAGCGACAGCGTATCTGAGGACTCACTGATGAGAACTCTGCCTTACAATCTGAGATGCGTCAGTTGCGCTACCAGGTGGAGACGCTTCAGGAGCGACTCTCAATGGCCATTGGTGGACATCATACCCTGGCAGGCAACGTTGTAGCACTTACTGGGCACATGGACACGCAGGATCATCATAACATAGTGATCGATGATAGGTTTGCTGATCTAGAGGCACAGCTAGCAGCACTTCAGATTGCTGAAGCCCCTGCACCTTTGGTGGACCCTGATGAGGAAGACCCGGAAGAGGAACTGGAGGAAGCTCCCAAAGAAGAACCAGCAGAGATGGAAGAGGCGTGGACGAGGTCATGGACGTGGCGCCAGAGGTCGTGGTGCCGGTGCCATAAACATGACACCTGCAGAGTTGGCTGCCCTAATCAACGAGCACGTACAGGCAGTAGTGGCTGCTGCCCAAACCGGACAGCCAACAGGTAAATGATAAAAGAGGTTTAACCAATTATCCTAGTTACTTGTCTGGGATACCTGACTAATGTATGGTTTGTCGAAACAGGACCTCAACCTTGTACTTACAAGTCCTTCATGGATTGTAAACCTCACACCTACTGCGGGACGGAAGGAGCTGTGGGATTAGTACGGTGGTTTGAGAAAACTGAATCCGTATTCGTGAAATGTAACTATCCGCCAGATGACCAAGTGAAGTTCGCGACCGGAACACTTGAGGGTGCAGCACTTTCCTGGTGGAATGCCCAGGTGCAAATGCTGGGTCAAGCCATGGCCAATGAACTACCCTGGGATGAATTTAAGGAGATTATGACCGAAGAATACTGCCCCCGAAATGAAGTACAGAAGCTGGAGATTGAGTTCTGGCAACTCAAGATGCAAGGCTCAGAGATTGAAGCCTACACAACCCGTACTCATGAGTTGGCCACACTATGCCCGGGAATGGTCAATGAAATGCACAAGTGAGTTGAACACTACATAAGTGGACTGGTGCCCGAGATTCAGAGTATGGTAACTGCTTCCAATCCCACTACCATACAGCAGGCTATCCGGACAGCCCACAGGCTGACTGACCAGGCAGTTGAGCAAGGACGGTTACCCAAATGGGGCGTGGTTGCTAGTGTGTCCGACAACAAACAAAAGTGGGAGAACATTAATAACAAAGGTTCATCCTCCAGCAACCAGCCACAACAACAGCAACAACAGGTACAACAGCAGCAGCAACCTCCCCAGCAACAAAGGAGGTTTGATAATAACCGAAATTTCAATCAGTCATCCTCGGCATCACAGGGACAAGGAGGCTATGTGGGGAAAAGTCCCAAGTGCAATCAATGCAACTACCATCACACCGGCAGGTGTGACAACTTTCGATGCCAACGCTATGGTAAAGTTGGGCATGCGGCGAATGACTACCGGGGTGAAATGATGAAGAAGCCTCAACAATCACAAGAACCTCCGAAAGGTTGTTTCGAACCCGAAAAAGAAGGCCATTACATACGCAATTGTCCACAGCTTAGGAGAAATGGAAATGGCGGGAACAACACTGGCAATAACAACAACGGCAACAACAATAACAACAACAATGGTAATGGCAACAACAATGGTGGAAATAATAATGGAGCCAAATGGAGAGCCTTCGTCATTGGCTCAGGTGAGGCTCTAAACGATCCTACAATAGTAACTGATAAATTTTCGGTTAATGGTTGTTTTGCTACCGTATTATTTGATACGGGAGCTGATAGAAGCTTTATTTCCACTAAGTTTAGTAGTCTTTTAAGTGATATGCCTTCAACATTAGAATCTAAGTACACCGTAGAGTTAGCTGACGGTAAACAGATTCACGTGACACATATCCTTAGAGGCTGCAAGATAGAACTTGATGGTCATACCTTCGACATAGATCTCATGCCTATCACACTTGGGAGCTTTGAAGTAGTAGTCGGCATGGATTGGCTTTCTGACAAGCAAGCGGAAGTCATATGTCACGAGAAGGTTATACGGATTCCTAAAGGCGAGGAAATTCTCTCGGTTAAAGGTGATAGGAGTGGTGCAGTGATGGGCATCATCTCGTTCATGAAGTCACAGAAGTTGTTATGAAAAGGTTGTCTAGCCATATTGGCACTTGTCACTAACAAACAACCAGAGGAAAAGAAGATAGAGGATATCCTCGTGGTTTGTGAGTTTCTCGAGGTATTTCCGGAGGACCTGCCTGGACTACCACCTCATCGGCAAGTTGAATTCCAGATTGATCTGACTCCAGGAGCCGCTCTGATTGCGAGAGCACCTTACCGGTTAGCTCCGAACGAACTGCAGGAATTATCCGCTCAACTCCAAGAACTGTTGGATAAAGGGTTTATCCAACCCAGCTCGTCGCCCTGGGGAGCGCCAGTTCTATTTGTCAAGAAGAAGGATGGTACATTTCGAATGTGCATTGACTATAGGGAACTGAACAAGGTTACAATCAAGAATAGATATCCCTTACCTCGTATAGATGATTTGTTTGATTAACTGCAAGGATCAAGCTATTATTCTAAGATTGACCTGAGGTCTGGGTATCATTAGCTGAGAGTTCGAGAGGAGGACATCTCGAAGACTGCCTTTCGTACACGTTACGGTCACTACGAGTTCTTGGTCATGCCATTTGGGTTAACAAATGCACCAGCAGTATTCATGGACCTCATGAATCGCGTGTGCAAACCCTATCTTGATCAGTTTGTCATTGTCTTTATCGATGACATATTGATCTACTCAAAGACCAAGGAAGAACATCAGGAGCACCTACGTTTAATCTTGGAATTACTTAGAAAATAATAATTGTACGCCAAATTTTCTAAGTGTGATTTCTGGATACTCAAAGTGCAATTCTTGGGTCATATTGTTAACGAGAAAGGAATACATGTTGATCCGGCAAAGATTGAGGCGATAAAGAATTGGTCGGTTCCTAAGACTCCTAGTAAAATACAAAAATTTCTTGGCCTGGCAGGATACTATCTTCGATTCATCAAAGGATTTTCTAAGATTGCTCAACCCCTCACAGCTTTGACTCACAAGGGAATGACGTATAAATGGGGCGAGAGTCAGGAATCTGTTTTCCAGTTGCTGAAACAGTGACTGTGTAGCGCACCTATATTGGCATTACCAGACGGAAGTGATGACTTCGTAGTCTACTGCGATGCTTCTATTCAAGGACTTGGGTGTGTATTGATGCAGTGGGATAAGGTAATAGCTTACGCCTCTAGACAACTAAGGGTTCATGAGAAGAACTATACCACCCATGACTTGGAGCTGGGTGCGGTAGTTTTTGCCTTAAAGATCTGGAGACACTACTTGTATGGTACCAAATGCACTATTTACACCGATCACAAGAGTCTTCAGCATATCTTTGAGCAAAAGGATTTGAATATGAGGCAAAGACGTTGGGTAGAGCTACTGAAAGACTATGATTGTGCCATCAGATATCATCCGGGGAAAGCAAATGTAGTCGCTGACGCGCTGAGTAGGAAAGAAACTGCTAAGCCTCGATGTGTGCAAGGTTTGCAGCTTACCATTAGCACACAGTTACATGAACAAATCCGAGAGGCTCAGACAGAAGCGTTGACAGCAAAAAACATTGGGTCTGAATCGTTAAGGGGAATGGAAAAACAATTAGAGGTAAAAGCGGATGGAATTCGTTACTTCATGGATAGACTTTGGGTACCTCTACACGGAATCTGAGAGACTTGGTCATGAGTGAGGCACACAAGTCTAAGTACTCTATACATCCTGGATCTGACAAGATGTATCATGACTTGAAGGTGCACTATTGGTGGCCTAACATGAAAGCGGATGTAGCTACATATATGAGTAAGTGTCTGACCTGCTCGAAGGTAAAAGTGGAGTATCAGAAACCATCTGGGTTATTACAACAGCCTGGATCCGTATGTGGAAGTGGGAACAGATTTCAATGGATTTCATTACCAAGCTACCTCGGACTCCTACTGGTTGTGACACAATATGGGTTATTATGGACCGATTAATGAAGTCTGCTCATTTCTTGGCAATAAGGGAAATAGACAAAATGGAGAAATTAACCCAACTTTATTTGAAGGAGATAGTGTCAAGACATGGTGTACCGGTTTCAATCATTTCCGACCGCGATGCCCGTTTTACATCGCACTTCTGGCAGTCATTACAGAAATCTTTAGGTACGCGATTAGACATGAACATTGCTTATCATCCACAAACTGATGGCCAAAGTGAGCGTACTGTACAGACACTAAAAGACATGCTACATTCTTGTGTGATTGACTTCGGGAATAACTGGGAAGTTCACCTACCATTGGTGGAATTTTCTTACAACAACAGTTATCACACTAGCATAAAGGCAGCACCTTTTGAAGCTTTGTATGGGCGAAAATGTAGATCACCAGTTTGTTGGGCTGAAATTGGTGATAGCCAGCTAACGGTTCCTGAGTTAGTACACAAGACCACTGAGAAGATTGTATAAAAAAGGAACCGTATGGCTGCAGCGCGCGGCAGACAGAAAAGTTATGCTGATAAGCGATGGACACCTCAAAGTCTTATTGAAAGTCTCACCGTGGAAATGCATGATTCGGTTTGGTAAAAGAGGAAAACTAAATCCTAGATACGTTGGATCGTTTGAGATATTGGAAATAATAGGTCCAGTGGCCTATCGACTAGCCTTACCTGATTCATTCAGTGGAATCCATGATGTATTCCATGTCTCAAATCTGAAGAAGTGCCTAACGGATGAAACGATGATCGTACCGCTTGAGGAAGTACAAGTAGATGAACAATTACGCTTCATTGAGATACCAGTCGAGGTGATGGAGCATGAGGTAAAGACACTTAAGCAAAGCAAGATACCCATAGTCAAGGTTCGTTGGAACTCGAGACGTGGACCAGAATTCACGTGGGAACTGGAGGACCAGATGAAGCTTAAGTATCCTCAACTGTTCGAAAAGACGATGCCAGCCGGCGAAGGTATTGATTTAAATTTCGGGATGAACTTTCTTTCAACATGGGGATGATGTTACAACTCACCCGAAACTCACTTGATTACTTTGTGGCAATGCAGTAGACCAGTGATGGGACACATACCATGTAACGCAATTTTCGCGACGAAAATTCTTTCAACATGGGGATAATGTGACATCCGGTAATTTTCTGTTACCAAACTCCGTTAGTTTCGTTAGGTCTTGCATACACGTGTCGTGAGCACACACTAGTTGTCGTTGAACGTTGGTGACTTAATAATAATTAATAATGATAAACAGATAATTATTTAACTAATAATGTTGATTATTAGTTGTGCTTATGCGATTTAAATATTATTTGTTGATTTTACCTTGTAACGTGCCAACGTGTGTATTTAATTCGTGTATTTTGTAATTAGTGAAGATAATGCATATGATTATTATTATTAGTTTATATGCTTGTTATTTTAGTTAAAAACCTTTTTAAAAGAATTTAAAAGCTTAGTTTTTATAAAATACAAATTATAAGGGTTTAAATGGTAACTTTCCAAATAAAATACTTAATTAAAACAAAATCCCAACCCTAATTCCCCACCCATCGGCCGCGACCTGCACTCTCTCCCTCTCCCTTTGCAAAATTCGACCAAAATCAAGCAACAAGCATCGATCTTGATTAGTTCCAAGTGGTTCTAACGTGTAGCAAACATCAAATCTTGTCCATTACACGATTAAAGGTTAGTTTTTGTGTTCTTTTCATGTGTTTCAATGTTGGCCGAGGGTTAGGGTCCGAAAATTGATGTGAATGTTGAATTGTTGGTTGTTTGATGATATGGGGATGTTAGTTAGATTGCATAGATGCTAGTTTACGTGGATTATGCAAAAAAGTTCCGATTTTGATGCGTTGTTCATACGTTACTAATAATAGTAACTTTAATTGCATGAATATGGTGATTTGATGATGAATTGATGTTGTTAAAGTATTTATCATGTTATGGGGAAGTTAGAATGATGATGTTGATGCAAGAAACCTAAGAATGGATGTTGTAGTTCATATGTTACCAAAAGCAGAAACTTTTGGTTTTGAAGATTGATGAATCATGATGATTTGATGTGTAGAACATGTCTAGATGATAGCATGAGTTTGAATTGGTATATTGTTAATGAAATCATGAATGTATTGGGTGTTAGATGGATTTTGGGATGCACTTTCCCAAAAGGGAAACTTTATTTGCACAACATCTTGAATATGATGATTTGGGCATGTTTGTGACTTTAGGATCATGTTAGCATGTTCATGAATGATTTCTAATGTGGTAGAAAGTATTGTTTGGGTTGTATAAATGCTAAATTGGTTAGTTGACAGATTTGGTCTGTTTGTGGGATTACATGGTAATGAGTCATATGGGTTATGATAGGACTATTGTTTAGTTTGTAGTTGATCATGGTTGAGTATCTTGGTTGGTATGAATTCTATTGATTAGTGTGATGATGATTGTTATACACGCGTGCAAATTTGAGGCCCCTACTTAGTAGGATTGGCAGGGTTTAGGGTGTGAAGTCGTGAGTGACTTCACAAGGCATGTTGTGCATGATTTGATTCTGTGTATGATGAATGGGTTATGATATAATTATGTTGAACATGATGATTATTTGAGATTCACATGACTTGTATGAAAATCTGGTTTTATCATGATCTAGGAAGTACATGTGGTTAATGAAGTGATATATGTGAACAACTTGTATGAAAATCATGTGTGATGAACCGTATGATTGATTTAAATGGATTTTCACCTATAATGTCACCAACGGGTCAAACGGGTCAACTGGGTCAATGTGTCTTGTTTTTCCAAAACCTTGAGTTCTTTGGTTTATAGAGCACTTAGGGTTTCATTATGGTTCTATGTACACGTACTTATGTACTTGCATGTTCTAGGTGACCTATGAAGGTTGTCTTTCCACTCTCTCTTTCAAGTTAAGCTCTTAAGTCTTTGTTGTGCACACCAGGTGAGTTCATGCCCCACTCTTTTACATACTCTCTTTTGGGGGAGATAGCATGTTGGTTTTATAAACGCTTTACTATTATAAGTTGTGTATAGTATAAGATAGTGCTGAATACCATGAAAGTCCTCACACTTTCGGATTGTTAATAATGATGATTAGCGGGAAATCTTGGGTAGTACTACTGGGTCTGACGAGCCCACCTATGCGACTCGAGGTCAAACGGGTGCAATTTTGTCCTAACACAGACATCGTCACGACCTGGTAAGTCGTGACGGGAGGCAGCAAACGAAACACAGTCAGCTTCAATCGTGAAATCACTATGATTATTACTTGTGAATTTAGACTAGCTATCTGATTCAATTCACTCTTATATTTTATACTGTTACAGTTTTGTTTAACACAAACTCTTGAACTCACCAACCGTTGTGTTGACTCTTTTAGTATGCTATTCTCAGGTTGAGGTTACCATTGCCTAGGAGCACGTGCACGGGCCAGCATCATTGTAGTTGTCATCATGATTGAAAGTTTGTTTTGGTTTGGTTATTAAACATTTAAGTATTTGTTGGTATTACTTTGGGCGCGTGTGTTTGCACATTTTAAATTATATTGTTTACTTTGGTCTTTCTGGTTTAATAAATGCTTCCGCATATTTTAAAGTTAAACTCTGATTTTGAATATTTGTTCATATAGAGTCGTTCTGAGTAACTAATGACTGAGATCCTGGTATGTCACACGCCTCGCGGTAAAACCCCGTACGTGAATTTTGAGGGTGTGACATTAAAGGTCTCCAAGAAGCAACTGAGACTTTTGAATCAAATTCAGAATCTTCAGAGAATCATGAATCAAAAATACCAAAGCAAAAGAATCAGTAACAAAAGCAGAAGAATGCAAAGACAACAAAAACATCTGCTGATAATCATCAAAGAAAAAAGAGATACTACTATCTCAAAGTAAGACACCTCATAAAAAGGTAGTGTTGCAAGAAGATGATACCTTCTTTAATCACTTTGAAAAAGGTAATCATGTACCACAGTCAAGGACAAAGGATCTTTTCAGAAAGAGCCTCAGCCTCTAGTTCAAAGAAAAAGTTAATGAAAGAAGAAGTGAAAGAGGAAGTGAGGGTGAATCAAGATGATAGTTCTTCATCTTCATCATCAAAAGAATCATCCTCACCCAAAACAAACATAATGAATTAATGGAATCTAAAATCAATCTAGAGTCATCTAGGCTCATTCATGAGAAAATAACAATATTAGATAACAATGGCAAGCCCAAGACCATCAAGGCTTGGGCTCCACGGACTAACTGGTTTCATTATTTTTGTAGGAACATCCAGGGAGGACTGACAACAAGAGGTATGTTGACAGTGGCTGTTCCAGGCACATGACGGGAAACTGTTCCCTCCTCCATTACTTCAAACATAAAAATACTTCCTATGTTGCATTTGGTGGGGATAAGAAGGGAGGCAAAATCATTGGTGAAGGAATGGTAACCAATGGTGTTATAAAATTTAAGAAAGTTAACTTCTGTGAAAATTTACAATTCAATTTATTAAGTGTTTCTTAAATTTGTGATCAAAACTATACTACTTTCTTTGATACTAACTATTGTTAAATTCTTAAGCAAGGTTTTAAAATTCCAGAAGACTGGATCCTTCTTATAGCACTAAGAAAAGGCAACACATATGTTTTGGATATGAACAACACATCTATAACAAGCAATGAAACATGCCTGATTTCTAAGTCATCAGAAGATGAATCTCAACTATGGCATAGAAGAATGGTTCACTCTAACTTGAAGAACATGAATAAGTTGGTAAAAAATGACATAGTCATTGGCCTTCCAAAGAAAGAATTTTATTGTTCTAATCACTATTTATCATGTTTCAAAGGAAAACAACATAGAGTGTCTCATAAATCCAAAATAATTAATACAAACACAACACTCAAACTGTTGCACATGGATCTTTTTGGTCCAACCAATGTCATGAGCATTGGAAAACGGCAATACAATTTGGTGATTGTTGATGATTTCACTAGATTCACATGGGCCTTTTTCTTAAAACATAAAAGTGAAACATTAGAAACATTGATAGAGTTTATCACTAAGATTGAAAATCAACTTGATCTAAAAATCAAAATCTTAAGAAGTGATAATGGAACTGACTTTGTTAATCATATTTTAGATTCCTTTTGCAGGAACAAAGGCATATCAAGACAATTCAGTGCACAAAGAACACCACAACAGAATGGAGTTGCTGAAAGAAGAAATAGAACTCTTATTGAAGCAGTAAGAATAATGCTTGCTCATTCATAGTTGCCAATCACATTCTGGGCAGACGCTGTGAACACAGCATGCAATGTTCAAAACAAGACATTAATTGTCAAAGAACATAATAAAACACCATATGAGCTTTTGTTTAAAAGAAAACCTTTCAAAGGATATTTTAGAGTTTTTGGGTGTCATGTGTCCATCTTAAACACAAAAGATCAATTAGGAAAGTTTGCAAAAAAAGCCTATGATGGTTTCTTTGTTGGTTACTCATAAACATCTAAATCATACAGAGTCTATACTCCATATGAAAACATTGTGGAAGAAACTCCTAATGTATCTTTTAATGAATCCTTATTTCCAAAATCTGTAAAAGGATCATCTTGGTTGTTTGATATAGATGCATTAACAAACTCATTTAACACAGGTTATTTGAATGTGACAGGTCCTACGGATACATGTTATCCTTATGTTCCTCCAAACATGGGTGAAGTGCCATTGACAGCTAATCCACCAAGAGTAGTCCAGTCACTTACTCAAAATGCTACTGATCCTGGTCCAATTCAAACAAGCAAAGATCATCTTGATGGAAACAATAGGTCTACATCCGCAGAATTTCCATCTACATCCGCAGAAGTTCCTTCTACATCCGTAGATATTACTACTTCCGAAGATGACCCATTGCATTTAGTCGAAGTTCACAATTCAACAGAAAACACTCAACAACCAACACCCACACATGCAGTTCAACAATCTATATCACTGCAGCATTGAAAGATAACAATTGGATTGAAGCAATACAAGAAGAACTTCAGTAATTTAGAAAACACAAAGTCTAGAATCTAGTTGATCTTCCTGAAGGAAATTATCCAATTGGCACAAGGTGTCTATTCAAGAACAAACTAGATGATAGAGGCATTATTATGAGAAACAAAGCAAGGCTGATAGCACAAGGTTATACTCAGGAAGAAGGAATAGACTATGTTGAAGTCTTTGCTCCTGTTGCAAGGATTGAAGCCATTAGAGTCTTTCTAGCCTATTCATCACATAAGAAGTTCACAGTTCACTAAATGGATGTAAAATATGCCTTCTTATATGGTAAAATTGATGAAGAAGTCTATGTTGCTCAGCCACCAGGCTTTGAAGATCCAGATTATCCACACAGGGTATACAAGCTTGACAAAGCTTTGTATGGACTTCATCAGGCCCCAAGAAAGTGGTATGATACATTGTCATCTTTCTTACTCAAGCATGGTTACAAAAGAGGAACAATTGATCAGACTCTTTTCCTAAAACATGAATATCAAGATCTCTTAGTTGTTCAAGTATATGTAGATGATATCATATTTGGATCAACAAACAAGAGATTGTGTGAAGAGTTTGAATGTCTGATGAAATCTGAGTTTCAAATGAGTTCCATGGGAGAACAAACATTCTTTCTTGGCTTACAAGTTCATCAGAAACCAGATGGCATCTTCATCAATCAGGAGAAGTATGTGAATCAAATTTTGAAGAAGTACAACCTTGCTGATTCATCTTCATGCAAAACACCAGCATCAACAATAGATAAGATTGTACCAGATCCTACAGGGAAGTCTGTTGATCAAAGATTATATAGATCTATGATAGGATCATTAATGTATTTAACTGCCAGCAGACCTGACATAATATTTGCTGTGTGTGTTTATGCTAGGTACCAAGCAGACCTAAAGGAGTCACATATGAATGCAGTGAAGAGGATTTTCAAATACCTTAAAGGGAAACCAGCTCTTGGACTCTGGTATCCCAAAGAAGGAGATTTTAAACTCTACTCATACTCCGACAGTGACTATGAAGGGTGCAACAACAACAGAAAATCAACCACTGGTGGATGCCAATTCATAGGACCAAGACTAGTTTCTTGGCAGTGCAAAAAGCAAACAAATGTTTTAGTATCCACAACTGAGGTTGAGTACATAGCTGCTTCAGCTGGTTGCTCTCAAGACTTATGGTTGTAAAACTAATTACTTGATTATGGTTACAACTTTCTTCAAACACTAATACATATTGATAACTCAGCTGCTATGTTCATCACTGCTAATCCAGTACAACATAGTAAAACAAAACATATTGAAATCAGATATCATTTTCTGAAAGATTGCTCAGAAAAAGGTTAAATCAAGTTGATTAAGGTGGATACAACAAATCAGCTTGCTGATTTATTCACTAAAGCCTTTGATTCAGTTAGATTTAATTTCTTAATTGAGTCATTAGGCATGATAAATTTAGATTAAGTCTTAATCAACATAATGAACAGCATGTTCTGTCCATTATAGTTTTAATATGAACATCTATGGAAGAACAAACTTGTTCATCCGCAGATTGTTATTAATATGAAAAAGCCAAAAATATTCTTAAAAACATATAAAAATACAAAATTATTATCTTATTTACATAGTTTATTGAATAAGCAGTTCATATAATGGGAAATGATAGTACACTATACCTTTTCTTACTTTTCTTATTTACCAAACAATTCATATAGACCGATCAGATGTGCTTTGATATGTGAGTAGGTTCAGCTTGAGTTGAAAATAAACAAGTCATGCATAACATAATGTCAAGGTGACAAACTGTGGCTAATTCCATTTTGAGGAGCAAGGAAGTAAGTCTTATCCTGCTGTGATCAACTTACACACCTAAGCACACTATGTTGTAACACTTTATAACCTCTATCTTTGCGCATCATGAACTCTCTGTTTTGTGTAAGCAAAGACCTGAGTTCCTGGGCACCTCTGTTTTACGTAAGTAAAGACCTGGTGTTCTGATGCTTAGTAACAAAAGATTCCAAAAGGAACAGCTCTAAAAGGATCCATGGTGATCAACTGTATATTAATTTAGAGCTCACAAATCATATCAGCATTAATAAGATTTCAAAGAAATTTTAAGATAGAGCTTATAACTTACGAAACATAGTTTTAAGTGTGAAAAAGTGATGAATTGACTCATCTACGGAGGACAAACTTCAATGTGAGTTGAATGTGGAGTCCATACTTGTCCATCTTTAAACAATTTTAAAACATGAGAAATAGCATGACAAGTTGAATATACACTCTTGCTTGAATTTATAAAGATCAATATACTTGCAATCAACACTAGATCTGTCTTCTATCATCAACCAAAACTATCATTAGGAAGTTTCTTAGTGTTATAGTATGATCCCATTATATGATGTCAATGCTTGTAAATAATTTCTGGTTTTGTTCTTTTCTTTGCTAATTAGTTGGACAGATAATGTCTTTCATGCTATTCTTTATAAATTTTGATAAATGCATAATTTTATGATTAATCACAAATTTAGGGGGAGTAGTAAATCAACAAGAAAATCTGAGTATCAAATGTGTTACATCTTTAAATGAAGAAATTTGGAACTTGAGTACTAACTTGGCTGCAGGATATCTGAAGGTTTTAACTAAATCAATTTTGCACAATTGCCATGAAGCAGAGTCAACAAGGTCCAATAGCAAACAACAAATGATCTAACATTGTGTTTAAGATCATACATTATAAAGAACAAAAACTGCCTTTCTGTAGATTGGTAACCTACGGATAAAACAGCAAATTCATAACAAATTTTGTCTTTCGTAGATGTTCCTGAGGAAGAATTAATTTGTTAAGGTTAAAACAGCAAAGTTTTTGCCTTCCATAGATGTTCTGCGGAAGCATAAACTTGTGGATAACCTCGGAAGGGTATAAAGGAAAATGGGTCCCATAATATTAAATATTTTTTAAATTGTCTGAAAAGGCATAAAAGGATATCTCGACCGTTGACCTTTCTACTCGCTCTCAAAAACCTTCTCAGCCCTAGAAAATCTCTCAAACCCCTTTCATCAACAATCGCTGAAATCGTTCATTCCACACAAATAATCCACACATAAGTCAAACATCAAAGCCAGTATGACTAATCGATTCGTCAAAGATCATAACATATGCGCATTTTTGAATCCAGACTTGGAAGATGGATGCAGAGACATCATCCGCTATCTGAGAAGAAGTAGATTGTTTTATGCGCTAACAGCGGATCCTATTATCTACCAATCATACATAATAGATTTCTGGGACTCAGCGAGGGTCGAGGAAGAAAATGAAGAACAAGTAATTTATGCCTCAATCAGAAATCAACAACTGAGAATCGATGAACGAACAATAAGGAGGGCAATGGAGTTCGGAGAAAGTGAAGTAGGTCACCCTGATGTATTTGATCACGAATATATTCAAAAAGTTTTTTAGTTAATAGGGTATGATGGAGACTATCAACACGGTGGGATTAAAAAGGGAAGATTGTGCAAGCCGTATAGATTCCTATGCCACATCTATCTCAAGTGCATCTCCAACAGGAAGTCTGGATTAGACAGATTCTCGAGGCACATCTCATCGGGAATCATTGGCATCTTTGAGGGAAGAAAGTACAACTACTCCAAGTGCATTGTTGGTTGCCTGTGTGACCATATAAGAATGCAGAAAGACAACAAGATGTACATGTTCCTAAGGTTCATCCAGCTAATCATAAACGAATGTATGCCCAATGTTGAAAGAGAGGGTGATGTGTTTGTGCAAACTCACCTAGGAAGATCTCTACTCAACAAATTGACTGGGTAGTATCAAGGAGAAGAGGTGGAGATTTTCCTACATATGATGGATGAGACTGCTGACATACCTCAGGAACTCATATTCCCTGAACAACCACAACAACAAACACCTTCAACTGAATCACCTTAACCAGCACATCATGAACCCAATCCTCCTTCACCACCAAGTGAACACACCCAACCCTTATCACCTGCACTTTCTCAAACATCAATAAACTCTACTTCAACTAAAATAGTGTCATTTGATCAAATCCATCAACCATCACCACAACAATCACCACCACAACCATTATCTCAACATGAACCGTACTTTCCATCACCAGCCACTGTGATAGAATTATCAGAATCATCTTCAAGTGAGCATACCCAACCTATCTCACCCATCCAATCTCAATCATCACTGCACTCTGGTGCAACAGAACCCATTTCACCACTTCTCACTCAAACACCTACACCTCCACTTCAAACTGAACCAACCACCTCACCCACACCTACTGAACCCATTAATAGCACAACATCTACTGAAAAACTCAACTTTGATGAGGATGAATATGAAGTTGTTAATGATGATGATACTGAGGAGATATGTCTGGAGGTTAAAAGGGAGAAAGATGAAGAAGTTGAATAAGAAGAGGGTAGTTATGTTGACATTATTGCTTACAATGAGGATGACTTGAATGAAGAAGAGATTGATGTGAGTAAGAGCTACCTGGTAGCAAAATACAACAATTTGATCATTAAAAGCAACAGGAAGCTAGAAAAGTTGAGGAAAATGAAGAAGGAGCTGATAGAGAAAGACAAACTAATAGCTAAGAAAGATGTTACAATCACTCAACTAGAAGGACGAATCAAAAGGCTGAGAGAAGATATTGAGACTGATAATAAGGTAATTGATGCAATAAAAGAGTTAATATATGAATAATCAAAACAAATGAAAGCAAAAGATGATGAGATTGAGAAGTTAAAGAAAACGTTGTCTGAACTAGAAGTAAGCAAAAAGAAAGAAGCTGATGTGAGTTCAAAAATGAAGGAAAAGGAACCCACAATCTTTTACAGCAGGAAAAGAAAATATCTGGGCAAAACTCAAGATGAAGGTGCTAAATCTAAAGGTCAACAAAAGAAATAAAAAAGGGTCTCCCCTACTCTCCATCAGCTGATCCTGTAGCTTATCAGCAAATTGACATCATCAAAGAAGAAAGTGATAATGAGTTGAAGCAGCTAACTGAAGAAGAATCTGGCATGCTATCAACAGAAGACATACTTAAAGAAAGAGCTCAATCTGCCATGTTCATGGACCTAATCAATAATGGCTTTCCCTATGACTTGGTAGAGAAAATGAATATGCCTGAAATGATTCAAGTTTGGAAAGAATTTGATGCTGCACGACTGATGCTCCCAATTTGCAATTATGAAACTTTTTCAAAGTTCAAGGCCATGGAGCAAATAAGAAAATTGTGACACAAAGAAGCTGATAAGGTACAACATGACTTGCTGGTTACAAAGTCATAATTATGAGCAACATGAACTTAAAGGGAGAACAATTGGTGAGCTCAAAGCTATAATGGAGGATGTGATGAAGGTGGAGCTAGAAACAGGAGTGAAATTCAGGATTGGAGCTCCCAATCCTGCCTACACACAAGCAAAACAAACTCCTGCTGAACCAACTATAGTTCAAAGCAAAGACATGTATAAAGGTAGAGAAAGCATGATCAAAGAACCAAGAGACATCATTCCCAGCAAAGTATGGCCCCTGGGAACTGCTGTGAGGGAGATAACAAAAGAAAAGGCTACATTGATACAACTCTTTGATCAGATGACCACTTCAAGAACAACTAAAGAAAATAAAATAATAGCATGGAAATATGATTCAGAATAGGATTATGCTGTGCTGAAGAGAACATCTAGAATGATTCAATACTTTCTAAGGGTGGAAACACTCCTTACACTTTCAGATGCAGACCTCACTACTTTGCAAAATATTCCCATCACAAACTTCCCAATCAGTCCACAGGGAAGAGACTTCTCTGGAATGGTGGCTAAGTTGAGTCACAAGTTCAAGGGAGACGTACTTAAAGAAGCCAAGAGAGAAGATACAGAACACAACAAAAGGAAGCTAAAATAGAAAAGGTCTTATTCCAGTTCTCAATAGGTGGATGATGAATTTTTACAAAGAATTGGATATGAAGACAGATCAAAAGCATCAATCAAAGTTATTGAGGGAAATCAGTACTCTTGCCCTATCACAGAATGGGGATACATAGAAAGGACGAAAGAGCTGGTGTTGCAGAGAAATGATCCATTGAAGAAAGGTCCTAACATAAGGCTATTTGACCCAATGGAGATCAAGCTGCTTCATCCGAGCTATACCTTATATCTACATGACAAGTATTTTCCCAAGCTCAATGATCAAGCTACTCAAAATGACTTGTGCTTATATGTACACATCATTCAAGTTATTGACAAGCTCCATGCCAAGGCCCACAAGAGAAGGAAGTTTGAGGCTGGTCAACTGATAGGAGCAGAAATAGAACCAATAACAGAACTGAGAATTTCATAACAGGATGAGCTGGAAGTGGTGTCCAATAATAGTGTTGTTACAACATTAACCATTAAAGAGGACATCCTGGGCTTGAAATACAAAACATTAAAGAGAATAGGGAGAATGAAGATAAAGTATCTGTATGAAGATCAAAAGAATACTATAGAATACTTCAATACTAAAATTTTGACAAGAGTTCAAGAATTAAGAGACTTGAACAAGTTATTACAAGAGGCTAAACCTATAGGGGGACTATTGTTAGAACTAGATCAAATGTATAGGTTTAGTTGACTTGTCAACTCTTATAATTAATCATTGTAATTCTCTTTTTGATAATATAATGTAATGCATGAATTATATGGTAACCCATATTATTGTGTGTGTTAGTTTATGTTATTACAGGAAACATTAGACTTGCTCAATTTGGAAAAATTGACTACGTGTTAGAACAACCTACAGATGAATAAGTGTTCTTCCGTAGCTGTTCTCAGGAGCATAATTGAAGTTTGTGCTTCTGTAGATCTCCTACGGAAGAACAACAACTGCTGAACAAGACCAAATATCAAGTGGAGCTGCTGAAGGAGAGCTTGTTGCTGAAGAACAAGTACAAGAAGTCCTGCGGAAGCACAACCACTGAAGAACAAATGTTGAAGACAAAGTGTTGCTGCGAAAGACTAATTGTTGCGGAAGAAGAACTTCCTACGGAAGACCAATTCCTAGGAAGATTAACAAACTTGTATTGTTTCAAATCATCAAGTACGTAACAAAAAATCAACAAGTCAACATGTCAAAGCAATATCTTCAAATCAATGATGGCAAAGGATAATTATGTCAACAGAATATTCCACGTCACATCAACAACATTCTTTATGTAATTTACAATTTCCTATGTAAATTGTGAACTCCTATGCCGATAAACAAGGAAAGGATTCGCACATATAGAAACAGAATATCAACACAGAACAGCGATGTATTAGCTAGAAAATAGGAATAGAATAGGAAGATATCTATACACAATTAGGTATATATATTGATCGATGAACATTGATCAAAAAAAGAACATTAACAAGATAGCAATACCAAGCATCAAGAACATATAGCATTATAATCAATTGTAGTCAATTGATTATGAATGAAGAGCAATTGAAAACAATCTGTGTATTGCATTATTACGTTTAGTTTTTCTAGTTGTTCTTTGTTCATCGATTTCAACTTTTGATAAACAATCCATTAAACAGCAGGTATTGATAATTCCACGATCAATACTTGTTAAAATCAAATTAATAATTCCTGCAACGATCCTTGGATTATCATTTCTTGTACTTCACATGTGCATGCTGAGAGCTCTTTGGTTGTATCAGCCTCTAAGTGTAATCCTTACAGCAGGGTCTTGAACCTTCTTCTGAACTTGTGAGGGGGAAAGAACAAACAAAGAATGAAAAAGAAGGAAGACAAGGTGATCAAGACCAACCTTCTCAGTTGAAGTATAGAAAGAGGAAGAGGATGACCATTAGAAAGGACTTAAAGTCAAAGAAGAAGAATAAGTCCAAGGCTTCCACCTTTGCACCCCAGTATGAGTCAAAATATCCTAAAGATGAACCAACAGAGGCTGCTCAACCAACTCCCTTTGTTGTAGAGCCTCTTGCTGCTAAGTGACCCATCTTGTCTTAGGTGTACTCTCCAAACCCAGACAGATGGTATGTCACAAGAGATCAAGGAGGTCCATAAGTGTTCTTCATGCGGAGCATACTTGACCTCCCTGTTCATGATCTCTTGGACATCAGGAGATACTATAAGAGCCTAATGAATCCAGACCAACCGATGAAGAGAGGAATGGCTCTGATTCTGATGATGGCTATACATAAGCAGAAGATCAAGACTCATAGTCAGCCTGCTTAGCAGTTTTGTACTTTTTGAAGTCTCTGTATATAGAGTTTGGAAAAGCAATTTGGAGAGTGGTCATGGCCTTCTGATCTATGTCAATTTTCTTGCAATCTTCCTCAGAATAGTCAGCCATTTCCTTTGGAATCATCCCACCTCCAGCAGTGGCTGTAGAGGTGCTTGTGATATGAGGTCCTTTAACAACAGATCTCCATATGCTGCTGTCTTGAGACTTGATGAACCCTTCCATATGTTGGCACCAAGTATCAAAGTCATCAGGAGTGATCAGTGGAGACTTTTTCATGGTACTGGTTTCCATATCAGCCTTTGAGAGAGCTGCCATTTGAGCTGGTAAGTGTTTTGTGAAACTAAAGAGATCTAAGATGGCGAGATCTTACAATCAAGAGCCTAAAATGCTCTGATGCCAATCGCAAGACCGGTGAAGAGGGTTAACGCAACAGTTTCACAGTTGTTAGGAGAGTGTTAGAACACTTAACAGATCAAATAAGGAACCGGTTAATGATGAAACAAAGAACACAAGTAAAGAATAGAACAAGAACAAGATAATATGGTTTTCAAGAATGATGTATATTTCTCTCAAGTTCTTACAAAGTGTTACAAAGCTTATCAAGAAATTACAAGTACTTGAGATACTTTATACTACATCCTACAGCTAGCCATACTTTGAAGGCCAACTGGAAACACTGATCTAGACAACAAGATCAATGTAGAGACAAAAGGCAGATTGGCTTTTGACTGGTGACTATGACATGCCATAGCTTACATCCTAATATATTACAAAAAGTATAAAAGTACAAGAGTAGAAAGTTACAGACTCAAGACCTTAATCTACAGTTTGAGAAAAGTATGACCTTTTCACCAACTCATATTAGTTGGTGAGTCTTCAGAAGTGGTAGCGAAAAGTAGTTCAGCTTTTGTCAAAAGGTGATTCAGAAAAAGCATGTCTTCTTTGTTTTTGGAAGATGTCAGCCTTTGGCTTTGGAAGACTTTGTCTTTGAAGCTTCGAAAGACTTCATCTTTGGCTTCAGAAGATTTGGTCTTGTAGCTTCAGAAAATTTGATACTTAGCATAATTCATTGAGCTATATCAAATCTTCCAAAGTAACTTCCTTGTACTTCATATATGCATGCTGAGAGCTCTTTGGTTGCATCAGCCTCTAAGTATAATACTTACAATCTCGCATACAGAAATATGGATATTCCATCTTTGGTTTGCTTGCTATGCGACAATCACGACTATTTTTATGTGTAACGTGGTAGTGGATGTTTGGAACAAGGTAGCAAGTTGCTCTAAATGCTCTTGTGTGATTGGGAATACAATGAAAAAAGTCATGGAAGACTCCTCCAAGGTAAATGGTAAGAAAGTGTATAAAAACATTATGTAATTAATTGTTTTAGTATCTCTTTGGTTCATTTGGAAGACAATGAATGACAAGGTGTTTAAGAAGAACGCAAGAAGCCCTTATGGCGTTTTAAAGACATCATGGTGACATTTTTATGGATAAAAAAAAGGGGAAAGTTAAAACATTAGATTGGAAGAGTTGTGTAATCTTAATGTTTCGGATATGATTAGTGTTTCTTTGTAATTTGCTCTAGCTTCTTGGTTGAGTAGTATTTTATCTTTCGTATATTATATATTGTTTTGATACAACTTAAAAGAAAAGTAAAAATTAGTTTAGGGATGACAAATTAGTTTAGGGATGACATATGCAAGAATAAGATAAATTGTTATACTTGGATATATATTGTTTAGTGGATAATGTACACGATTGATATGTGAATAAATATACATGTTACTAATGCATATCTTTCCCTATTTTAAGCGTCTTTTTGTTACAAATTCATCTTTATTGATACTTAATTGTGATTAATTTAGATTTTGTATTTTCGGATGGTTGCTTGGTGATTTCAAAAGAGAAAGACAAGAAACTATGAAGATTTTGGAAGTTTAGAGGTTGTTATGATCATGACTAATTTTATCATGACCTTAACAAGCATCAGGTCCCCTTTTCTTATGCATTATGATCATGACTGATTCTATCATGGCCATAACACGCATCAGGACCCCCTTTTAAGCCATTCTCCTTCATTTGGGAGGAGATGCATTTTTGAAAAGAAACCCTTGTTTTCTCCATTCTTGTGGTAATTTTGGTAGAATTTTCTCAAGTGTTCAAGCTATATTGAAGATCAAACATCTCAAAGGAAGATTTAACTCCACACAACCCACCTCAACTCATCTTTGGTTTGAAAAATCTCTAGACTTATCATGTTTTCTTCTATTGTTATGAGTTTGGTTGTGGTTTTTGTAAGTCTCATGGGCAAAACACTTTTTATCACTTAAATATATGAAGCTTAGCATACTTTGACATTTTACATGTAACTTTTGGTGATCATTAGGTTAATGTTCATTGCAAGGTTATGAATGTTCTTCAATGATTGTGTATGCTTATTAAACTTGATAAAATTATAAATCTTGTGGATGTTATAATCATATTATGTTGGAAAACTTTGTGTTTTAGAACATCTATTCATAAATTATATACATTAGTGTGTGGTTTATGGCATTTGACTAGGATTGGTAAATGAGGGTTGATTGTTTAGTAAAGTTAAACAAGTGTGCATCCTTATACATCTGTTTGTGCAAATCGTTGTGCTTGTTATGAATACCTTCTAACTTTGTTTATGTGTAACTATAGATAATGCGCAAATTTATGATTCGTGTATTCGTGTTAGGACATTCATAAGTTGAAGGATTTACATAGCTATTGTTACATTACACGTACTGAGGTGGTTACCATGTGTTTATCATGTTAACTTTCTAAAGATTTGTGGGTTTGGTATCCTTAACGGGAATCCAAACCATCTTTAACTTTGGCCTAATTATATCATTAGTTATTCATGGCATAACTTTAGGCGACCATTATGTGTTTATCATTCTAGCTTTTCAAAGAGTTATATAATTAGATAACCTTGAAAGTGGTTTAGTTTACATCCATGTTTCACGCGTAGAAAATGATTGCACCATAGATTCATGTATGTTTCTATTGTTTTGCTAAGCGGATTCGAAGTTTAGGTGATATATTTCTCTGATTGATTATCTTCTTCGTCTACTTTCTTCAATTGGATTAATTGTTAGCTAAATTAGTTAATCATAATATTCATCAATCATCTTTTATCGGCTAGATAATAAAAAAGACTTAGTATCAGGAGATCTCGTGTTCACGTATCAATTCTCGGTTCTTGCCTATTGTGTGTTTAACTGTCATAAGGTGAAAATTATTTTTTAAAAGTTTAAAGCTTAATTGTGTAAAATCATTGTTAAAATCTATATATCAAAACACACATCAACGACAATGTAACGTGTTGGTTTAATTTGAATAGATTTTTATAATGTTATTTATTGTACCAAGAATAAGATAAATTGACATATCAGACGGACCAGCAGACGGTATAGTTGGTTTGGTTCTAGTTGTAGTTAAAGTATGACTTGTATGTGAATGGAGGATGAAATATGATAATACGGAGTACTATAGGGACGATATATGCAATAGAATTCATACTGACTTGATTCATAGTCAACCATCTTATCCTCTTCTCACTCACCAAACCCTCCACACTCCACTCTGCACACTCAACAAATGGCGTCTGAAGATCACCATCACCACCACGATCATGATCACGACCACCATCATGATCATGAGAGCGGGTAAGCTTATGAAAACGCCCAATGCTATTGATAATCTCGACATACTAAAGTGTGGGATGTTATGTGTGAATCAGGTCAACATTCGTGGGGAAAGATGGGAAGATATACCACAGCCATGATGGTTTGGCACCGCATTCACACGAACCCATTTACTCACCGGGCTTCTTCAGCAGAAGAGCGCCTCCAATCGTCACCAGAGATTTCAAAGAGAGGGCTTTCACCATTGGCATTGGTGGCCCTGTTGGTACAGGGTAAACCTTTTATGCTATTTCACCTTCACATTCATTCTCCATTATATATATGGACTTCACTTTCATACATACTGATATCTCTCTTTGCTTTCTCATTAATACCTATCTTATTTCTTTCTAGGATTAGAAATCTTTGATCACAACAATGTGCCCAAATTACATTGCATATGTCCTTTGTAATTAAGTGTTTACATCAGTATCCCATCAAAACAGAAATGGGTCAAATCTAGTTTTTAAAAGGCCTGACCTGCTCTCAGGCATTTTGAAGTCATCTTGTATATTTTCTTCATGTCACTTTACATAGTTTTCAAGATTCTTATTCTTGTTTTTGTGTTCCTAATTAACTTTTCATTTGGCAATGCAGAAAAACAGCTTTGATGTTGGCCCTCTGTAGATTTTTGCGTGACAAATACAGTCTTGCTGCGGTATATGATGGCAAATTCCATTTTGTAGTTCATTTCGTTATAACCTATATGAACGTTAGTGATTCTTATGTTTTTCCAACTATTAAGGTTACAAATGATATATTTACAAAAGAGGATGGTGAGTTTTTAGTTAAAAATGGAGCGCTCCCGGAGGAAAGGATACGGGCTGTGGAGACAGGTGGCTGCCCACATGCTGCAATTAGGGAAGATATTAGCATTAATCTTGGCCCACTTGAGGAGCTTTCTAGTTTATATAAAGCAGATATACTTCTTTGTGAATCTGGGGGAGGTGATTACTGTTATTTTAAGCCTCGTTAATCAGTATTATATCAGCTGCAACAAATCATACTATCCAAGAAAAAACCAAGATTGAATATTTAAGATTTCAATTTAGTAAGATTTTAAAGAAATTCACCCACATTTTCATGGTTACTAGTTCTTAAACAGGAAGAAAATATTGTTGGATTAATATGTGAAAAAATTCTAAAAGAAATTTTTGGTAAACATTTTATGAAAAGAGAGTATTTTTGAAGTTGAAAGAAAATATACGGCCAAACAATATAAGATGGTCCTTTTTGGTTATTTTATCTACTAGTCGTTGCAAATAGTCAAGATTCAGTAACAACTAGTTATCAGTCATTACATCAATAAACTGATTATTTGATTCTGGTTACTCAGTATCAAATAATCAGTTTCAAACCACACAACCAAAACCCCTTTAGAATCAAAATTCCTTGCAGTTCATGGGGTATAATTTTGTTTGCTTCTTTATCCTGAAGTGGGATCACATGCTTGTTTTCATTACATTTGTATGGTTGCAGATAACTTGGCTGCCAATTTCAGCAGGGAGCTAGCTGATTACATAATCTATATCATAGATGTTTCTGGTGGTGATAAAATTCCCCGAAAAGGAGGGCCTGGCATAACACAAGCTGACCTTCTTGTGTGTCTCCTGATCATTTATAGCATTAAACATCATAAAAATAGATCTATTTTTTATTAAATAAAATTTTGTTGAAAAATATATGATACTTATTTCTTTGTGTGTATTTTCAGGTTATAAACAAGACCGATCTTGCAGCAGCAGTCGGGGCTGATTTGGCTGTCATGGAGCGTGATGCACTTCGAATGAGAGATGGTGGGCCATTTGTATTTGCTCAGGTATGTTTGTTGCAATGTTTCTAATAGATACTTCATTCATTGTTTTTGGTATTTTGTTTCCAAAATTTGAAGTTTTCTTTTATGTTTGATGTGCATTTGCAGGTGAAACATGGGGTTGGTGTGGAAGAAATAGTACACAACATTTTGCAAGCGTGGGAAGCAGCAACAGGGGCTAAACGTCGTTGATGCTGTTTAACTTTCAGTTATGGCATCATCATTCAGTACTTTTCTGTTTTCTGTTAGCAATGACTAATGTGGATTTTTCGTAAAAACCACATAGTTTACAAGTTTGAAGAATTAGATACTTTGTTATTTGTATTTTGAGGTAATGAACACATTAGGGTGCGTGGTAATCGAATAAAAAGCAGTTGATTGGCTTTCTCAACTACTGTTTTGGTTATTGTCAGTTACTAATCATCATTTGAAAATGTCAAAGAAATACACTCCTTAGTGCATGAGACACGGTAGGGAAGATGCTTCAATGGAGGGAGACCATGCGAGCCTTGGAAGCTGCTAATTTCAAGTGCTCATCGGGTGCTCCCCTCATGCGCTGCTTGTATACGGTGGGAGAGATGAGCAAGCCTTTGCACACTAAATTTCTTAGACAGTCTTTCATGTATCCGAATTGTTAACGAGATAACTCTATATGACAGTAATCAAGTTTTTAAAGTGTTCCACCAAAGTCGTCTAAAAAATCACTCAATTTCCGTAAGATGTTTAAATTTTTTAAAGGTTTTCTATAAGTGTACTTTTTTTTGAAAAAAAAATTTAATTGGTCTAAATGGAACATATATAGATCCTAAATACTATTTAATGGTTATTAATTAAAATTTTAATTTAATGAAATATTAATACTTTTAAGTTTAAAAAAAAAGTAACTACTATTAAGAAGTAATAATGAATAAAAAATCACGAAATAATAATCAAGTTTCATACTTTTTCAATTTTAGTCAAACTTAAAAAAATCACAAAATAGTATTAAGATTCATGTATGTTTCATTAAGTCATTTAATATTAGATTTATATTAATATATTTACAGCACTGAAACATGTAACTAAAGTAGTGATTTTAGAGGAACAGAAAACTTGAAAGTAAACTTGATTACTACTTTGTTGAAAAAAGTCTGATTACTATTATGTAAAATCAATTTAATAATTTATAACTAACTCAAATATTTTATGAGTATCTGGTGCATCGAGTCCCCAGGCCTCCACTTTCAAGATACACCCCTAAATAAAACTACATGCAAACACCATTAAAGAAAGTTGAATCAAAACTGCTTTGTCTATTATCACCATCAATCCAAAACTGAAATAAAGAAAATAATAGTAACATGAAAGTCAACCAATTAACCGTAACACCCGCGAAATATATGTTTTTCACCGGTTACAGTTCAAACAAAGATTATCGATCAAATCTTTAACTCGACATGCTGCAGGTCAACCAATTAACAGTTCAATAGTTGTTATTTTAAATAAGCTATTGAATTTTCAAGCTTTTTAGGGTAGACCCAAGCAAAGAAATTTTATCAGGAGAAATCTGCTTGTAATCTTTCTCCAATGCTGCAGCTGCTAATCCTGATATTTCCTTGTCCTCGTTGTTCTTCCCTTTAGTGCAATCGCACAAGTACACTACACCAACAAACATAAAAGGTCATATACAGCCCTTTGTTAACAAGCAAACATTGGTGCTAGTTGCAGCCCTTTCAAACAAAAACACATCAATTTGGGTTTGTATTATATTGATCGCGGGTCAAAACAAACAGAGAACATTATAAAAGATAATCGCTTAAATGGTTCAAATGACTTAATCAGTTTTCTTGATCAGTTTTCTTTGAAAAACTTGCCAGCCATTTATTTGAATAGAACTATAGTTAGTTTATAATATTATATAATAATTATATTTTTAATTAAAAAAGGTAAGAACAAAAGTACTCGTTTTGACCTGAACACAATTTGGCTCATAAAACAACCCACTGCAACCCTTTTCAAGTATGTAACAAGAGTACAAACCCATAAAATTGATGTAAATATAGAGTTTTAACTCAACAAGCATATTCCAAAAAATGCTCTTGTTTTTTTCCCTCATGTTAATTCTATAGTTGAGACATAATATTTCTTAGTTGTCTGAAGATTTTCTAGTCCACCGATTGTGTAAAGCACCTTTTTCCCCGCATTACAATCAACGTGTATTAGATTATAGAGTTTTAGATTTGCATTTCACATCACAATCAAAAATGTAAGAAACTTTTTCGCCATTTTTATCTATTAATCCATCAAGAAAACAGAAATGGTCAATCACTCCAAAGTCTGATTAAATTATCATCAACTTCGAACAGTGACAACATATCCAACCATTACCAACTACATCTACAACCCATTATATAACAACTTTTGTTTATTATTACGTAATCTTTTTCAGAAGGCACTTCCAAATACTCCCAAAAACAGGATTTAGACTCGTATATCTAAACCTCTTGGGAAGAGTTTAGACACCACTTTCAAAAGCCGACCTTTGATGAAATTTAGACTTCTTCATAATCCTTTTGAAAAAATAAGGGAAGCGACACACACACACACACACACACACACACACACACACACACACACACATATATATATATATATATATATATATATATATATATATATATATATTATATATATCTATAATTCACATTGACCAAAGTATGCATGCCTTTGTGGAGCTTTTTTTTCATAGAAATAGATATCTGTCATGACACAAAGACTCAATGAATTTTATATGCTAGTAGTACGCAATATTTAATAATTGCATAGTTAAAACATTTCATGTCATGAGAAAATGTCGCTTCCTGCATCAAGTCATCAACCCATTTCAAAAGGTTGAAATCTTTAACTACCCAGTTCCAAAAGTTGCTAATGTGCTTTTTATGGTATTTGTGCATTATATATGCAAGAATAAAATTTATGATGATTTATATTAAGATACAGTTAATACACAAATTCATGATAAATACTCACATCAGCATAAGCCAACAGATAATGCTGTGGAATCACTAGTTGAGATAGGATTAGTTTCTCATAGAAGAAAGCTGCTTGTTTATACCTAAACACACACACACACAAAGAAAAATAAAAGATTACAATTCTAGAAAACAAACCAAATGATAATAATCCTCAACAAAATTAATAAAATACTATACGAGTTTAAATCCACAAAAGGATTAGGAACAAGCACATATGCGAGAAAAGCTGAGTAAGAACTGCTCACATTTGCAACGAAACATATATTTCAGCAAGCTCTCTTCAGCATCATGATCCGCCATAAATCTAGGAGGGTAAACATCAAGTCACCTTACCACAATTCAAAGTAAACAAGATGATTCTGATGTGTGTTTTGAAAGTGATTATGTGATATTTAATACTCAGGATTAACTAATCAGCCATAATAAGAAGATTTGCGCATAATAATGTACAGATGTGCTTCTACTGCTTGAAGTTACCATAACTAGTAGGGATGTGTTCACGGTCATGTTCAACCGTTTTTGACGAAAATTCTAGGCTGAATCGCTAGCTACGGTTTGGGAAACAACAAACCAAACCGGCTGGATAGGGTGGGTTTGACCCATATTTTTTTTTCAACATAGTTAGTTTGTATTATTATTTTAAAATGATAGAGATGGTTTCCAAAAACAAAATAACTAAAAAACAAAAATGTTAAACAGCAGGTTTCAAGTTCTAAACTGTGGGAAGGAACGCCATCAAAACCAAACCATATATACATCTCTAACCGGTTGACTTGTTTCGATTGAACACTTTGGTCGGTTTCAATGACTTATGAACAAGCAGAATAATTAGATGTTAAAGTGTTCGACAAAATCCAAACCGATTACTTGACGCTTTGACCCTTAAACTATCGCGATCAGAAGCAGAACTGCAGAAGTGCTTATGCAGACATTCAAAACTGATTATTAGAATAGCAATAATTAAATGAAGTTTCAAAAAGTAAATCTAAACACCCCTAAACAATGATTTTGATAAGTTTCTTACATTTCAAGATATTTATTGAGCCAATCAATGGCTCCTAAGATATCTCCATGTGCCTTTGCTATGGCTACCCTCCTCATATTAACAACTTGCAAGTTTTAAACTTCAAAAACAATATTCAGTCAAAAATAACAATTGGTTCTCTTTTTTTTTTCTATTAAATGTAGAAAAGTGGTATGGTTATTTATGTATGCATCGAAAGTATGAGATTAAAATATCTCACTTGATCAAGTGGATTATCTTCTAGAAGGCTTGAATAAGCTTTCTCAACCTCAATCCATGAGCCCTTTGCTTCAAGCAACATTGCTTCTAACTTACCTATAATAAACGGCTATTAATAAGATCTTAACGAGACTTGATCAAATGAAAAGATCATGAGAGATTCTTAATAACAAAAAAATGTTAATGAAGGATGTCATTGGAGTACTACAGATGGTAATTTCAACCTATTTATGGGACCAACCGGATTGTATTTTCTCTAAGGGTCAAATGGGTAAACTTAGCTAAAATAAGAATGGATCAAAAGTTGCCCAAGGTGTATAAAACCTCATGAATCTTTGTATATAAATCAAAATAGACCACTATGGTAAAAGTATAGTTTTTATCTAAAACATTAAATATTTTTAATATTACATAAACAAAAACTAATAGTGGCGCGGGTTAGCCCAACCACCTGACATGTTTCCATCTAATTCGTACTAAACAATAACCTTTTCTAACAGATTACCCAACCCATCTGACCCACTCATTTTGCCACCTGTACAGATATGAATCACAAGTTAAATTACTATTTTCCATGGAGCTTCATGCACACAGACAATCGGAAAGATATTGACTGGATATAAGGCGATAGTGGCCTGAGTAATTTTCATCAAATTTGTGGTTTAGTAAAAAATACTAAACAAAATTATCACGGGTCTGATATAGATACTTCAACTTGATATATGCATATATTTGTGTGCATTGCCCACCAACTCGTTTGCTGTCTGGAAACTTCTTCTGTAAAACCTTTATGCAATCCTGTAAAAGTTGAAAATTAGTAGATAAATAAATAAAACCAAAATAGTTCAGCAGAAGTACATAAACCAAAAATTTCATGAGGAAGCCACCTTTGCAACTTCAGGGAATTGGCAATCCAGAACAGCAATAGCTACCTGCTCATATAGAGTCCATTCTGCAAACCACTTCATTTATCATAGGTGCCACATAAAACTCAAGTAGTAAACCATAACAGTTTCAACAAATTACAATCACATCATATGCCAGAATTTGTTTCTTTCCTCTCAGAGATAAAGAAACCATTGTTTGCGCAGGCCTTACTACTTTTGTGGATAATGACAAAAAAGTCACTAAAAACTAAAAGGGTCATATTTGATTTTTTTTTCAAGCAAACTAATTTGGGTAAGATTGGTATTGTCAATAAGTTTATAAAAAGAACTAAATGATATAGATTGAATTTTAGATATTCAATTAAAGCACCCAACATGAATTACATTTAGAAATCATTAGAACATGCCATTCATCATTTATTTTGTTTATTTTTATCACGATTGAAATCAAATATTGGACATAGAACCGCGGATTACACGTTGGAATTGAGTAGTGTTTTAACAGCAAAATCTCTTGGAAACTTATGGAAATTGTGTATGAGAAACCAATTCAAAACCAACTTGAAAACTTCACCAAATAGATCATACATATAGCATTAACACGAACAAACAATTTATGTGATACTTAAATTGAACTTAGATTTTCTAAGCCAAACTGAACTAAGATTTTCTAAGCCAAACTGAAAATTTCACCATATCTAAAATTTTAACAAAATCAAGTTGAAGGTGTAACACCCACCAACATTGTTTGATTTCTAATACTTGCTGTGAGATTTAAATTGCTAGCATTTTATTTTTCTCAAAGAATATGGGACGATGTGAATATTATTACAGTTAGAATTAAGTGACCACAATTCATCAATATGAAAGTATAGAAAGTTACAAATTCAATATTCAGGGCCAAACATATACAAAGTTCGAGTGAAAGCACAAGAGAAACCAATCAATGATCTATAAAACCCATAAGCAAGATAAAGGAATCCATCGAACTAACAAAAATTGATCAATTACCAAGTAAAAGAAAATGGTTTACCCTGTGAAGCGAGTGCAGAGCGTGTCTTGGGATCGTTTAAAAGGGTTAAGCAATGCTTTAAGACGTTATCGAAACGACGAAGCTTGAGCTTGCGAACAAGAAAGAGATACTCCCAAGCACCACCCACCCCGTTTTCAACTTGATTCTCCAGTTGCTGCAACTGTGATGTAAGCCCATTCCGTACGCTTACAGCTGGTCAATTATTACACATAAAATATAAAACATATATTTAAGTGTACTAAAATAATGCAGCGGAATAATTTAAAATCATTTCATTAATTGCTTTTGCAAAATAATACAACATTCATAATCGTTACAAAATATTGTTTGTTCGCATTACAATGCAAAAAACGTCATAATTTAAACAATGGATGTCATCCCAAAAATGCCAAGTAGCTGTCTCGTGCCATCCTCAGCAACATTACCTGTCAACTGGAAAATACATAAAAGTCAGCGTTGCTGAGTGAGTTCTAGTTTTATAAATAAAATACTTTTCTTTCGTTTAAAGCCATTCTTTACGTTCATTTGCGATCATACATCATACGTACACATAGATAATATTATTATTATCTTCCATCGTCATTCGTTAACTTACATTCATTCATCATCGCACGTCATCTTTATCATTCGTTATCTTCCTTACCGTACTATACGTACATACATCACTTACTTCTCTACGCTCCAGACCAATGCCACGAGCTATACCCCAACGTCATGCATAAAGCGGGTACTGGACCGAAGTCTATAATTAGACTCCCATACATTGTGCCCGGTGGCCTGACCACAGTACCGGGGTAAATTCATTTGGACCAATGCCATGTGCTACACCCCAAACATCATGCACAAGGCGGGTACTGGGCCGAAGTCTATAAATAGACTTCAAACATCATGCACTAGGCGGGCACCAGCGCCGGGGCAAGCGACCATGGTCCCATACATCTGGTCAGTCACAAAGACTAGACCCCCGTGTGCATCCTTCCGGGGTAGCTAACCCACACACAGTTGAGCTAACACCCTTCATTGGGTGTGAACCTCCATACATTGCTTGCAAGACTTTTCTTACCTCCATTCGTTCATTAATGCATGCATTCATTCTCTCTTTATGTTCCACTTATCATTATCATTAATTTTCACTTTACGTTACATAATACTTTTCATTCATTTCATACCCATAACACGTAAGTCACGGAATAATACATAATAGGAACATAAAGTCAACATAACACATTCATACATAGCATCACATAAACATCACATACCCCATCACACATCATCATAAACATCATGCATCAACCATTCACATACATTCAACATAAAAACATAACCGACCCTCTGCGGGGCAGCGGGGGGTTTGGGGGCTGCAGCCCCTGACAGCGGGGTCCTAGGGGCAGCAGCCCCTAGTGGGGTCCAAGGGGCAACGCCCCTGGCTCATTTTTCCTGTTATATGGCACATTTCCTAATGGAAAAATCGATCTTCCTGTTAAAACCTTTTAAATTCTTGGACATTTAAAACATATATTCAGTATGCATTTCCAGCCCCAAACAAGTTTAGAACCTTTAAAATAAGGGATCTAGAACTCACCTGGACTCAGCGAGTAGCTTCTCAATCAAGCTTTCTAAGCAAGGGTCGCACTACACAGCCTGTAGATAAGTTAACACTCAAAGGGGTTAATTTCTGCCTAATTTCGCTGCTAATTTCGCTGCATGATCAGCAGTTTCGCTACTAGTTTCGCCAGCAGTTTCGCTGCCACCTTCGCTGGCAGTTTCGCTGCCAGTTTCGCTGGCATCTTTGCTGCCAGTTTCGCTGCCAGTTTCGCCCAACTTTCGTTGGAAATTCAAGTCTGCGAGACTACCTGCGAAACTATAGTTTCGCAGGAAGATCCATAGTTTCGCTAGACGACTACATAATTTCGCTGGATGAACATCCAGTTTCGCAGAACGGGCTGAAATTACGAACCAACCCATTTTTGACCCAAAACTTCAATCTTTTACACCCAAAACCTTGGTTTATCACCCAAAAAGCTATATCTAAGCTTCTTACATGTTTTCTTACACAAAAACATGAGTTTTGGGCGATTCTTTGCTACTTTCAAAAACTCCAAACCCTAGAATCCGGGTTTGCCCTTAAAGAACCGGTTAAACGATGTTTCTTACCTGGATTCTTGGTCTTTTCTTGTTGTTTGGATGCCCACAAAAACCGATCTTCAATCTCTTGATCAACCGAGCCTTGGATCACCACTTTCTCTCTCTACACTCTCTCTCTAAAAGTTGGGTGTTGAGTTGCAAATGAGAGTGGCTCCAGCTAACCTGTTTATATATACCGGGCGTTCTCGGGACCTTAAACTCGCCGAACACATAACCCGCGAGGTCTACTCGGTCCATACTCCATTTCCCGCTTATTTTCTTTAAATAATCCCGGCTAAGCCCATCATTATTAACGGGCTCGTTTCGACTTTATTCCGGGTGTTACATGCGACTCCTCTGTTTTACTCACCATCTTGATCGATCTGAAGATTCAATCTACATAGATATTTTGAAGTGAATTAGGAATGGCGCAAATGCAAATACGGGTTCGAGTATAATAAACCCCTTCTCCAGCTGCATGCGCACCCCTACATGTGAAAAGCATTCCTACTGCTACTCACTCAAGATAATAACTTGAGCGTGGGTAGGCCTGTTTTCATTTTCGGTTCGGTCCCCAAGTTTGAAAAACTACAAGATCGGTCCAAATGTTTGACAAAACGTGACACAAATGGTCGTCGTCATGGATGACCGTTATTTTTTTCCGTTAAGTGCTTGTAAAATGACCAAAATACCCCTAACTAATAAAAAATTAGAGTTAAAAACAACCAACTCCACCATACCCCTTCACTTTCAGACCAACCGACGGCGGCGACCTCCGACCACCATCATCGCCAGACCAACCGTTAAAAACAACCGTTATCTGTTTCTTCCCCTTCCAGACCAACCGACGGCGATCTCCGACCACCATCGCTACCGGACCACCATTTCACTGACCACCATTACCACCAAAGCGCTTCACCATCTCCACCAGACCACTTCACCATCACCACAGACCACATCACCATCACCACCAAATCACATCACCACCGCCACCGGACCACCGCACTGAACCGTAGCCACCAGAAATAGGCTGAATCAATCGACTGTCGCTAAATACATCCACGACCATCGAAAAAAAAGTCGATTCAGAAGAATCGTTGGTCGCAGGGCAATTCTATCGATGGTGGAGGTTGATTCATCACCAATGGGAGGTCGATTCATCACCAATGGTACAGGGCAGTTCTATCGATGGTGGTGGAGGTCGATTCAGTTTGGTGGTGGTGCAAGTTGATTGAATCAATGCATTCAATTCAACTGATGGTTGCGGCTGATTCTATAGACGATGGTCTCATCAGTCGATTAAAACAGAGGGAAGAAGAAGGGTGTGGGTGGGGGCGATCGATGAATTTCTCATGGACGAGAGCGGCGGAAACCGGTGGCGGTCCGAAGGAGGAGGGCGGCGGTGGCGGGGTAGCACTTGGGGAATGGTGGTGCGTGGAAAAGGGGAGGGGTAGGGTAGGGGGATATAAATATTATTTTATATTTATGTTTTGTTATTTATTGAAAGGGTAGTTTAGGTATTTTTAAAATATTAACAGAAAAATTAACGTGCCATCCATGACGGGGACCATTTATGTTATGTTTTGTCAAACGTTTGGACTGGCTTTGTAGTTTTCAAACCTGGGGACCAAAAGTGAAAACAGGTCTAACCACAGGGACCTTTCATGTAATTAACTCTAATAACTTTTTTACTCTTAAACTTATCTCAAGAAATTGGATTATAAATTTAATATTTTTTTAATGTAATTATAAGAAATTGGATTATAAATTTAATATTTTTTATATAATTTAGAATTCAGGAAAATTGAAATTTGTTAAAAGAATTTTAAATTTTTAATGCATTTTAGTGACAAAACATTCAATAAAAAAATTAGAATTTATCACTCATTGCAAACAGCGACCACCTCCGACTCATCACCGCCACTATATACCACCAACTATGTGTCGCCCTCGCCACCAACAATCAACTGTGGCCAACGATCGCACTCGCCACCGACAACCGACCACGGCAATGACGACGGGCGCGGTGATCGTCGATTGTCGACAACGATGACCACACAATCGGTTGTCGGCGAGCAGGGAAACAAGCGACCCGTGGTGAGGCCTCAAACGATTTTGGGTGATCAGCGGCGGTCGTTGGTCAGGGGCGGCAGGTGCCTATGGGGTTCAACGAATGGCAGCGGCGGTTAGTGGCTGAGCTCGGAGGTCGGTGGCGGCGACAGTCATAGGTCGATGGAGGCATCAGTCGAAGCCGGGGGTCGGGGTCAACGACAGGAGGAGGCCAGTGGCAGCGACGGTTGACGATTGGGGGCGGAGATGGTCGGAGGTTGGCGGTGGCATGGGTCATTAGTAGTGTCGGTTAGCTGTCGACGGGAGTGGTAGGTGGCGGTCGGTGTTAGGGGCGGGGGTCGGTGGAATTTGAAATCCTTCAAAATTTGGAAGGATTTTGAAGTCCTTCATTTGAAGGAGTTTAAAATAATTCCTACCAACCAAACATAATGATCAATGGAATTTAGAGTCCCATTCCATCAAATTCCTTTGAATTCCTGCATACCAAACGCCTCTAAGAGTTTGAGTCCTGTATATAACAAGATGATGTTAATTAGTTGTGATGTAAAACCAGAAATGGATAAAATGGGCGCATGAGTTATCGTTCTAAAAATGTTAGAGTTTCAATTTTCGTATTTGGTATTATACCGAGTATTATGCCTTGTGCTTAGTGGAAAAAATACGCCTCATTTTTAATAGAATTAATGCCATGTTTACAATCGGCAAATTCGTTAAGAAACATTGTAGAGACCCTAATTGGTTCTAAGTGGTTAGTCTGACATATCATACATAATCGACATTCTAGTGTATGCAAGTATTAAATGTTCTCGTCTCAAGACATACCGAGTAGCAGTTTTCAGCCAATTACTATTGAACTGAGTACCAGAAGTAATCGGCTTGGCTGCATAACTTGATGGGCTTTTGTATTTGGGTTTCTATTGTGATCATATGTATAATCATTGTATAGAACATAATAGTAGTTAGTCTTTGGTTAAGTCATTGACTGGGTAACAATCAATAAGGATCGAATATATCAATTGATTTCTATAATGATTATAGCGGAAATACAATAATCAATGATCAAAACAATCACAAGTACTCATAATGTTCATTGTTTATTGATAAGAAGCATTCAATATTATGATATGGGTTTTTATGTGTTCTTGGGTGTGATGGTTACAAAAGTTGTGTAAGAGTTGCTAGAGTTGCAAAAAAGGTAAAAACTTTATCTATTTATATGTCAGATACTATGACCTGTACAATGACTTAACTACCCTGACATATAATCCAGGAATATGAAGTACAAAGTACAAAAAAACAGTATCCGCAAAATTTGTTCTTAACCCGCATTTGTTCTTTCTACATCCACATTTTTTTGGGTGTACAAGTCTTGTCTGTATTTGTTGTAGATAGGCATAAGTATTTGTATGAGTTCACCGGTATTAGTTCTTTGCAGGTAGACAAATGTTCATCCGTATTTGTCTTTGTTCACTCATAAAGACTAATGCGGATGAACAACTCTTAGCCTTTTCTTCTTTCCGTATTTCTTTATACTTCATCCACAAGGAGCAATAATACTCCCCCTAAAGATTATGAAGCCTAAGTACTTCAATTGTGTTTGGGTGACGGAAGACGTGAAGATTATGGTGGATCTTTAGCTGTTGATTATTGTTGTTAGGAGGTGGATGCTTGGACTGTATTGGAATTTGAAGCTGATGCATTTGTTGTTGTTGCTTGTACTATTGATGGAGCCGCTATTGATGTTGTTAGAGTTGTTGTTGTTGTAACTGCTAGTGTTGTTGTTGTAGCTGCTGGGGGTTGTTTCTTTTGTATGATAATAATGGAACTTAGGATTAATTGTGGATCTTTGCTCAGTAGCTTGTATGTGCTCTTCCATAAACTATGCAATAATAGCCATGCTTAGCTTGTCTTCTCTTTTTATCTTTTTAGGCTTAGGAGTATCCTCTTTAACCATTTGATTCTTTCCTTTTGCCTTCTCAACTAGATACTTTCTTCTTCTTGAGTATGTCTGCGGTTCAGATGAACCAGACTCACTTTAACTGGCTTAGTAGTATCAAACACTACTCTTTTTTCTTCTTCTTATGTTTTTGATGTAAATTCCTCAGACAACCTCCTAATGACTTCCTTTTGCTCCTTAGTTAGAGTTACAACAGGAATCATTTGCATTTGGAGTTCTCTCTCAAAGATAATAGGCTATTGAGGAATGAATACAAATGGTTCTATAGAGGCACTGACGACTCTGATGATCTCCAAAATATCTTCATCAATACAGAAATCACCAGAAGAATAAGCATCAAGCTCTTTAATCAAAGTGCTCATGGCAGCCTCCTATTCAAATTGATTTGAGGTAGGAGCTGTGTAAGGAACCATGGTAAGTGATTCTTCCTCTACAGGCTTCCCGGATGTACTTGGTTGTTTAGTAGGCATATCTTTTTGCTATTTTGTCTTTTGCCTCTTAGAAGATCTTTCATTACCTCCTTCATCACCATCATCATCATCATCTGAATCAAAGATGTCATCAAACTCATTTTTGTTAGTGTCTTTGTCTTTTCTCTTCTCATCCTTTTCTTTCTTGACAACCATATCCCAAAGTAGGCTTAGCCTTTGAATGAGATATAAACCTTCTTCTCCAACTCAACTATCTTCTCAGATTTTGCATTTATGAGTCTAACTTGATCATCCATAAAAATGTTTTGGATGTTAGCACTCTTAACATGCTCATCAATCTCATATCTCATTATCTCAATTATGGACTCTAACTCCTTGATCTTGTTGTCTTTCAAGATCATTTTGTCAGTCCTATCAATAATAACTTGATCCTTCCTTCTCATAATCTTCTCCATTCTATTTATTTTGAGCTGAAGCTCAAAAATAACTTCATCTCTATCAGACTCACTGGACTGTTAAGTTGTACTTGACCTACTGATTCTTGAGTAGCTTCAGAAGGTAAGTATTCAGAAGTTTGTTGTCTTCTTGCTTTCTCTTGGATGACAGGTTGTTCCTCCTTATCCGGAGATGATTCAGAACTATCAGTGGAACTAGTAGATTCACTAGTACTAGCTGATGCAGCAGCAACAGCAGGAGACATATATAGGAGATGGAATGGGAGATGGTGCTTGATCAGGAGAAGCAATGTTAAGAGCACCACCTTTATCAACATGTGGTGACATTGCTTTTTGACTTTTAGCAACAACTTCTTGTTCTTCAGGCATGTCATGTAAAGCTTCTTGAACTTGAACAACTTCTTCAGCCTGTTCTTTAACCTGCTCCCTTTCTTATTGTGCAACTTGTTCTTGTTGTTCCTCTCCTCCTTCAACATTGCCTCGACCTATCTGTTCAATCATCCAAGCCAATAGAGGATAGAAATAACCACTGTAGTAATTCTTGGTGTCTTTCTTCTTGATGTATCCATATGATTTGGCAGTGTGATTATCTAGATTCATCACAGGTCCTATGCCTACCATATCAGGAAAGGTTTAGTTGATCAAGCACTAAGAATCTTGGATACATGAGGAACATAGTTCTTCTTTATTCTCTAATGTTAAACAACATGCCAGTAAACACATAAGCAGACATACTGAATGGTCTGTTAGTGCATAAGGCATATATGGTAGATGAAGTGGTGAGGGAATATCATTCCAGGCAATCTTCCTCTTGGACAAGCAGTGTTGGAAGTAATGGACCAGAAATCTCGATTGTAGGTCCATTTGGCCTTTAATTATCTATTTCCCTTCAAATCCACCTTCATATCCAATGTTTGCAAAGAAGGTAAGTAGCTCATCTTCATTAATCTCATAAGGTTGGCCTGTGTCATCACCAAACTATAGACACTGTCTCACAGTCTGTTCAGTGATGGTAAGAACATGTTGGTTATCAATCCATCCTGTGAGTGTGGGTACATCATCCACCGTATTGACCTCTACAACTCTCCATATTGATCTTATAAATTTTTCATAGATCATAGGTCTTACTGTAATAGGATAGGCTACCCTTGTGGTGAGTATGAATCTGATCATATCTTTAAGATCTTCAGCTTCAGTCACATTAGGGTCAAGAAAACCACTGATATTGTGACCTTTGCTCCAAGTAACATTAGCCATTATCTGCACAAGTGACATGTGTAAGCTAATATGATGATAATAACTTGTGTTTAATATGTTTGACTTGTAACATATGAGTCAAAGTTTGTCTTTTCAAAAGTCAAAATCAATTTTACAACTCATTGTTCCATTACATGTATTTGAATCAAACTGATTTTTATCATTCTTTCGTGTCTTAATCATGTTAGTTTGTCATATTAAGTTCATAACAACTATATTTAATCATTATTACACTTTAATTCTTATGTGGTTTGTTTGAATGAGAAACCCCTGTTCATTAGGATTTCAACAGTTTTAATCTTTAAATTAATCAAGTTCATAATCATTTAAATATTTTGTAGTTGTCCGAATGAATGTTATTATGTAATTAATGTTCATCCTTTTTCGATTCTAAACCTAGGGTTCATCATTGGTTTGACATTTAGGTTGGTCGATTAAACAAGAGTACGAAATCACCTTTCAATTGATACTATTGTAATAGATGATCGATATATGAAAATGAAAAGGTGTGAACTTGTTTTGAATCAAAGAACAATGGATGATTTTGAATGTCTGGAACAATGAGCACTCGTCGCATTGTTTAATCTCTTAAATTTGAAAAGTGTTAAATGTGGTCTGACTTTGAGTTTAAATAGGTGGACTATCAATGGTTTTGAATTTCATAAGTATTGGACAAACAAATGCGAGTTTAAAATTTTGAACCACATTTGTGTACTCTTCACCGTAAAAACAAATACGGTTGAACAAATGCCTTGTTCACAAAGTTACTATTACCCATAAAAACTAATGCGGTTGAACAAAACGTTGTCAACTATTGTTAGCATAAACAAATGCAATGAACAGTACTTCACTCGCAAAAACAAATGCGATGAATAGTGTTGTTCGCATTTGTTCAAAGTTAATGAACCACGTTAATTTATGTTTGTCCGCAATAGTTAACAACTGATGAATAAATCAGTACTAAGTACTGTGCTTCGTATTTTTTCATTAGTGTTTATTAATGATTTTAACATTTAGTGAAAATTTTTGTTAAAATACCAGTAACACTGTTACCTGCATCGACACTATTCACCGCAAAAACTAATGTTGGTAAACAATACTTACCTACATAAGTATTTTTGGTCAATCGCATTTAGGTAAACATTGTTACCTGTGTTTATTTTTCTAATGTACTTAATTACTTAAAATTGACCTCCCTCATTGGTTTAATGCTTGGATTATGTAACGCCCCGATCCCGGAGACCCCACAGTTGGTCATTCATAGCATCATTTATTATTAAAACTCATTTAAAATATATAAACATAAGAAAATATTGCAGCGAAAGAATTATCAAAACCATTTCATGCATTTATAGTTACTTTTGCCAAGTAATACACTGTTGATTAGAATCACAAAAGAGTACTTAGTTGTATTACAAAATGACAACATTCTTCTTGCATGGGATGGATGCCAGTCTTTACTTGCCAAGTGGCTTCAACTCCGTGCCACCCTCAGCAACCACATTACCTGCCAACTGAAAATGCATATAAAAAGTCAGCGTTGCTGAGTGAGTTCTAGTTTAATAATATAGAAAATATACTTTTGCAAACTTCACTTAGTGATCATTTATCATCATACATAATCAATCATTAAGAGATTCTTTATCTTTCTTTCTTTCATTATCTTTCACTTTCATTGTCTAGGTTTGCGCAAAGCAAGAGCCTATATTGTTGGTTGGCAACAAATGCCGAACCCCTATCGGAAAACAATTTTTGGTAGCTAACCCATTCGACAGTTGACCCACGCTGCTAGGCACGAAGCCTGCTAATGAATATGGGTCCCATTGGTTTGGTCAATCCCCAGGATTAGACCCCAGATGTGCATCCGGAATCAGTCACACATCAGTTGAGCTAACGACATCAAGGTCGTGCACCTCATTCCATTGTGTTTGCAAGGCTTTTCCATTGATTATAAGGGCCCGGGGGGGTATCATTCATTAAGTTCCACTGTCTTCTTTTATTTCTTTATGTCCACTTGGTTAAGAATAATACTTTTAAAATATTCACTGTTTTAATAATCACATACCATGAAGTATAAATAAAACTATCCATAACAAGCAGCCCATAAGAAGGAAATCAAACACTAGAAACATTAAACAAGCATAATCTTTCCTTATTCATTAGTACTTAACACTTAAATTCTATTCCCAAAATTTCAGAATAATTGTCCCCGAAGAAATGAGGATGAACAATACTAATGTGGATGAACAAATGCTGGTAGAACAAATGCTGATGGGCATAAACAAATGGGGTTGAATACTAAGTATATGCGGATGAACACTTGGCAAATGCGGATGAAGACTTAGAAAATCCGTATGAAGACTTAGCAAATGCGGATGAAGACTTAGCAAATGCGTATGAAGACTTAGCAAATGCGGATGAAGACTTAGCAAACGCGTATGAAGACTTAGCAAATGCGGATGAAGACTTAGCAAACGCGTAAGAAGACTTAGCAAACGCGTATGAAGACTTAGCAAATTGCAGATGAACAAAAGACTTAGCTGTTAAATGCGGATGAACACAAAAACTAACTTGCAATGCAACTTATGCCATTACCAGTTCCTAATCATCATTCTATCATGAACACAACTTAAATCTATCAGCCTAACACTTAGAACATCATAAACATTATACAATCATCAAGAAGATCACATAACATAACTATATCATCATAAACAACCTTACCATACATGGAAAACCATAATTTGCTTTGAAAACATCAGTTAAGCATGCATATCAGCCCTAAATAAGTAGAAAACATTTAAAAGAGGGGTTCTAGAACTCACCTTAACAGCTTACGAGTAAGACTTCTTCAGACCCGTGAGCAACCTCGAGTTCTAACACCTAAACATGCCAAAAACAAGAAGCCAAACACAAGGAAACACATGAGAATCAGTCCAGCAGCTCGAACACAGCTGAAAACCGAGCAAAAAACACACGAAAACCTCACCTACAAGCAGATCTTCCTCCTTCTCTCTCTAGAATTCAGTTTGCAGCTCTTCTCTCTCTCTCTCTAGCAGCCGAGAACCAAGTCTAAAAAGGAAAGAGTGGGTTGTCATTCCTCTTTTTAATCTCATAATGGGCAAGTTTGCCACTTGCACAACTTAAACCCTTTGACTTGGCATATTTCATATTTCTTTCTTTTTACTCTTCTTTTCTTTTCCTTTTAGTAAATTTCCGAGTGTTACAAGTCCACCCCCTTTATAAACGTTTCATCCCTGAAACCTGCCACTCCTCGAACTGCTGTGGGTAATGCTGCCTAATCTCTTCCTCAGTTTCCCACGTAGTTCTGGATCCTTTCCTGTGCCTCCCCTGTATGTACACCAGTGGAACCACTTTATTCCACAGCCTCTTCTCTTTTCTATCGATGTCGGCCACTGGCTGCTCCACATGATTGAGCCATTCCTCCCCTTTGATGTCCTCGAGTGGCAAAATCATATCCTCGTCGGCTAAGCACTTTCTCAATGATTTGGACAGGCCCTATATACTTCGGGCTTAGCATTCCTCGCTTCTTGAACCGAATGATCCCTTTCCAAGGCACAACCTTCCACATAACTCTATCGCCCAGCTTGAATTCGATCGGTCCATGTCTCTTGCCGACAAATGATTTCTGTCTGTCCTTTACTACTTTCTTAAAGGCCTTGATCTTCTCCAACTTTCCAGTCGTAGCTTCTATCACCTCAACATACGGGCGTCCTACACTTCCTATCGTATAACATCTCGTAAGGAGGTATACCAATGCTGGCAGGATATCCGTTGTTATATGAGAACTCGGCTCACGATAAGTGTTCGTCCTAACTTCCACCAAGGTCGATGACGTATACTCGTAGCATATCCTACAGCGTCTGAATCTTCCTTTACGACTAACCATCTGTCTGGGGATGATAAGCCATTTTGATATGTAGCTTCGTCCCCCTCGCATTCATGGAATCTCTTCTAAAACATAGATGTAAACCGAGTGTCACACTTAGAGACTATAGAAATCGGTACACCATAACGAGTCACAATCTTTTTGATGAACAGATCCGCCAATCTCTCAGATGAATACATCTTGCGGATCGGTAGCAAGTGAGCACTCTTTGTCAGGCGGTCAACTATCACCCATATAACCTTCTCATCCTTACGAGTCGACTAAGTCAATGGTGAAGCTATCTTGGAGAAGTCTTGGATGAATCTTCCGTAGTAGCCCTCCAAACCCAAGAAACCACGAATCTCAGATGGCATCTTTGCAGACTTTCATTGCATCACCGTCTCAACCTTCGCCGGGTCCTCTATGACCCCTTCAGGATTAACCACATGACCCAAAAACTGAACTTCGCGTAACCAAAACGCATACATGGGGAACTTCGCGTACAGCTTCTCCCTTGTAAGCTTCTCCAGCACCTCCCGAATATGTCTGGCATGCTCTTCTTCATTCTTCAATAAATCAAGATGTCATCGATAAACACAATCACTAATTTATCTAGCATAGGCCAACACTCCCGATTCATCAGGTCCACAAAAGCAGCTAGCGTGTTGGTTAAACCAAAAGACATAACGAGAAACTCGTAGTGTTCATAAAGCGTACAAAATGCTGTTTTAGGAATATCCTGCCCCCTCACCTTCAGTTGGTGGTAACCAAATAGAAGATCTATCCTCGAGAATCAACTGATACCTTGAAGCTGATCAAACAAGTCATCAATCCTCTGTAACGGATACCAATTCTTCACAGTCAACTTATCCAGCTCACGGTAGTCGATGCACATCCTGATGCTACCGTCCTTCTTCTTTACAAACAAGACCGGAGCACCCCAGGGAGTGATTCTCGGTCGGATGAACCCCTTATCTAACAACTCTTGCAACTAAGTCATCAATCCTTTCATCTCAAAGGGAGCAAGATGACATGGCGCCTTCGCAATAGGTTGGGCACCCGATATCAAACCGATCTGGAACTTGATCTCGTGGTCCGGTGGCATAGCTGGTAGATTCTCCGGGAATACGTTCGGGAAGTCACACACGACTGGTATATTGGACAATCATAGTACTGACGCATCGACATCTTTCACATAAGCTTGGTAGGCACTACATCCACGTCTCATGCACTTCTCAGCCACCACCATTGAAATTACCTTCGGAACCGTACTGACCCTATCACCGTAAATCGTCATCGAACTTCCATCAGGCGCGGTCAATCGGATCATCTTCTTGCGACACACAATATTTGCCTCATAAGCTGCTAGCCAATCCATCCCTAAAACCACATCGAATCCGCCTAGGGGCATCACGAATAATTTAGCAGAGAACTTATGGCCTTCCAACTCTACGCCACAGTCTTCTACCATAACAGAAATCCTGATTGACTTACCAATGGCAGTTTCTACATCGAATAGCTCATCAATACTTTTACTTCTAACCGGAAACTTAGCACAGAAGGAAGGAGAAATAAAACTCTTACTAGTACCAGAATCGAAAAGCACAGAGACACAAGTTTGGTTTACTAGAAATGTACCTGACACCACGTCGGGGTCCACCCTAGCCTCCACCCAAGTTATAGCGAATGCTCTGGACTTTGCCCTCCGCCTGCCTTCTCAGTCCCCTTCTTTGCCTCGAAGATCTACCACCAGCCATCCTCTAAACATTATAAGATTCAAATACCAACATGGTCATTCAAGGTAATAGCTCAGATTATATCAAGTATAGTAAGTCCCTAATTACAGTGGCCAGTTGTAATTAGCCACTTACTTTACTCTTCATCCCCTAAGTATTTCCTATCCAGATTACATCGGTATCTAAATCTACTAAGCACATAAATCAAACAGCACACGCACGTAATACCGGTTAACTTTATGGAAAATTACCTGATGGCACGTAGCTACTTGAGCTGGCATCCCTCCATTCGGTCCCATTCTCAGTTTAAGTTTAGGTTTTGAAAATAATTTACCCAATTCTCTTAAACTTTGGCTCTGATACCAACTTGTAAGGCCCTGATCCCGGAGACCCCACAATTGTTCATTCATAGCATCATTGATTATTAAAACTCATTTAAATATATAAACATAAGAAAATATTGCAGTGGAAGATTATCAAAATCATTTCATGCATTTATAGTTACTTTTGCCAAGTAATACATTGTTGATTAGAATAAAAAAAGGGTACTTAGTTGTATTACAAAATGACAACATTCTTCTTGCATGGGATGGATGCTAGTCTTTACTTGCCAAGTGGCTTCAACTCCGTGCCACCCTCAGCAACCACATTACCTACCAACTGAAAATGCATATAAAAAGTCAGCGTTGTTGAGTGAGTTCTAGTTTAATAATATAGAAAATATACTTTTTCAAACTTCACTTAGTGATCATTCATCATCATACATAATCAATCATTGAGAGATTCTTTATCTTTCTTTCTTTCATTTTCTTTCACTTTCATTGTCTATTGCGCAAAGCAAGAGCCTATATTGTTGGTTGGCAACAAATGCCGAACCCCTGTCGGCAAACGATTTTTGGTAGCTAACCCATTAGACAGTTGACCCACACTGCTAGGCACGAAGCCTGCTCATGAATACAGGTCCCATTGGTTTGGTCAATCCCTAGGATTAGACCCCAGATGTGCATCCTGAATAGGTCACACATCAGTTGAGCTAATGACATCAAGGTCGTGCACCTCATTCCATTGTGCTTGCAAGGCTTTTCCATTGATTATAAGGGCCCAAGGTAATATTCATTATGTTCCACTGTCTTCTTTTGTTTCTTTGTGTCCACTTGGTTAAGAATAATACTTTTAAAATATTCACTATTTATTAATCACATACCATGAAGTATAAATAAAACTATCCATAAGAAGCAGCCCATAAGAAGGGAATCAAACATTAGAAACATTAAACAAGCATAATCTTTCCCTATTCATAAGTACTTCACACTTTAATTCTATTCCCAAAATTTCAGACTAATTGTCCCCGAAGAAATGCGGATGAACAATACTAATGCGGATGAACAAATGCGGATGGAAGTCTTCAGAAAGTATTCCAAGTGTCCAAAGAAATGCGAGTAGAACAAACGCTGATGGGCATAAACAAATGCAGATGAATACTTAGTATATGCGGATGAACACTTGGCAAATGTGGATGAAGAATTAGATGAAGACTTAGCAAATGCAGATGAAGACTTAATAAATGCATATGAAGACTTAGCAAATGCGGATGAAGACTTAGCAAACGCGTATGAAGACTTAGCAAACGTGGATGAAGACTTAGCAAACTCGTATAAAGACTTAGCAAATGCGTATGAAGACTTAGCAAATGCGGATGAATAAAAGACTTAGCTGTTAAATGCGGATGAACACAAAAACTAACCTGCAATGCAACTTATGCCATTACCAGTTCCCAATCATCATTCTAACATGAACACATCTTAAATCTATCAGCCTAACACTTCGAACATCATAAACATTATATGATCATCAAGAAGATCACATAACATAACTATATCATCATAAACAACCGTACCGTACATGGAAAACCATATTTTGCTTCGAAAACATCAGTTAAATATGCATATCGGCCACAAATAAGCAGAATACATTTAAAAGAGGGGATCTAGAACTCACCTTAATAGCTTACGAGTAAGACTTCTTCAGACCCATGAGCAACCTCGTGTTCTAACACCTAAACATGCCAAAAACAAGAAGCCAAACACAAGGAAACACACGAGAATTAGTCCAACAACTCGAACACAACTAAAAACCGAGCAGAAAACACACGAAAACCTCACCCACAAGCAGATCTTCCTCCTTCTCTCTCTAGAATTAGGTTTGCGGCTCTTCTCTCTCTATCTCTAGCAGTCGAGAACCAAGTCTGAAAAGGAAAGAGTGGGCTGCCATTCTTCTTTTTAATCCCATAATGGGCAAGTTTGCCACTTGCACAACTTTAACCCTTTGACTTGGGATATTTCAGCTTTCTTTCTTTTTACTCTTCTTTTCTTTTCCTTTTAGTAAATTTTTGGGTGTTACAGATTACCTTCACCCGCATAAACGAATACTGTCACCCGTATTATATTTTGAACTTGTCAAAATTTAATCTATTTGGATATGTGATGTTTGATGTGATGTTTGCACTATCACTGTTATGTTGACTTTTACTTTTGGGCTTTTTTTGTGCTGATGTTGTCAATTCTTGTTTTGAATGATTTGTTTACCGGTATAATACAAATGTTCATTTTGACTTGTCAATGGCATGTTGTTCTCACACCCCCGCTTATAGCAGAAACACAAGGATGTAATGGACGGGATCGTCATAACACATTGACAATTAATAGAGATGCATTAATGATGATAAACCAATGTGTATGACGTCACCCGACACAAATGGAGACTTGTGTTGCGGTTAGTCAATTCCACGACAAACATAGTCAACAAGCAAAATGAATTTGAATCCCACAACCCGGGAAACAAGTAAACATGTCCAACAATGATAACTTCAAATAAAACATAATTGCCACTAAGGCCTCGTCTCTAGCTATTCTCGATGATTGTTACCTGAAAAGATATGCTCAAAAAGGTCAACATATTGTCGGTGAGTTCGCAGGTTTAAATAGTAAACAAGATTTGATGTTGTGTTATAGTTTGTAGGACATAAGTGTATACAGTTATAAGCAAGTAATATCACATATAAACATGAGTCTCACAACTAAACCTATGATGTACACACAGATCTTATCGAAACATATTCACCCAAGGGCCCGTCTGTGGTCATTGTCAGTCCCAACTAGTATACTAACAAACAAGAGTGGGGGAGTCAACCCAATAGTACTATCAATACCTGTCCGTCGGCTCCAACACCGGAGTTAAATAGTTGTGAATAAAGAACCACACAGAAAACTTATGCATGTACCAGATATAAACTTGCAAAACAGTAACACATAGTCCCAAATGAATTAATGAGTTCACAACGTAAAAAGGGTTGAGCATACTTTTTCCTCTTGATGTTTATAAATAATTGTAATAAAACGGGGCCACGAAACTCACATTGATTGGATACGAGCAATTACAAAAGAAAATGATAGACTTCAAATAACGCGTGCGAACCAACAATCAAGCGCCTATGATAGAAGATAATTGAACTTATAAACACGTTCAATAAGTGTTATAATAAATGTTTTCCATCTCGGGTCTGTTCGGGTTTAACGCGCGACATGCTCAAAAGGTATATATATTTATTTATACTTATAAATATATAATTAGTTTGAGTACACTATTATTGTATATCTATATTTGTATATTTCATAATCACACACTTTTATTATATATATATATTTAACATGTACTCAGTTGTACCCTAATTTATATTTATTTATTTATTACAATTACGGAACTAATATATGTATATATATACATTCTTTTACTTACAACACACACGCTTGTATATAGTATATAATACACACACCTATTCATATATCTACACACACGACACAACACATATATACTTATACATGCACACACAATATATATCTGCATACATATTACAACACGACCCGACACACAAGGATTTGTCTATATACCCCAACCCATGAAATTACATACTCAACTATATAAGTACATCTTAATACATATTTATATTAACACACATATACCCAATATATAACATATATACATACCAACACACCTTACAAACACTAACACTCAACATATAAACACACACAACATACACATACTCAAAATACACACACCATACACAGCAGACTACAACTGCTGTGTTTGCCTCACACACACACATTTCACACCATATACACACTAATTTATATAATATATATACACATGCACATAAGCCCAACACACCACACACACATATGCACCATACACACAATCAATATATACATATATTGCAGACACATACACCATATACAACCATACCATACTTGAATTCACACACAAACACACGCTGCATTCACACAAATACAGCATACATGCATACGCGCGCGCACACACACTGTCACACACGCGCACACACACCGCAACACCACAGCGCGGCTGGGCCACCGCGGCAACACCACCGCGACCCACATTCTACCGAACGCACAACCACGGCACCGCTGAATCATACCAAACAGAAAATATAATAAGACAATACAAAACGAAACGAAACAAAGATTACGACGATCGTTTACCTGCGGAACATTGCGACGGTGAAACGATAACGACCGACGACGGTTCACGGTGGCCGAAACTACTATATTTGGTGGTCGACGGCGGAGAAGAGGTCACGGCAACGTTTCACGACGGTGGAGGAGTATTCGGTTAGGGTTGGTCGACGCTTTATAGATTTTACTTATATAATTTCATATTTACACTTTGGACCCTTAACTTACATTTAGTTATTCTTTTAAGTTTACTTAGTTTACGAATTAACCCCTGGACTTTAATAATAATAATAATAATAATAATAATAATAATAATAATAATAATAATAATAATAATAATAATAATAATAATAATAATGATAATAATGATAATAATGATAATGATAATAATAATAATAGTAGTAATAACAATAATGATTATAATAGTTTTAATTCTACCTATAATGTTTAATGTTATTAATTATTATTTATATAATATTTTCCTAATTTATCATATTATGAAACGCGCAAGGAAAATAAGACAAGATTAGGCTTCGAAACAAATTAATTACGCAAGGATAATAGATACACAAAAAAGGTTAACGAGCTTTGAGTCAATTGACGTACTTGAGTGTGACGGATGTCACAGTTGTGCATGTGAAAAACCTGCATTGACTGAAATACACTTGTGATTTCATACATTTTGCATACAACATAGTTGATTATCATATCTTTGTGTTTTTAATATTTTGAAAAGTCAATCAACTGTACAAACATTAAATCAGATATTTTTTGTATTTTTGATCAATTTTGAATGTTTTTAAGAGATAATTTTATGAAAATTTTCTAATTACTCCTCCTAAAATTTATATCCCATAAGGATAAAAACTTTAAAGATTTAAAAATAAAAAAATGTTAATGACACCATTAAAAACATAAAATGCAATCAAATAATATTTATGTATTTTGTTAATATTTTCTGTACATTAGTATAGAATTATACCTTTGATGAGATCATAACAGTCTACCTTCACAAATATAAATATTGTTAGAAAATTAGACATAATCACACCCATTGATTGCAGGTGTAATTATCCACTTAAACTCAAGCAATACTTTATATATTGTTTATAGTTTTTGATTTTTATCATGTTTTGTGTTAGTTGATCATTCTCAATGTACCCCACACTCAGAAATACAGATAGATCGACCACCCATATGAAATATATGGTAGAACTTTGTTACCACTTACATGACCAGGTGTTTTAAGTTTTGAAATCTCATGTTATTACAGGTGGGAGGGATCCCTTTGGGATTTATTTGATCCTTTATATACTACTTTTGGATTTAATCCTTTTTGGATTCTTTTGATTGTAATCCAAGATGAACTTTATTATTCATTCACTTTAGAATGTGTTCCTTATTAGGAATCTTTTTAGATCATGTACATTAGCATTTTGTGCTTTGTTTACTCCAGTTCTTTGCGTAGGAAAATAGAGGAGAAATTGATGTGGGTGAATGAGATTGATAAAGTATCATTACTTGGTGTGTTTAGGTTACTACACATACCCACTTGAATGAGTTAATGTTTACCCATAACCTAAGGTGATAGCTCATAGAGGAATGAGGATCTTTAGTTTGTCACAAAAGCATATATCTTTAATTCCAAGCTGATCCTACCCACATATCAAATAAGATATGCCATTCATTAATAGATTTTTAATTACATTGCTAATGATATACTGACTGTAGTTATAACATTTCTTATGGTATTTTCTATATTATTGAATTGTAAATCATATTTTTGATATATATTTTTTATTTTCCAGTGTTTTGCCTTATTCATATATGTCAAATGAAATGCATGTTTTTGTATTTTTGTTTATTTTAAAATGTTTTTGTCTTTTGATTTGTTAAAAGCAAGATGGGTCACTAATAAAACGAAAGTCATATTTTATTTACATTGTTGGATCGAGATAGTTTAGACAAACAAGAACTTCTTCTTAGACCAATAACTAACCAATATGGAATCTAAGTTAGTTACTTACTATCACAACACAAATACTTTGAGTAAAGATAAATGAACAATAAGTTATTTCAAAGTATACACTTGATTAATTTGTTTTGTATAAAGTTTACAATTCGGCATGCACAATCAAATGGCTTAGAAAGCTTGCCTCTCCCATACAAGTGTAAGGATTTTTATACTAAACAAAGAGAATAAACTATTCTATGTTTAGATAATACAGTAGAACAGGTAATCTATGTATCAAAGTTGGCAGGTGCTGTACTATGTTGTCGGCAAAAGGTGGAACACAACAGCCATCAGCACAGATAGGCTTGTTCTATGTAGTAGTCGATTGACAGCTCATGGAATTCACTATTGATCGGTAGTTGATCTACATATGCTGATTAGTAGACATTTAGCATATGTAGATTAGCAGTTGCTTTGGTATATGCTGATTAGCAGTCATTCAGTATATACCCTTTGATAGTGGATTCAACACTTGCCTTGATTCGGCAGTTGATGGCCAATGCTAAAATCCTGAGTTTTAGGTAGTTTCATCCTTTATGATTCAACAAATTCCCCCTATGATGTTGCTACCAAAACTCTATCTTTAACCTTCAAGCATTCTGATCAACAGAAGCTCATATATATATATATATATATATATATATATATTCTCTTCTATCTCTTGAGGGGTTGTCAAGAGGTAGATTCACCATGTCCTTCGTGTTATGCCGAGAGAGTCTAAATAGGTCATACTCTTTGACTTCAACTTTTTTGGCACTAGCATATGGGAGACTGAAGGTGTTGGTTGAGGAATTATAACTCCAATGAGTGATAGGATTATGAATGCTTAATAGAGTTACATGTAGAGCTTCTTCTTCTTCCCTTTGCTCTGCCTTAATCTTTAGAATAGCAGCCTTGGACTTGTACTTGTTTGGCAGGTCTTTATTTTTAGAGATCAACTTATGCATAGTTTACAAATCTTTAAGGCTGAGCTTTAGAACTTCCAATTCAGTTAAGAAGAAAGATTTTTCCTTATTCTTCCTTTCAATGGAGAACCTCTCAGTTTTAAAATCATAATCCTATTGATGATTTTATCATTATTCTTTGAGTCTTCTTCTTCCTCAGATTCTGAGTGATCTTCTTCTTCTTCTTCCAAATGGTCCAACCTATGTCTCATATGGTTAGCAACATTAGTGATGATCACTTCATCTGACTCTTCATATTGGCTCTAGATAGGGGATTTGGCTGGTTCAGGATCTTATTGGACTTGTGGAGAGCCATGCTCAGTGGTTTGAACAGATGGTGAAGTATGAGAAGGTAAGATTAGTTGGTTGCTAGGTTTGGCAGATGGAGAGGTTTTAGCAGCTTTAGATTCTACTTTCTTCTTTCTTTGCTCTGAATCCTGCCTTGATCTTTCAAGTTGGGAGTTGTAGATCCTCATCAAAACCTTTTCCACCTCCCTTGTCTCAGAGTCAGTGCTCGGGTTTCTAAGTCTCAACCTAGTTAAGTCAGCTATCTCAAACCGATTGAAGTAAACCAGTTGGTTCCTTGAGTAAGTTACTCTTCTAGCTGCTGATCTGGTTATGAAGTAGGTGTTTTTATTTTGATCATATTCCCACATCGCTATGGCATCATATGCTGATAGTGGAGTTTCAGGAACTTCTTCACCAGTATCAAATTTGACTAAGGTGAGTACCTTATGCATCAGTATCTTGGACTTGTCATTCTTGCATCCAAAAATGCTAAAGTACTCAGCAATTTGCTCTAAAATGTCAAGGGGCGGATCAAGTACCTCATTCTTATGATCGTAGTAAATGATCTCTCCATTAGCTCTCTTGACAGCAAATTTCTTTATTTGAGTAAGATACCCAACTTCCTATACTTTGTCCTTGTCATTAGGTGATTAGGAATAAGTGGTTTGAAAGGTTTCCCTTAGTTAGCAAATTGCATTGCTATTCGTGTCCAACATATTGTTTTAAAAGTTTCCCATTTCATTGTCAATGTATTATGTTAGTTAGATCGAGAGATTAGCTATCAATTAGGTACATAAGTTGTCAAAGAGACTTTGTGGTTATTTGACCTTGTTTTACTCGTCTTCTAGGTTCTCTTTTTGGTCCCACCTAGAGAATGATCCGGGATCCATTAAGTGTCTTAGAGGTTCGTATCATCAGATCCTGATTTCACAATAGTTCAATAACCTTCTGAAGTGTCACAGCTAGGATTCGCCTAGGTAGTATCTTTCCCATTCTTGATTTTCTAGGAGTTCTTGTTTTCTCGTGTTCTAGTTGGTAAATCAATATTTAAGTCAATTAAAGAAAAGAAGTTTTCGTTTCTCTAGGTTATTTAGAAGCTTTCCCCCCTCTAATTATTATTAAGTTTTGTTTTGGTCTTTTTTAAGTCTAGTTTATTCTATAATAGTGTCTCTAGGGTTTGATTCCGGTCTTCCTTAGTCTTGTCAATAGTTGATTATGTTTACTTGCCTATCTAGTGGTCTAGGTCTAGGTTGTCTAGGGTTTAATTTGTGTTTATAGATTGAGTCTGATTTAAGTTGTTTATATTAGATTGCTTTGTGAGCATCAAGTTTCTGGCGCTGTTGCTGGTGATGCTTAAGTTTTGAGTTTTTCTAGATTTGGTTAGGTTAAGTTTTTGGTTTAAAGTTTTCCTTTATTTTTAAAGTTTATTTCTTTTTAGCCTAGAGTCACTAGTTTAAGTCTTTCTTCTATTTCCTTTTAGATCATGTTTCTTCTATTTTTCTTTTCAATTGCATGCCACACATCCATTCTCAAGGATCACCTGAGTTTTTGCTTTTTCTGACCCTAAGTGAGAGTATTGCGAGAGGCACGCTCCACCCTATGCATTTTTACGTGAGATCTTAGTTTCTAAGGTAGGTTCTATTCCTTTTCCTGAGTTAGTTCCAATAGGTGATGCTAACCCCTAGGCGGTTCATGAGAGAGCATTAGATGGTTTCACTGGAGGCAAATCGCCGATCAACCATCCCATGATTAATAACACGAATAACTGGCCGATCCCTTCGTATGTCATATCTAAAATCACAAATGCCACCCAGTTCCACGAATTGGATGATGAGGATGCCCCCGGTCACGTCTCCCGTTTCATTCGTATCTGTACACCTTTAACATTTCTGGTGTAACAGAAGATGCTATCTATTTTCGTCTCTTCCCGTTCACTATGTAGGGTCGAGTTGCTTCGTTGCTCGACACCTTACCCTAGGATTCCATTACTACTTGGGCCGATCTACAGGCCAAATTTCTCAAGAAGTACTATCCACCATCTAGGGCTGCCCGACTTAGGGAGCAGATTCACTCTTTTTGCATGGATCCTAATGAACCCTACTACATGGAGTGGGAACACTTCAACACGCTTCATAGTAGATTTCCTCAGCATGGGTTGATCAAGTGGGCACTTGTCGAGAAGATCTACAACGGTCTTACCTATGCAACTCAACTTATGTTCAATACTGCTATAGGAGGACACATTATGGAGAAGAGGACTGTAGAAGAATATGAGGAGATGTTTGAGAGTTTTGCATTAGCTGAGTAGTAGAATCCACAAACTAGGAATTCCAATCCTGGTACTAGAGTTCCCTCGTCCTTTTCGAGGGGCGATCATCATGTCACAACTGATACTAATGTGGTCGCTTCTCTAGAAGCTATACACATGACATCCGAGACTTGAAGATGAGTGTTAACAAGTGTGAGGTTTGTTGAGGTGGCTATGATACAAGAGAGTGTCCAGTTATGCTTCAGGAGCAAGTAGATTTCATGTGTGGTTAGGGTAGGAGTTCAAGTTGTGCGTTTTCTGGTTCGTATAATCAGGGGTGAAGAGGTCACCCTAACTTTGGTTGGAGATCTGGGGGAAACCCACCTGGCTTTCAGAAGAGGCAAAATTAGCCTGGTGGAGGAGATATAGGCCCTAGTGCAGGTGCTAGTAGGGGTATGGACAAGGAGTTAAAGGACATACTCTTCTACCTAGACTCAGTTACTCTCTCAACTGATCAATAAGTATCAAGAAACCCAGAAGGGGTTGAGTGAGCACGACGTTCTGCTGAAGAATCAACAATCCTCTTTCCTAGACTTATAGCATTCCATAGGTGACATAGCTAAGAAATTAAAACACCAACCTCTAGGTTCTTTCTTAGGGAGCACTCTCCCGAATCCCAATGCGATTGTGAAAGCAGTGATGACACGAAGTGGTAGAGGAAGAGCACAGGAGAAGCCTATGACATGAGAAGAAGAGGAAGTGGATGAGGAGATTGAGATGGAGATTCCTAGAGGGACGCAACATAGGCTAGACCTAGCAATTACCGCGCCGAGTAGTGAGTCTCCATAGGAAGAAGTAGTAGAGAAGAAAAAGGTTGAAGTGTAGAAGACAACTCTCTAGACAGATTTGAGCCGAGTTCCATATCTGTAACACCCGGAAATTTCAAAAAAAAAAAAGAAGAAAAGAAAAGTAAAGGATCAAACAGGAAGTTATTTTAAAAGCAAGGGGTTAAAAGCATGCAAGGGCCAAACTTGCACATGGAGAGGTTTAAAAGAGGTATGGCCGCCCATAATCTCTTTTCTCTCCTGCAACCTTCAGTTCTAGAGAGTGAGAGAAGCCCTCAACCGGTTTTTAGAGTGAGAAAGTAGAAGATCTTCAAGAAAGGTAAAGTTTTCAAGTGTTTCTTTCCTGTTTTCTGTTGGGTTCGAGCTTCTGGACCGAGATTCTGGTGTTTAGTGCTCGTTTTCGTGGGTTTTAGGTGTTAGAACTTCAAGTGGGCTCTTGGGTTTAAGGTGTTCTACTCGAAAGCTATTCAAGGTGAGTCCTAGATCCCCTCTTTTACTGATTTTCAAAGTTTTTGGGGTTGTTATGCATACTGGGCAGAAGGTTTTCTAAACTAAACTATGAATTTTGACAAGGTGTGCGACTAGGTGTATGTTTTTAGATGTTTTTCTAAGATGTGTATGATGTGTTGTATGTTCTAAGTGCGTAGCATGATAGATCTGTGTTAATGATGTGTTAGAATGATAATTAGGAACTGAATATTGCATAAGTCGCAACTGCAGGTTGGTTTAGTTCATCCGCATTTAGAGTTAAATATTCGCATAATTGTTTTGTTCTGGCGCATTTGCTACAGTGATCATGCGCATTTCTTTTATTCATGCGTATTTGCTACAGTGTTCAGGCGTATTTGTTTCATTCATCCGCATTTGGTTCATGCGCACTTCCTTGGACACTTGGAATATTTTCTGAAAACTTTCATATGCTTTGTGCTTGCTTATTTGATATAGTGCTCATGCACATATCTTTGAAACACTTAGAATATTTTCTGAAGTGTTTATTCGCATTTGTTTGCTCATCCGCATTTCTTTGTTCATCCACATTTGTTAAGTTCATCCGCATTCCTTCTGGGACTTGGGATTTTCTGGAATTTTGGGAAGTAGAGCTTAAGTGTTAAGAAATGATGCCTTGTGGTGGCTTATGTTTGTTTATGTTATGTATGCATTGTGTGCTATTATGATGATGATGTTGTTCCATGCTATATATATGATGTGACTTTACGTGGTATGTTATATTTATGTACGTAAGTAAAGTATTATGTAATGAAAGTGAAAGATAAAAAATGACAAAAATGGAAGTAATGAATGATGGAGTCCTTGTCGCATACCCCGGTACTGTGTTGGCTTCTGCTTGACGTGGGGGTTTACTTATAAACCCCGGCACAATATCGGCATTTGCTTGACGTGGGGGTATAGCGTATGAGTTGTGAGAAGATCCTTGTCACGTACCCCGGTACTGTGTCGGCTTTTGCTTGACGTGGGGGTTTACTTATAAACCCCGGCACAGTATCGACTTTTGCTTTACGTAGGGGTATAGCGTATGGCAGGATCTAGATAACGGTGGAAGATATTAATGAAAGAAAGTATGAATGATGAACGATGATGAAAGATAATAATTATTACCAAGATGTATGTATGATGTGTGATCATGTACGAAAGTAAATGAAATGTTTTAAACGGAAGTAAAGTATTTTAATATAAAACTAGAACTCACTCAACGTCGCTGACTTTTTGCATGCATAATAGTTGGCAGGTAACCGTTTGATGCTGAGGAGGTGCAGGCATGGATGCATAAGTTACTGGGAATGTTTTGAGTGTGGCATCCACATTTTGAGATGATATTGTATTAATACAATTTTTGATGATGTAATTTAAAGATATGATGTATTGACATGTTTTTAATTATCAATGAAAAGTTTAAATTTCCGCTACAAAATGATGAATTTTATATGTCTTATGCGATGATTGACCAACTGTAAGCGTATCGGGAATAGGGCCTTACAAGTTGTATCAGAGCCAAAGTTTAAGAGAATTGGCTAAAATATTTTCAAAGAACCTAAACTTAAACTGAGAATGGGACGAAAGGGAAAGGGATGCCAGTCCTAGTAGCTACATGCCTGCAGGTAAAGGTTTTATGTAAATGTTTTATGTAAGCTAATAAAAACGAATTATGTGCGTGTGCTATGTGGATTATGTGCTCTTAGTAGATTTGGATACTGATGTAGTCTCGATAGGGAATGCTTGGGGGATGAAGAGTAAAGTAAGTGGCTAATCACAATTGGCCACTGTAATTAGGGACTTACTATACTTGACATAATCTGAGCTATTACCTTGAATGACCGTGTTGGTGTTTGAATCTTGTAGTGTTTAGAGATGGCTGGTGGTAGATCTTCGGAGGATTCTCGAGGTGGAGGTCGTGATGGACGTGGTGTTGGACCGTGTGTCACAAGAAATAGGGCTATGACTGCCGAAATGGCTCCTGAAGAGCCAGAGCCTCATCACCATGATGGTGAGGATGAGAGTGCTAATCTGAGGGCCTCAAGGAAGGAGGCAATAGCGGAGGAAGTTCATCAGGTCATGCAGACGATTCTGCTATCGGTGGTGACCGAGGTTATTAAAGCTGTGAGGGAAAATAAGGAGAAGGAGAAACAGGAGAAGGAGAATGCCAATAGGCGAGAGGACGGAGAAGAAGGTGCAAGAGAAAGGGATCAACCAGAGACTGAGATGGTTGTTTCCAGTGACGATGAAGAGGAGGAAGCAGTGCAGGAAACTACAAAGGGGTGCAACTATGGGGCATTCCAGAGATGCAAGCCCCTGACATTTGACGGGAATAGGAGTGCTGCTTCTGCTCACCGATGGGTGAGAGAGATGGAGGTTGTGTTAAATATCAGCGTGTGCAGGGAGGATCAGAAGGTGAAGTTTGCTACCCACTCGTTTGTGGATTCGGCCTTGTGCTGGTGGGACAACATTGTCCAGGTCGAGGGTAGCAGGGCAATTGGGAAGATGAGATGGGGTGAACTGAAGAAGATGGTGATCGAGGAGTTTTGTCCTGATAGGGAACTTGACAAGATCGAGAGAGAGTTCCTGCAGTTGGAGGATGGAACTATGACGCACCAGCAGTACACAACTAAGTTTAATGAGATGGCAAGGCTGGTGCTAGAGTAGGTGACACCAGTGTCACGGAGAATAAAGAGATACATTCAGGGTTTGCCGGTGGATATGCATAGACATCTAATTTCCACCCGGCCAGGCACGTTTAGGTCAGTGGTCGATCTGGTAGGGAGACTGTACGACGAGAGGGAGGAAGTCACTACAGTGGAGGCGAGTAAGAAAGGTGATGGTGACAGAAACTAGAATGGGGAATGAGTTGGTTGTGGTGGTTTCACTCCAAAGAACAAAAAGGCAAGGGTGGATGACCGGAGAGTAGTGACGACAGGTACGGGATAAGTTCGGGAAGGAGCATGCGAGGGAGTGTAAGTGGGGGTCGAACATCTGCTTTCAGTGTGGAAGGGAGGGCCACATGGCAAGGGATTATCGTGTGGTAAATTGTTACAACTGTGGTGAGACTGGGCAGATGAGCAAAAACTGCAAGAAGTCGAGGGCTGAGAGATCCGGGGAAAAGAAAGGGGCTGAGAAGGAGAGCAGAGAATGAAGGTTAAAACATGCACGATGACCCGGGAGGAGGCTAGGGTGGATCCCGACGTTGTGTCAGGTACACTTCTAGTAACCCGAACTTATGCCTCTTTACTTTTTGATTCTGGTGCTAGTAAGAGTTTTATTTCTGCTGCCTTCTGTAATAAGCTGGCCGTTACGAGTAGAAAGATTGATGATCCCTTTAATGTTGAAACTGCTATCGGTAAGCCCACTACTAGAGGATTCTGTGATAGAATTAGAAGGCCATAGGTTCCCTGCTAAATTATTCGTGGTGCCCCTAGGCGGATTTGATGTAGTCCTAGGGATGGATTGGCTAGCAACCAATGTGGCAAGCATCATGTGTCGTAAGAAGATGATTCGATTGACCGCGCCCGATTGGAGTTGGTGGCAATCTACGACGATAGAGTTAGTGCTGTCCCGAAAGCAATTTCGATGGTTGTGGCAGAGGAGTGTACGAGACGTGGAAGTGGTGCCTATCTAGCCTACGTGAAGGATGTGGACGCGTCAGTACCATGATTGACGGATGTAGCGGTCGTGTGTGACTTCCCAGACGTGTTCTCAAAGGATCTACCAGGTGTGCCACCTAACCGTGAGATCAAGTTCCAGATCAAATTAATACCTGGTGCCTAGCCTGTTGCCAAGGCACCTTATCGATTAGCTCCCTCCGAGATGAAGAAATTGATGACTCAGGTTCCAGAGTTTCTGGATAAGGGGTTCATCCGACTGAGTATCTCTCCATGGGGTGCTTCGGTCTTGTTTGTGAAGAAGAAGGACGGTAGCATGAGGAGGTGCATCGACTACCGTGAGTGGAACAAGTTAACGGTGAAGAACCGGTATCCACTACCGAGGATTGATGACTTCTTTGGTTAGCTCCAAGGTGCCAGTTGGTTCTCAAGGATAGATCTCTGATCGGGTTATCATCAACTAAAGGTTAAAGAGCAAGATATTCCGAAGACCGCGTTTCGGATGCAATACGGGCATTACTTCCTTGTAATGTCTTTCGTCTAACCAACGCGCCAGCCGCTTTTATAGATTTTATGAATCAAGTGTGTCGGCCGATGTTGGATAAATCAATGATTGTGTTTATCGATGATATCCTGATTTATTCATAGAGCGAAGTGGAACATGTCGGTCATATCTGGGAAGTGCTGGATACGCTTCAAAGGGAGAAGCTGTACGCCAAGTTCTCTAAGTGTGCGTTCTAGTTATGCGAGGTTCAGCTCTTGGGTCATGTGGTTAATCCTGAAGGGATTATGGTAGACCTGACAAAGGTTGAGGCAGTGATGTAATGGAAGTCTCCAAAGACGCCATCTGAGATTTGTAGTTACTTGAGTTTGGTGGGTTGCTACAGGAGATTTATCCAAAGGTTCTCTAAAGTGGCGGCTATGGTCGTTGCATTGAAGTAATGGAGGCCACTTGGGGAGTCGGAGGGAGAAATGAGATGGCACTACCCAGATCTTTTTAAGGAGTGACAGGTTTCGGGAATGAAACCTATATAAGGGGGGTGGACTTGTAACACCCGAAAATTTCAAAAAAAAAAAAGATGAAGACAAGAAAAGTAAAGGATCAAACAGGAAGTTATTTTAAAAGCAAGGGGTTAAAAGCATGAAAGGGCCAAACTTGCACATGGTGGGGTTTAAAAGAGGTTTGGCCGCCCATAATCTCTTTTCTCTCCTGCAACCTTCGGTTCTAGAGAGTGAGAGAATCCCTCAACTAGTTTTTAGAGTAAGAAAGTAGAAGATCTTCAAGAAAGGTAAAGTTTTCAAGTGTTTCTTCCATGTTTTCTGCTGGGTTCGAGCTTCTGGATCGAGATTCTGGTGTTTAGTGCTAGTTTTCATGGGTTTTAGGTGCTGGAACTTCAAGTGGGCTCTCGGGTTTGAGGTGTTCTACTCGAAAGCTGTTCAAGGTGAGTTCTAGCCCCTCTTTTACTGATTGTCTAAGTGTTTGGGGTTGTTATGCATACTGGACAGAAGGTTTTCTAAACTAAACTATGAATTTTGACATGGTGTGCAACTGGGTGTATGTTTTTAGATGTTTTTCAAAGTTGTGTATGATGTTTTGTATGTTCTAAGTTCGTAGCATGATAGATCTGTGTTAAATGTGTTAGAACGATGATTAGGAACTGAATATTGCATAAGTCGCAACTGCAGGTTGGTTTAGTTCATCCACATTTAGAGTTGAATATTGGCATAAGTGTTTTGTTTTGGCACGTTTGCCACAGTGATCATGCGCATTTCTTTTGTTCATGCGCATTTGCTACAGTGTTCAGGCGCATTTGTTTCAGTCATCCGCATTTGGTTCATGCGCACTTCCTTGGACACTTGGAATATTTTCTGAAACCTTTCATATGCTTTGTGCTTGTGCATTTGATACAGTGCTCATGCACATTTCTTTGGAACACTTAGAATATTTTTTGAAGTGTTCATCCGCATTTGTTTGCTCATCAGCATTTCTTTGTTCATTCGCATTTGTTAAGTTCATCCGCATTCCTTCTGGGACTTGGAGTTTTCTGGAATTTTGGGAAGTAGAGCTTAGGTGTTAAGAAATGATGCCTTGTGGTGGCTTATGCTTGTTTATGATGTGTATGCATTGTGAGCTGTTATGATGATGATGTTGTTCCATGCTGTATATATGATGTGACTTTACATGGTATTTTATACTTATGTACGTAAGTAAAGTATTACGTAATGAAAGTGAAAGATAACGAATGACAAAAATGGAAGTAATGAATGATGGAGCCCTTGTCGTGTACCCCGGTACTGTGTCGGCTTTTGCTTGACGTGGGGGTTTACTTACAAACCCCGGCATAGAATCGGCTTTTGATTGATGTGGGGGTATAGCGTATGAGTTGTGAGAAGATCCTTGTCGCGTACCCCGGTATTGTGTTGGCTTTTGCTTGACGTGGGGGTTTACTTATAAACCCCGACACAGTATCGACTTTTGCTTGACGTGGGGGTATAGCGTATGGCAGGATCTAGATAACTGTGGAAGATATTAATGAAAGAAAGTACGAATGATGAATGATGATGAAAGATAATAATTATTACCAAGATGTATGTATGATGTCTGTTCACGTACTAAAGTAAATGAAATGTTTTAAACGGAAGTAAAGGATTTTAACATAAAACTAGAACTCACTCAGCGTCACTGACTTTTTGTATGCATAATAGTTGGCAGGTAACCGTTTGATGCTGAGGAGGTGCATGCATGGATGCATAAGCTACTGGGAATGTTTAGAGTCTGGCATCCACATTTTGAGATGATATTGTATTAATACAATTTTTGATGATGTAATTTAAAGATATGATGTATTGATATGTTTTTAATTATTATTGAACAATTTTAATTTCCGCTGCAAAATGATGAATTTTATATGTTTTATGCGATGATTGACTAGCTGTAAGCGTCTCGGGAACGGGGCCTTACAATATCCTACTCGTCTAATGAAGTAGAATTCGCTAAGGATTATGGACATTTTTTGGAGTTGTTTAAACAACTCAAAATCAATCTTCCATTCATAGAGGCACTCCAGCATATGCCTAAATATGCAAAGTTCCTTAAGGATCTTCTGTCTAACAAGAAGAAGCTGGAGGACCTTTCGAAATTAGAGTAAACTACCAGAGAAATTAGAAGACCCGAGTATTTTAACTATCCCGTGTTTGTTTGGTAGTTCTACCGTGAACCACACATTGGCTGATCTTGGTGCTAGCATAAATTTGATGCCTTACTCGATTTACAACTAGCTAGACCTTGGAGATCCGACTCCAATGCGCATCCACCATAACTATAAACCATCACCACCTCCATCACCACTAAACTGTCACCTCCATCACCACCAAACCGTATCCACCACCACCACAAACCACCACCGCCTCCATCACCACCAAACCCCGCCTCCATCATCACCAAACCATAACCATCACCATTCACAACCACCCACCCTTTCTCAAAACCCTTTCCACCAATTTCCACCAACACCTTCAATCATCTTTCATAAAGTAGTGATTTAGAACTAGGTTTTAAATTTCTTGTTTTTGTTCCATTATCCTTCAACAAAAGGTATGTGTTCCTCATTTATTTCTAGTTTTATGTTTATGCTTGGTTTGTTTTGTTTGATTCTTAGGTTATTTGGGTTATTATTTGTTTTTCACTAGTTGAACTTAGTAAATTATTGAAATTGCTTGGAATTACTTGGAGTTGAAGTTGAATTTAAAGTGATTGTTGGATGAAATTGGGGTTTCATGTCAAATTAAGTGTGGGTGTGGTTGGTAGATGATGATTATATCCCGTTTGAACTTAATTTCAAAGATTTTTCTTGTTAATTGAGCAATGTACATCATGGATGACATTGGTTTTTATATTAATTTAGGTATGGGTTTAGTTGGCATGTGTTAAAAATGTTTGGTTTATGCTAAATTATTTAGATTTTGTTACTTTAAGCACTATTGCTTTGAAAAGTGGTTTGATATATAACTAAATTGGAAGTAAATTGGGATAGTAATTTGGTTTATTATGAGAACATATCACCATGTTTTGCTTTTACGAATGGTATGAAAACTAAGTGTGGGTATTATGAATGTAATGATGTTGGGTTCAACTTTGTAGGTATTTTGTTTTTATTAGGTCTACGTTTTAGGTGTTTTCCTAAATCAGGTTTTTCCTGCTTGTACTCAATCTACATTCAGGCAGGAGACATTTGATTTAGTCCTTTTATTTTGTCTTTCTTGGAGTTTTTGTTTGTTTGAGTTTTCTTTTATTTGGCATTGTTATTTCCTTTCTAATCTGTTTTGTTCAAATGACTACGAATGAAATGCTATACAGTCGTTGGATTCTGCATGACATCTCTACCGACTAATAAATGTTTTCACTTTACAGATATGGATCGAGGAGCAAGCTCTTCACGAGCAGGAAAATGCAGAGCTAGGGGAGCTACTGAGGACCAACCACGTGTTCATGTTATTACCAGGACCATCAAGTACGATGCACACTATATGGTCCTGGACCCAAATGAACAACCCATTCTAGAAGACGAGAGAGATCTGACTAGACACACCTTCCTGAGATTTGTACTGCGAACAGAGGAATATGATAAATGTATTAAGTTTGCAGATATGGACTTTTTGAGACATAGAATAATTGATTGGAACTTAATGAACTAGATGAATGCTACTCAAAAGATCACTTAGTTTTTGGTACCCAAATGGTTGAATGGTATTCTATGTTGAGCCACAGTATTCAGAGCTAACAGTGGAGTTTCATTCCATTCTAAAATATAAGGCAAGCAAGTACAGTTAGGCCAGTACAGTGTCATTTTAATTGGGTAGACAAGTCTATGAAATGAGTGTTGAACAATTTGTGTAGCTATTGGGCTATATATCGAGGATGAAATTAGGCTGCCGAGTTTTGAGCTAGATTTGAGGTGTGAGGACAAGAAGGATGTGGAGCATACGGTTTCTCAAGCTGAATTGGGTGAGTTTTGGAGATCAATTAGTGATCGTCCTTTTTCATCTAGTATGGTTTCCTCAGCTATTACAGACCAATTTCTGAAGTATATTCATCGTTTACTCGCGGGTACTATTATGGGTCAGAAAGGCAAAGACAAGGTTACGATTGTGAATTTATTTGGCTTATATTGTATCGTGAGTAGGAGAGACATCAATTTTGCATGCTATCTTCTAACTTCATGCATGAGTGGTAGAAAGGGTGGCCCCAATGCTAGATTAGATCTGGTCCCTATGTGACACGCATTTGCAAATCATTTGCGTGTTTTTGATCGTTATCTGATACATGATTTGACTAGAGGGCCTGATACAAGTGTGTGTGGATTACAGGATCTTAGAAAATCAAACATTATTGAGTGGGATGAGCCAATCAGATGGGTTGGGGTACACTTGGGCCCGCAAGTTCCACTACCAGCGGGTTTGAAGTTGCAGATGCTGTCCAGATGGGTGTGCTGACACACAGACAGACGAACATCCGCCGGCCTTGCCATGAAATTCCTCAGCAACAAATCTTTTAAGAGATTTTCCTCCCACACCTTTTGACCTGCGGGATCCGCGAGACTAGTTTTTTTTCAAGAAAGGATGAGTAAGATGAAATGTACCACAATCAATTTCATGTACATGATCAGATGGTTCAGGGTAGACTGGATCGCCAAGATGGAGCGATCAGATATATGATGGAGCAGCAGCACATGCCGGTGCCCTCGTGGTTTACTTACCCCTACCAGGGTTACCGTTCGTACTATGGAGATTATGGGGGGCAGGGTGGTGCTAGTGGCGCTGATGATCAGGATGATTAGATGGCTTGAATGGAACAAAACTCATGTGGATTCTCGCCGCATACACCTCGGGAGTCTGTTCTATTGTATACCACTTCATCTTTATTTGCTTCTGTTTGCTTCTTAATTTTCATTAGTTTAATTGTTTTGTTGCGTAGTCTTTCAAGCCGCATTGAGGACAATGTGTGTTTTAAGTGTGGGTATGGGGGATTTACATTTTTGCTTAGGTTTGAATTAAAAAAACATAAAATGACAAAATGTTTTGGAAAGAGTTGTGCAAATTGCATGGAAAATGAAAGAAAAGTTGGGAATTAGTTTTTAAGAAAAAGAAAGAAAATAAATGATAATAATAAACAATAATATATCAAATAAAACAGGAATGTGTCAATTGGTAATTGGTTGTGGACCTAGTTTGGTTATCATCTTAGGAGAAACAGTGAGGTCTTAACTAAATAAATTAGGCACCCGTGTAGACATTAGAACTTACACTAGTTAAGAGTGATTGTCATAGAAGGAATTTATTGCATGCTTCTTTCTTTTCATGAAAATGAATCTAAAAGAAGTGACGCTCTGCCAATTCTATTCCATAGAGCATTAGACTAAAAACAAAAATCAATCCGAAAAAAAGTAAGCCAACAACTTACATGTTACCCTCGGGGATAGCGAGTTGGAGGATACACCCATAAGTGAGATGAACTTGAAAAAAAATGATGAAAAAAGAGGGGATAAACCATTCTATGCTCGCAAATTCATCCATTATTTATTCACCCTGATATGGCAATGATTCTCAAGTGGGATAAGTTCCCCAATTTGCATTGGTAGGAAAACTCTAATTGGGTTAACATGTGCCTTGCCAAGTAATCAACTAATAGGCTGAACTGTAGCTTTCGAAGTGTGAGACCCTGTAGATGAATTGATATCACTTGAACTTAAACAGTCGTGAGAAGAGACCCGGTTAGTTAGTGTTGGGGTAAATTGGAAACAATATCAATGATTACTATGGCTTGTTGCTTGTTTGTGGAAATAATTTAAATATTTTAGAATGATTGAAAACTTAATTCCTAGTTATGATTCCATTGCATACTTTTTCGAGGACGAAAAAAGCTTAAGTGTGGGTATTTTTGATGTGTTGTAAAACACTTCCGTTTTAGGCCACATTTTTGGGTCACTTTTGTCTAATTATTTAGATTCGTTAGTTTTTACTTATTCTTCGTTAATTTATGGTTTAATAGGTACTTGGATGCTTAAAGTGACGAAAATACATAGGAAACGAAGAAAAAAGCCAAATGATGAAAAAATACCAACACTTAAGTTTTTCTAAGTTTTAAAATCAAAGTTGCTGGAAAAGTCCATCTATGCAAGACGCACAGCAGGATAGGCTCTCCTGCACGTATCGCATAGGTCATATATTATGGTTTTGGGTATTTTTTAATCTATGCGGTACGCGCAGGTGAGGCCCTCCTACTGTGCGTATCACATAGATGGCATCTTCGGGGAAATTTTACAAAGTTGTATTTCAACAAATTTTTCTCAACCCAAAAAGGGGAGTTCGACCACCAGCCATTTCTAGAGCACTTTCAAGGACAAATTGAAGGTTTTAGAAGTGTTGGAAGTCAAAGATTGAAGCTAGGATCATAGGAACTATTGCAAACGTTTGAACATGGGTTTTTATTTTCGTAACTTTGTTATCCTACATTGTTTTGAACATGTTGGTCCTATTTTCATTGTTTAAGTTGATGTTCCTACTGAATATGAGTAGCTAAAATCATAATACTACCTAGGTTAATGATTGGTTTGTGTTAACTTGAATGGATTTTGGTTATTGAACGGTTATTGTGGTTAATGCTTATGTAAAGCCGTTTATTCAATCTATTTTATGAGTTTAAGTAATTTGGCATAATTGTTGATGATTCCTATATTCCATATGTTAGTTGTTGAATGTCTTTCATAGAAACTTTCATATCTAGATCGATTGCTTCGTGTTTTTTATTAGTTGATGGTTTGCTAGACGTAGTAACCATTGAAATTGGCTTAAAAAGATAAATAACTCTTAATAATCTTCTTAATTTAAGTCTGAGAGGTGAGAGTTAATCGAATTGTCCTTGTGATTAGGTGATTAGGAATAAGCGGTTCGGAAGAGGGTTTCCCTAAGTTAGCTAATTGCATTGCTATTCATGTCCAACAGATTGTTTTAAATGTTACCCCTTGCATTATCAATGTATTGTGTTAGTTAGATCGAGAGAATAGCTATCAATCGGGTACATGAGTGTTGTCAAAGAGACTTAGCGGTAATTTGACCAATTGGTAGTTTCACTCGTCTTCTAGGTTTTTTTTTGGTCCCACCTGGAGAATGATCCGGGATCCATTAAGTGTCTTAGAAGTTCGTATCATCAGATCCCGATTTGACAATAGTTCAATAACCTTCTGAAGTTCAAGGATCATAGCTAGGATTCACCTAGGTAGTATCTTTCCCATTCTTGATTTTCTAGGAGTTCTTGTTTTCTCGTGTTCTAGTTGGTAAATCGATATTTAAATCAATTAATTAAATGTGGTTTTCGTTTCTCTTGGTTACTTAGAAGCTTTAACCCCCTCTAATTATTATTAAGTTTTGTTTGGATCCTTTCTGAGTCTAGTTTATTCTATAATAGTGACTCTAGGGTTTGATTCGAATCTTCCTTAGTCTTGTCTACAGTCAAGTAGGTTCACTTGCTATCTAGTGGTCTAGGTCTAGGTTGTTTAGGGTTTAATTTTGTCACACCCTCAAAATCTACAGGCGGGGTTCTACCACAAGACGCGTGACAAACCGGGATCTCAGACACGGTCATATCAAATGACATTATATGCATTTTCAAAATAAGCGTTTGACCGTAAATCAGAGTAAGAGACAGTTTTCAATGTAATCAATGTGGAAGCGTAAAAATTTGTGAAACCATGAGTAATAACTGCGCAAAACAAGGCGCCCAATGAAAGTCGTAAATATAAATGAACTTGCTTTCAAATGATAACGATGATGCATGAGCCTCAGATATGCAACCCTAGCCTTAAGCATGCCAGCGACCTGAGAAGACATGCTAAAGTGTGTCAACACAAGCTTGGTAAGTTCATAGGTTTAAATCAGTAAATATGTTTAAGTGTTTTCTTGGTAAAGTAAATAAAGGCATACCATAGCTAGCTAGCCTATATGTCGAGTTACTTAGCGTTTCGAACCGAAGCTGACTGTTTATGAGTTGTTTTGCCTTCTGCCATGTCTTATCACAAAATAATGGCTAATTTCTAGGTCAATTAAACACCCGTTCGACCTCCAGTCGAGTTAACGATACTAACACGGGTGGGGTTTGTCAACCCAGTAGTACTACTCAAAATTACCTCGCTAGCTCGTTATTAACGGTTCGAGTGTGTAAGGACTTGCGTGATAATGTTTGTACTACAGTAACAGGTGATATACCAATAACACCAAAACCAGATAAAAATAGTTTGCATGCTTCTCACCCTAAAAGGAAAGTAAGTAAAAGTGGGGTCGTAAACACTCACCTTATATGCATATGAATACATGGAGTGTAATAGCTGGAAGCTAATCATTACCTAACAAATGTAGGTCCATGAGTGTACATACATAATGGTCAAGATGAACCCCGTTGTATCCAAACAACGTAATTGTTAGCGTGTTCGAGAAATGTTTGACATGTTTAACTTTTTGACAAAAGTTGACTTTTGTTTACCAAAGTTGACTGGACCGATCCGATGACCCGTTGTTGACTCAAATAAATAAAAACATGTTTAGTCATGCTCAAATATCTCAGATAATGATTCATATAAAGTTTCATGTCAGAAATATATTTTTGGAAAGTTTCTATTTCTGGTAGTATGACATCGTTACACATGGGTAACCCATTTCAAGATTATAAAGCATATCACAACAAACATCTCAAATATACATGTAACGCATCTGATAATAATCCATAACACGTTAACATAACCAAGAAACATTATCATTCCCAAAGTTTCCTAATTTAAAACGTAAGAACACATGGTGCACAACAATCATCCAAAGTCTCCTAACATGCTCTATGATCATTCCAACATCAATCACATCATCATTTCATGTTCTACACATATCATATTCAACATTCATCATATCAAGTCACAACAGTTTCCATAAATAGCAAGCATGTTCATACGATGCGTTTTTCACCATTTGATTATTCCCAATCCATTCTTATGCCCTAAACAACATATAACAATTATCCCATCTCATCAAACATGCATAAATCATCATCTATAAACTAACTTACCCAAAATTTTTTCTATAATGGAAAGTACTCAAAATGTTCAAAAGATGAATTTTCATCCACTAGCAACAACTAACATCCTAGAACCATCAATTCAATCCAATTTCATCCAAATCATATGATTTCTATAAAAGCCCCAAATTAAAGTTTCCTTAATAAGTAAGCCTTGGTTTTTGATCAAAACGACATAATTTCACAAAACCAATCCTTACAAACATCATTATATTGAATACTAACTCATAATTAATCATCAATTTCAATCAATTTCAAGTTTTGACTTGTTTGGATCATCTAGGGTTCATGTTCATCATGAAGATCAAAGAACTTGAAATCAAACATAAAAACTTACTTAAAATGCTTAGATGATGATCCTGAGTACACGTTTGATGCAAGAAACGATGAAAATCACCACCAATATGCAAGAACAAGATCAAAGAAGGTGTCCTTAGTGTGTGTGTGTGATTTGCTACGAAACAAATGAAGGGAAAGGGGAATGGGATGGCCAAATGGTGATTAGGGTTTGGGGTTGGGTTTTATACTTTTTTTTACAAGAAAGGCCCCCGTCTTTTATAAAAATCGTTTTAACGCTACGCGATTGAACTTTTTCTACACCGAAACCTCCAAATGCTCATATAATATCAAATAAACATTAATAACTTGAAATAATATTTATTTTTCTAGTTCGAAGGCATATTTATAATAATTAGGCATTAAAAGCCGAAAATGCGTGAAAAAGCGTAAATGCTAGAAAATTCACAATTTTACAACCAAGCTACATAACTAATAACATAATCATATAACACATAATTTCACACCAATTATGATTTTTTTGAAACTATTTTGAAAAATCACCAACGTTCGGGGACAGACGCACGTGCGATCCGGCAATTCTCCGAATTATCGTTACATGAAAGGTTCATGAATGTTTGTGCAATAAATGACGTATTTAAGTAAACAATATTAAATGCATGAATGTACGATCGGAAAACCATGTTCATGTTGATCGAAAAGTGGCCTAAAAATGCCGAGTGTCACATCATCCCCTTGTTGAAAGAAATTTCGTCCCGAAGTTTAACTAGCTCTGGTAAAAGACGAATGAAAATTTCCTGGTTGTCACATTATCCCCTTGTTAAAGGAATTTCGCCCTGAAATTTTGAACAGGTAAACTATGGGTATTTCACCTTTATATGATTCTCGTGTTCCAAGGTAAACTCTAGTCCACACTTACAGTTCAAACTAACTTTAACGATAGAGGTACAATTATGCTTAAGTGTTTTTGACCACTTGGTCCATGATTTCAACTAGTCCCTCGATGAATCGCAGCTGTGTGTTCATCTGTTTCTTATTTAAAAGAATGACGACTGTTTAATCAGACAGACATTTCTTCATGTCTGAAACGTGTAACACGTTATGTACTCCACTGAGTTCTCTAGGCAAATTGAGTTGTTAATCTACTGATCCAACTTTTTGACAATCTCAAAAGATCCAACGTAGTATGGGTTTAACTTTTCTTATTTTTCCAAAACAAATTGCACCTTTCCAAGGTGACACTTTTAGAAGTACCTTGTTGTGGATTTGGTATTCAATGGATTTTGTTGGCGTTAGCTCACGTAAATCCTTTCTTAGTCATGTGTTGCTGCCCTGGGATTATAAATTTGTACAATTTTCTTAGTCGTCTCATGCACAAGCTCAGGACCTGTAAGTTGACTTTCCTTCAACTTCTACCCAACAGATAGGTGATCGGTATTTACTTCCATAGAGTGTCTCAAACAGTACACCCTTGATCTTCCTGTGGTAGCAGTTATCGTTAGAAACCTTAATAAAGGGTAAGTGGGTTTCCACACTACTACCAAATTCAATAACACATGCTCGTAGTATGTCTTCTAGAGTTTGAGTCGTACGTTCATTTTGACTATCAGTCAACGGATGATACGCTGTGCTCCTATCCAACCATGTTCCTAATGATGTTTGCAATGACCTTTAAAAATAACGAATGAATTGAGTGTCACAATCAGAAATGATGCAAAACTAGCACCTCGTGTCGAGATACTTTTTCTCTTAGATAGGTGCGAGTTAACTTCTCAATTCAATTAGTCTCTCTAATATCTGGGAAGTGTGCGGATTTTGCCAAGCAATCTACTATTACCCAAATGGTATCGCATCCACTAAGAGTTTGATGTAACTTCACAATGAAATCTATTAAGATCTACTCCCACTTCCATTCTAGAATATGTTGTTGTTGGAGTAAACCAGATGATCCTTGATATTCCACCTTAAGTTTAGAACAAGTTAAACACTTGCTTACAAGTGTGGTAATGTCTCCTTTTACATTTTGCCACCGATAAAGAACTATCAAATCATGGTACATCTTACCTGAACCTTGATGAATGGGATATCGAGTCGTATGAGTTTCACTCATTACCAGCTCTCGTAAATTCACGTATAGAAAAATCCATATTCCTTCCATGAAATAAGGAATTCCTTTGGATTTTATCACTAAGTGCTTTTCTATGTCTCGCATGGACTTAGCCCTCAGATTCTTGTCCTTTAAAGCCTCAATTTGTGTAATGCAGATTTGATCAGGCACTCTAGCAAGAATGGTAAGCTTTAATCCTCGCACTCGCTTTGGTTTAGGTGTTTACTTTTGACTTAGGGCATCGGCTACCATATTAGCCTTACTCGGATGTTACTTCATCACATTGTCATAGTCCTTTAATAGGTCAGCCCAACAATGTTCTATCATGTTCAGCTCCTTCTGTTCAAAGATATACTAAAGGCTCTTATGGTCGGTGTAGTGATGCATTTGGTACTGTACAAGTAATTCCTCTATATTTTATGTACAAATCAATGACTCTAAACTTTGATTTGTATGTCATGTAGTTCTTCTTATGAACTTTCAACTGACGGGAAGCGAATTCGATAACCTTCTCGCATTGCGTCAACACACAACTGAGACCTTCGATGGAAGCATGGCCATATACTATGAAATCATCTGCTTTCCTCCGGTAGGGATAGTATCAGTACAGTATAGAGCTTTTGTTTCATAACCTGAAATGTGGACTCTTGCTTATTACCCTAATCATATGTGGTGCGTTAATGAGTTAATGTCATAAGAGATTGTGCGATCTTCGAAAACCCTTCGATGACTCGTCGGTAGTAACCAACCAACAAAAAAAAATGGTTGTACCTTAGTCGGAGTCTTAGGTGTAGCCCATTTCTGGGTGGCTTCTATTCTTTCTTGGTCAATAGGCATTCCTTGCTCGTTGACCACATGACCCAAATTTTGGGTTTCATCCAGAAGTCACACTTCAAAAACTTGGCATACAGTTTTCCTTGTTTTAGTAGTTGTAAAATCATGTTCCTCATGCTCCCCTTGTTCTTTGTCTATGTTAGAATGTCATCGACAAAAACGTTGATAAACTTGTCCAAATGGGGTTTACACGCTTGGTTCATGAGATCCATGAAAACCGTTGGTGCGTTGGTAAACCTACTTGGCATAACAATAAACTCATGGTGACAAAACCAAGTTCTGAACACCGCCTTATATATGTCATCCTCTCGGACCCTTAGATGATGATATTCCAACCTCAGGTCTATCTTTGGGATATAAAATTGACCTTGAAGCTGGTGAAGAAAATCATTGATGCGTGAAAGAGAATAATGGTTCTTAATTGTTACTTTGATAAGCTCATGATAATTAATACCCATACGTAAAGTTCTATCATTTTCTTGATAAACAGGACTGGAGCTCTCCATGGCGATGAGCTTGGTCGGTTGAATCCTTTATCTGACAACTCCTGCAGTTATGTTGATAGTTCTGGTAGTTCATTTGAACCTAATCGGTAAGGTGCTCTAGCAATAGGTGCGACTCAACGTGTCAAACTGATCTGAAACTCGATCTGTTTGTGTCAAGAAAAACCAGGTAAATCTTCCATGAAAACTTTGGGGAGGTAAAGAACGATAGGGATCTCTTCGATCCTCTTTTCCTCAGTTTCTTTCTTGATGATCGTAGCTAAAATGGCAATATTGCGTAAGTACTTCTGGCCTTCACATAATAAATGATGTCTGAGACCGCAACACTCTTGTCACCCTTGACATTTAAGACTTCACCACTACGAACTGGTACACGAAGATCTATATCTCTAATGTCAGGATAATCCAATGTACATCCCTTCAGAATGTGAGTTGCTTCAATTAGTTTACCATAAGCTAATTGTATAGTGTGACTAGGTTCCATTCGAGTTGAAGCTACATCTAAAAGTTTGCTAAACGGTAACCACATTCTGGTTGTTTCTTGCTTTGCCAGACCTAATTCGAAGGCTCAACCTTTGACACTTTATCCATTATTAGTTTCCATTTTCGTTGTCCTTATTATCATTCTTCAATTGAGGGTAATCTCACTTGATTTGCCTATCTTTGTTCCATTCAGAGCAACCCTATGATGCTTCAGCTTGTATTGCTACTGGGGTTTGTTGCTGCTTCATTATTGACTGTCCTTTAAAGTTTTTGACTATATGGTCCATCCTGCCACATCTTTGGCAACAACAATGATCACACTGGCCATGATGGTGAATGACTTACTCTACGTGTCATCCTATTCCTGTTCACTATTAGATGAACCATCAACAATGTCATGCTTAGTTAGAGTGCTCTATGCCACAACCAAATGAATGAGCTTGTGAGATAACCTCATAGCATGTTGAATAATTATAGGATCAACGATGATGATCCTTTCTTAAATCTAAGGTACTATCCTGTCAACTGACATCTCAGTATGCTTGTAGGTTAGAGTTACCATTACATAAAGCAACCAACTCATGAAAATGGGTCGTATATTCTTCAATATCTTACCCTACCATCTTAATGTTCCAAAATTCCTTTCTGAGTACAGTACTCCTCCTCCAGATATTCCTCAAATGCAGTAGCAACTACAGCTTAGGCTTCTAGCCTAGCTACTCTTAAATTTGATAGTACTAGTCTCTATTGCATATCCTGTAGTGTAGCCTCGAATGCTCCCTCAACTATGCCATCTAGGGAATTATGCTTGTTTGTTATTCTCTAATACATCAACAAACGTATTGTGTTTTTGTCCAGTCTCCACTAAGCTTTCCTTGAGTGTTTCCACATATTCACTAATGGTGGTCTGATGCTAAAGTGTGTCAACACAAGGTTGGTGAGTTCACAGGTTTAAATCAGTAAATATGTTTGAGTGTTTTCTTGGTAAAAGTAAACAAAGGTATACCATAGTTAGCTAGCCTATATAACGAGTTACTTAGCGTTTCGAACCGAAGTTGACTGTTTGTGAGTTGTTTTGCCTTCCGCCATGTCTTATCATAAAACAATGGCAAATGTCTAGGTCAATTAAACACTCGTTCGACCTCCAGTCGAGTTAGCGCGACTAACACGGGTGGGGTTTGTCAACCCAGTAGTACTACTTAAAATTACCTCGCTAGCTCGTTATTAACGGTTCGAGTGTGTAAGGACTTGCGTGATAATGTTTGCACTACAGTAACAGGTGATATACCAATAATACCAAAACCAGATAAAAATAGTTTGCATGCTTCTCCCCCAAAAAGGAAAGTAAGTAAAAGTAGGGCCGTGAAGACTCACCTTATATGCGTATGAATACATGAAGTGTAATAGCTGGAAGCTAATCATTACCTAACAAATTTAGGTCCATGAACGTACGTACATAATGGTCAACCCCGTTGTATCCAAACAACGTAATTGTTAGCATGTTCGAGAAATATTTGACAAGTTTAACTTGTTGACAAAAGTTGACTTTTGTTTACCAAAGTTGACTGGACTGATCCGATGACCCGTAGGTGACTCAAATAAATCAAAACATGTTTAGTCATGCTCAAATATCTCAAATAATGATTCATATAAAGTTTCATGTCGGAAATATATTTTTGGAAAGTTTCTATTTCTGGGTAGTATGACATCGTGACACATGTGTAACCCATTTCAAGATTATAAAGCATATCACAACAAACATCTCAAATATACATGTAACGCATCTGATAATAATCCATAACATGTTAACATAACCAAGAAACATTATCATTCCCAAAGTTTCCTAATTTAAAACGTAAGAACACATGGTGCACAACAATCATCCAAAGTCTCCTAACATGCTCTATGATCATTCCAACATCAATCACATCATCATTTATGTTCTACACATATCATATTCAACATTCATCATATCAAGTCACAACAGTTTCCATAAATAGCAAGCATGTTCATACGATGTGTTTTTCACCATTTGATTATTCCCAATCCATTCTTATGCCCTAAACATCATATAACAATTATCAGATCTCATCAAACATGCATAAATCATTATCTATAAACTAACTTACCTAAAAAGTTCCTTATAATGGAAAGTACTCAAAAACTAAACCAAAATCAAAAGTTCAAAACATGAATTTTCATCCACTAGCATCAACTAACATCCTAGAACCATCAATTCAATCTAATTTCATCAAAATCATATGATTTCTACAAAAGCCCCAAATTAAAGTTTCTTAATAAGTAAGCCTTGGTTTTTGATCAAAACGACATAATTTCACAAAACCAATCCTTACAAACGTCATTATATTGAATACTAACACATAATTCATCATCCATTTCAATCAATTTCAAGTTTTGACTTGTTTGGATCATCTAGGGTTCATGTTCATCATGAAGATCAAAGAACTTGAAATCAAACATAAAAACTTACTTGAAATGCTTAGATGATGATCCCTAGTACACGTTTGATGCAAGAAACGATGAAAATCACCACCAATATGCAAGAACAAGATCAAAGAAGGTGTCCTTAGTGTGTGTGTGTGTGTGTGAGATTTGCTTGAAAAAAATGAAGGGAAAGGGGAATGAGATGGAAAATTGGTGATTAGGGTTTGGGGTTGGGTTTTATACTTTTTATTACAAGAAAGGCCCCCGTCTTTTATAAAAATCGTTTTAACGCTACGCGATTGAACTTTTTCTACACCGAAACCTCCAAATGCTCATATAAAATCAAATAAACATTAATAACTTGAAATAATATTCATTTTGCTAGTTCAAAGGCATATTTATAATAATTAGGCATTAAAAGCCGAAAATGCATGAAAACACGTAAATGCTAGAAAATTCATAATTTTCACAACCAAGCTACATAATTAATCACATAATCATATAACACATAATTTGACACCAATTATGATTTTTTTGAAACTATTTTGACAAATCACCAACGTTTGGGGATAGACACACGTGCGATCCAGCAATTCTCCAAATTATCGCTACAAGAAAGGTTCGTGAATGTTTATGCAATAAATGACGCATTTAAGTAAACAATATTAAATGCATGAATGTATGATCGGAAAACCATGTTCATGTTGATCGAAAAGTGGCCTGAAAATGCCGGGTGTCATAAATTTGTGTTTATAGATTGAGTCTTATTTAAGTTGTTTTTTAGATCGCTTTGTGAGCATCATAAACCCTTTCACCTTCATTCTTCTCTGCTTCAACCTTCTTTCTTCTAGCTGACTCAGTTGCTTTTTCCATTTTAACATGAGTTGCAGCTATCAGCTTAGACTTGATCTTAGCAGTGCGCAACTCCATGATCTCATCAAAATCGTAACCTTTCAACTCAAGTTGAGCTACTAGGAGACATTTTTCTTCATCTTTCTTTTCTTTCTTCATAGATGAGATAACAGGACTGGGTTCAGTAGTAGTACCTATTGAAGTCTACTGAGGTGTTGTTCCTTGGATGCTTTGGGAAGATGGCCTGGATGACTTAGATAGCACCTTCCTGATAGCTTTTGTCTTTGATCTAGGTAAAGCTTTTGAGATTGTTCTGCTGGGTTCACCACCATGGTTGTATTATCTAGATGCAGTTCTTGCAACTCTTGAATCCTTTGCACTCTTGATTAGTGTAATGATATTATTTTTCATCGAGGATTCTTGAGATTTGCCTGCCTTCAGAACTATCACATCTTCTTCAGGCCTTTTAGGAACAACTCTACCTTTTTGGTCATTAGAAATATGGCATTTGATTTCTGTGATTCAAGCTCTATTTCCTCTTTAGTAGTCATAGGTCTCTTATCTTTGTCAGAGGTTGAGACTTAAGTAAGTCTGACTACCGAATGTTTGGAGATTACACCTGATGCCTCACCAGTTGACTTGAGATCATCAGTAGTTGTCTGAGCTCTCTCTGCATCATGAGTGACTTCTGGGCCATCAGTATCCATATTCACCTCTGAGTTAATTGGGGCTTCAGTTCAACTTCTGGTTGACCCAGTATCACCTCAGCTGATTCTCTAAGTTCAGACTCAGGTGCATCCTTATAAAGTTAGGTAGGCTCATCCTCAAGGGTCACCCATGTCTTTCCATATCATCATCCATTTTCTGGGTTCCTCTTATGTAAACAATGATCTTTTCTGAGGACTCATCTGCCAAAGGACTCTCTTGTATAGTACCTTCAGTAGTTGCACCAGCACCTGATTTGTTCAGTGCTTCAGCAACTTCTAAGAGTACTTTCAAAAGTGGTGCTTCTTCTTAAGTAGATGAATTGGGAGAGGCTTCAAGTCCAAGCACTATCTCTCTCTTAGATGATTCTTTATCATTTCTTTTTCTTTTTAGAGAAAGTGAAGAAGTGCTAGATTCATGGCCATCCTCCTCTTCCCAAGTAGAACATTTTGGTTCATCCTCCTTATTACCCGCCTAACCTAAATTTCTTTTTCTTTTTCACTATCATAGCCATACTTATCAAGAAGCTTATTCAAGTTGACTTTAGCTTCTAATAAAGGCTCATACTGGTTAGTCTATGGTGAAGAAAAGGAGATTAGTTGAGTTGCTTGAAAGACTTGAGTAGCCAATCTCTGAAGAATATTTTCAGCTTCTTTGAACTCATCTTCCCCTTTTTTGGTAGCATCATTTGAGATTCCAGATGACACCAGATTAATGGAGAAAGGCACATCCAAAGGTTCTTGTGATGCTAAAGTTGAAGGCTCAAGATGATGGATTTTTGAAGGTCAATGGTCTCTTGTAGGAGTTCAACTTTGTTCTCAATATCCATTGCCTTTTTACAACAGCTTGTTGAAGAGTTATGACTTGTTCCTCAAGGGTTACAACTCTTGTACCTTGTTGCTGTAGAGTTCTGAGTTGAATTTCCAATTCAGATACTCTATCTGCCGAAGCTTTCAGCAAACAGTTCTCAAAGTTGAGAACTTTTGCTTATTCAGCATAACCTTGAAGTCTTGCATTTTCATCTTGTAAGAGTGCTAGTATATGTGCAAGATCAAGGTTTTAGGTCATCAATTTATCTATCTATTGCATTCTTCCCTCATCTATACATGTGGAATCCTTTAGAGATGAGGTATTAGGCATAGCCTCTGCACCCTCACCACCAGATATGGTTTCTTGGAGCCTTGGATTCCTCTCCTTAAGGAATGACTCTAAGGAGACATCCCCAAGGTGAGTTGTCATGGTTGAGGTCTTAGTTATGTTGTCTCTATCCTATTGATCAATTGATGGATCAGTAGTAGAGATAGCCTCATCCACATTAATCCTTTCCTCCCTAGGATTAATCTTTTAGGATAAAAGATGTGAGTCAGATGTTTCTATAAACACATCAATCTCCACTGTCTGTGTTATATGGGAAGGGGAAGAAAGTGGTTCATGTTGATACAAAACATGAACATCATTATCCTGGGTGGTAGACATATGTAATGGAGAGAACGGAGTTGTGTCTATTAGCCTGGGATGTGAACCAGATCCTAATGAGACTTCTTCCTCAGAAGTTATCTCAGTTATATGGGTATCCTTTTTGGTTTTCTCAATAGAGTGTTAGGACTCCAAATGAGGGTTTGCAGGTTGGGTATGGGTCTGCTCAGAAGAAGGAAGAGAAACCTTCTTCTTTGAGATTTTCTTAGGTGTGACTAACACCTTTGACTTTATTAGGATCCTGGTTTCTAGTCTTGCTTTTTTTAGAGAGGGTGATTTAGGGCCCTGGATCTTCTCAATAGAAGGTGTAGGGGTTCGCTTGTGTTTGAGAGATTTTGGCTTTGTAGTGGAGGGTGTGGGATCAGCAATGATGGGTGTAACCATCCTGTCATCCTGAGGCTAAGTAACCTCAAGCATATGCTCAATTAAGGGAGTCACCTTCCCTAAAAAAGATTTTAGAGTTGCTCTGAACTTGAAAATATTGCTTTGTTTAAAGTCTCTAGAGAATGAACAGCTCCACTAAGTTTTAGTTTATCCCCTAATTCATCTTGTAATATTACTTGTAAGAATCTAGGGTACATTAAAAACTTAAATTTTGCAGCAGTTACATTTTTGCACATATGTTGGAAAATGAAGTTTGAAAAATCATAACTCTGCTGCTTTACCAGACCATGGATAGCTCCTGCTAGATCCAATGGTACCTGGTCCCATCCTCCTAACTTATTAGACAGATAGTGTAGGTAGATATGAAGGATAATTCTCTAATTGTGATATACCAGAGATTAGGAGAAGGTGGATGTCGGTAGGGGTCCTTCATATCCCATCTCCTTGAAGGTGGCACTGACCACTTCTTTGGAGAAAGAAAATGCACCATCTACATCGTTCAACTTCAAATGTTGATGAATTTTGTCGCAAGAAATGGTGATCTTAATCCCTTGCACTGTTGCCATGAGGACCTTCACTCCATGTTTTCTTTGTATGGAGTAGGTGGTCTAGAATTCTTTATGTGCGACTCACAAATCACTGAGTCTATGGTTATAGTAAAGAAATAATTGCTATTCTTTAGAAATTTGAGAACTAGATGATAGACTTCATCACTTATGGGTTCAAATGATGCGTTGATGTTGTGATTTGGATGGATATCTTGGGTTTGAGCTGCCATTGAAAGTTGATTGATTTTGGGTAGACTTTGAGAGATTGAAGGTTTGAGAGTTTGCTTTATGAGGTATATTGAGGACAATGGTGGGAAAGCCTCGATTTTAACAGTTATAGCTAATATAAAAAATGTGAATTTTAAAATATTTACCATCGTTACTGTTAACTTCGATGGCGTGAGATGATGAAACAGTCTTTTAAGGTAACTAGTCTGGCGCCACCACATATCGGAATGTGAAAGTAGGACCTACCGGATTTTTTTTCAAAAACATGTGCTGAATTAATCTTATCTGTCGAATCTTCCCACTCGGTAGATATCTTCTTTGCAAAGTTATCTGTTGAATTGTTTAATTAGGCAGATACCCAGATATCTGTTGAAATTTGGCAGATACCTATTTATCTGTTGAGTTGTAATTTTCAGCATATTTGCAGTTTTACCCATTTTATTAAGAAAAGCATTTCTTTACAAGATTTTCAAATATCATTTATTTAAATCATTTAATTATTCAAAGTTCATCATCCTAATAGCAGACACTAGATACTTAAATCTAGATTCATCAAAATCTTTTGTGAATAAGTCTGCATATTGTTCATTTGTATGGACTTTAACTAATTTTATCATTTTCTTTTCAGCACAATCTCTAATGAAATAATACCAGTGTCAATGTGGTTTGTCTTTGAATGCTGAACATGATTGTTGGTGATGGAGATGGCACTGTCATTGTCAATGTGAATCGAAATGTTCATGAAAGTTACTCCATAATCTCTAAGTTGAGTTTGGATTCACGGTACTTGAGCATAGCAACTTGATGCAGCAATTTATTCTTCTTTAGCAGTTGATGTAGAGACACAAGTTTGCTTCTTGCATTTCCATGAAACAAGTCTTACCCTAGAAATTGACATCCTCCTGATATGGACTTTTTGTTAATGTTGCATCTCGCATAGTCACTATCTGTACATCCATAGAGATTGAAGTCAGCACTTTTAGGGGTACTATAGTCCTAACTTAGGTTCCCCTTTGAGTTACTTCAGGATTCTCTTGGCAGCCATTAGACTTGACATCTTTGGAGCAGTTTGGAATCTTAAACATAGGCATGTGGCAAACATGATATCTGGTCTGCTAGGTGTGAGATACATGAGAGATCCAATGATGGCTCTGTACTGCTGCTGATCAACTGCTTCCCCCTCAAGATCAGGAGTTAGTCAATAAGATTTTGACATTGGGGTTTTAGCATCCTTAGAATCAGTAGCTTGAAATCTTACTAAGATGTCCTGAACATACTTAGATTGATTTATGAAAATGCCATCAGTGGTTTGTTTCACTTGAAGACCTAGAAAGAAAGTAAGTTCTCCCATTAAACTCATCTCAAATTTTTACTTCATGAAACTTTCAAATGCTTTGCACAAGCTCTCATTTGTAGACCTAAAGATGATATCATCAACATACACTTACGCTAAGACAATATCCAAATCAACTTTCTTGATGAAGAGAGTTTTATCTATTGATCCCCTTTTGTATCCATTTTTCACGAGAAAGGTAGAGAGTGTCTCATACCATTTCCTTGGTGCTTAATGAAGTCCATAAAGAGCTTTATCAAGTTTAAATACATGATCAGGATATTTAGGATCTTCAAAGCCTGGAGGTTGGCAGACATAAACTTCTTCATCAATCTCACCATAGAGAAATGCACTCTTGACATCTATTTGAAACACCTTAAAGTCCTTGGAGGCTGCAAATGCTAGAAAGATTCTGATTGCTTCAAGCTTGGAAACAGGAGCAAAGACTTCATCATAATCAATCCCTTCTTCTTGTGTGTACCCTTGCATAACAAGTCTGGCTTTTTCTTGATAACATTTCCTCTATCATCTTTCTTGTTCCTAAAGATCCATTTGGTTCTTATTGTAGTCTTCCTTTTAGAAGTGCACATAGTATTCAAACCTTTTGCCAAGCAAATTGAAGAAGCTCTTCTTTCATTGCTTCTACCCAGATGTTATCTCTTAAAGACTCATCATTTTTCTTTAGTTCTAATTAAGAAAGGAAGCATGAAAACAAACAGATGTTTGCTTCATTCACCCTACTTCTTGTCTTGACACCCACTTCTACATTGCCAATGACATTCTCAACTCGATGCTCTTTATGAATTCTTGGTCTTAGGATTACTTGGAGTTGTTGAGAAAGATCCAAATTGGAGAAGTTTGTTTTAGGAAGTTTGACAGATGTGTTTACTATCTGCCAAACTGACTCTATCTTCAGCACTTGTCATACTTGGATCATTTTCAGGAGATTGTCTAGTACCATAATTATCATGAGACTCTTCATCTGAGGAGTCATAATGAGCATGTGATGAATGACCCACATTGGTTGTGGTACTAGAATCTACCTCTATTGAATATGGTTGGACTGTGTCAGTAGATGATCTGATATGATTTGGTCTTTGCGGTAGATCCACCTTGTGATCTCCAGTACTTGGAGTTTGTATATATGCTGACCTTTTATGAGAGTCTACTGAAACATTCTCAATTAAATGATTAAATGCATTTGTGAATCTATTTAGATCAAATATCCAACTTAGAGTGTTTCCAATACTATTTGAGGAATTTTCATTAAATATGACATTTTTAAATTCCTTAGTATGGTCAACTTTGTTATATACCCTGCAAGCCCTAGCTTGTGATGAGTATCCAACGAAAAATTCATCTACTGATTTCTTAGCAAATTTTGATAGATGATCTTTGGTATTAAGTAGGGTGCATGGACATCCAAAAGGTTTGAGAAACCCTATGTATGGTCTTCTCTTATGCCACAATTCATACGATGATTTTCCATATGTCTTTACTATTAACACCCTATTCAGAACATACGTAGTGCTGACTGCTTCAGCCCAGAATGTTATAGGAAATTTAGAGCAGACAACGTGAACCTTGCAGCGTCAGTAAGTGTCCCGTTCCTCCTCTCAGCAACTCCGTTTTGCTGAGGAGTACTAGGAGCACTATATTGCCATGCAATACCTTGGGATCACATCTAACTATTTTAAGCTTTTGATCAATTTGATTCTCAACTTTGATAATAAATGATTTTAAAATCTCAATAGTTTCATTTTTAGTTTCTAAAAAGAAAACCTAAGTTAATCTTGTAAAACCATCTATCATTACCAAGCAATATGATTTTCTACCCAAACTTTTTACACCGGTTGGTCCAAACAAGTCTATGTGAAAAAGGTGTAACGGAGTTGTGACTGAATTCATTTTTCTGGACTTATAAGAAGATTTATGTTGCTTTCCCTTTTGAGAAGCAACACAGTGGCCAGCACATGCAAACTCCTTGTTTGATAGTCCAGTGACTAACCCATTTCGAACTAGCTTGTTCATGTTTTTGAGATTCACATGTGCCAATCTTCTATGCCAAAGAGAGGATTCATACAAGATATATTTCCTGAAGGTGATGCATTCTGCATGTTGTACATGTACATATTGTCTTTCCTAGGAGCTCTTAAAAGTATTTTATCATTTGGAATTTCAAACTCAGGGGATAAGATAATACATTCATGCTTCATGAAGAGAGTGTTATGTTTTTGGTCACACGACTGAGACACACTCAGTAGATTATAATTTAACTCTTTCATATAGTTCACCTTATCAATACTTATCTTGCCATTACTGACTCTCCCCCTGCCAGTAATGTATTCTCCTTCTGTATCACTTCCAAAGGCAACAGATCCACCATCATTTGGTTCTAGATTCATTAGGCATGATCTGTCACCTGTCATGTCCCGAGAGCATCCACTATCCAGTATCCACAAATTACTTTTGGCCTATGGATGATCCTACACATAAACAATTTGGTTAGTGATGAATAGGGACTAGGATCCAAACTTGTTTAGTCTTAGGTCTTCCAGTTTTTAGCACTTTTACGTCAATGGTAACTGTTGAGGGGGTGTTATTTGTTTTTGGGTCAACTAAGGATTCGGTTAATGTCTTTGGTTTCCAGGCTTCTTGTTTGGCTTTGCCTGATTCTTTGACATCTTCCTTTTTGTTGTGACCCTTTGAAGCTTTTGGAGATGGTACATGGTTCTCCAACATCTTCTTTTTCTTTTGATCTGCAACTACTGATTTATTTGATAGATCACTCATGGGTACTAAATTTTTCTTGATTTTGACACTTGAGTGGTTTTTTTGCTGAATATGTTCTTTTGATAGTCGTTTGGTAGCCGCAGACTTCTTTGAGGGTTTTGAATGTTGGAAGGAGTAGGTTATGGGATTTTATTGACAGTCTTTTACAAAGTGACTGTCTTCCCCACACATTAGGCATGTGATTTTTATCTTCTACTTTGCTGACTTCAGCATCTGTTAGCTCTTTTGTAGCTCTTTCTTTATCTTCTCAATCTTCCTTCCCTTGGTTCTACTCATCTTTTTGTTTTTCTTTTGATCAACATGAGTGGACAAGTCTATCTTCTTCTTTGAAAACCTCTTGTTGTGAATTTCAACTGCTTCGGGAATGCACTTTTGAATGTATGGTTAGGGTCTTACTTTTGAAGAGTCTGAGATTCTAACACAACAACTTCGGGTGTGATTCTTCTTGTTGTAGGTGCACTTTGATTGAAGCTTTGTTTTGGTAGAAGAATCTGACTCGGCAGATAGCTGATGTGATTCATAAGATGAATTTTCTTTTACAAATTTTATCTTCTTAATCATATCCTGCTTTGATTTTGCTTTCAGATCTTCTTTTCTTCTATCCTTCTCCTCTTTTTTCTCCTCCTTCTCCTTTTATTTCTTATCTTCTTCTTCATTTACATCATCAATTCTTCCATCCTTTTACTCCTTCTCTGCTGTCTCAATTCTTTCAGTAGATGTCTTTGTACAGATACGTTTGGCAGATACTTGCTTCTTTACTACAGGACCGTGTGAAGGGTGGTCAATACAATCAGTCTCACAATGAAGAGAGATTTAGAACACTTAACAGTTCAAACGGGGAACCGGGTTTGAGTATGATGATACTAAGAACACAAGTAAGTAGTGAGATAGAACTAAGAACAAGAACAAAGAAGTATGGTTTTCAAGGAAGTTGTATATTGCTCTCAAGTTCAATTACAAGTGTTACAAAGCATGAAATAATTACAAGGACCTGAGATACTTTATACAACATCCTACAACCGTCAATACATAGAAAGACAGTTGGAAACACTAATCTAGACAACAAGATCAATGTAGAGTCAAAAGGCAGATTGCCTTTTGACTAGTGACTATGACATGCCATAGCTTACATCCTTTTCTAATATAAAAAGGTTTACAGGTACAATAGTAGGAAGTTAAGACAAAGACCTTAATCTACAGTTTACAAAAGCATAGGCTTTTCACCAACTTGTATAAGTTGGTGAGTCTTCAGAGTTGCAGCGGAAAGTGTGTCAGCTTTATGTAAAGTAGATCAGAGAAAGCTTGTCTTCTCTGTCTTCCAAAGAAATCAGTCTTCATAGCAAATTGGCTTCGAAAGACTTTGACTCTGAAGCTTCGGAAGACTTCATCTTTGGCTACGAAAGATTTGGACTTTGGCTTCGAAAGATTTTACACTTAGAGTATTTTCTGATGGAGAGTGTAAAACTTCCGAAGCAACTTCTACCTTGTACGTCCAGTGCATGCATACAGGAAGACCCTTGGTTGTTTTGGCTTCTTTGGTTGCATCAGCCTTATAATCTTCTGATATTACCTTACAAACTCCCCCTAGGTTGATGCTACCAAAATAGAGAAATTCTTCAGATATTGATAGTCCTCATTAGGATCAAGACCATGCCTCTCTTCATCATCTGGTCAGGATCCCTCAGACTCTCATAGTATCTTCTTATATCATAGAGATCATGTAGAGGAAGATCAAGCATGTCTTGCTAGAAGTAGACATCTTGACCTCCTTGATCTCTGATGACATACCATCTGTCCGGATTAGCAGCAAAACTCCAGGACAATATGGGTCTTCCAATTGCAATAGGCTCTACTTGAATAGGAGTTGGTTGAGCAGCCTCTTCATGCACTACCTCAGGATGCTCTGACTCATCCTGAGGTGTGAAGGTGGATGCCTTGGTCTTCTTCTTCTTTGAAACACTTTTCCTGGCCATCCTTTTCCTCCTCTTTGAAGTTTTTAACTGAGAGGACTGGTCTTCAGCACCAAATTGTTCTGTTGTGTCTCTCTTAGTTGGGTTCTCTTCTCTCACAGGTTCAGAAGGAGAGAGAAGAGGACCCTACTATGGATCAAAAGATGAAGTTGGTTGAGATGTAGCTCTAGGTTCAGGTTGTCTTGTCTCAGGGGGTTCAACCTTCACCTCAACTTCAGGTTGAGCTCGACTTGGTGGAGAATGCAAGTCAACAAGCTCTCCCTTTTTAATCATCTACTTGATCACTCTTATATGCTCATCCATAGTGGATAGAGACATAGGAGCAAGCCTCCTTCCAGAGAATCCATACAGCTTCAAGAAGCTCATCATCCTTTGTCTGTCTTCAGACTTCTTTTGGCTTTTGTTGATGATGGCTCTTTACTTTGTAGCTTCTTCCCTTAACTTTCTCTTAGCAGCTTTTCTTTCTTTTGTAGCTTGTTCCTCCAGCTGCTTTAGATATTCAAATTCAATGTACTCAAATGATAAGGGAAGAAGTGCAGATGCTTGATAGAGTCCTGTGGCACTCAGGTAGTTGATCATGTTCATTCTTTCAGCTTCTTTGTCTACCTGAGGTTATGCAGCTGCCATAGTTTCTTTCTCAGGACTTTCTTGAACTGGAGAGAGGACAGGAGCATGTTTGTAGAGTCTTTTTAGTCTCCTTTCTTCCTTGATCTTGAGGAGCAATACTGCATCTTCTGCCTCCTTCCTCCCCTTTGACAACTCATTGTCAGCCAGTTCATTTAACTCATCTAAGGGGAGAGATATGAGTTCATCAATGTTATATTTCCTGATCCCCCGGTAGTTTAGCCTGGCTGCCCTCAACTCATCATTTTGAGTGTATGGCCTGGGGGCAGCCCGGATAGCAGTCAAGCTCAGGGTGGAGAGAGCTTTGGCCTTGGTAACTCAGGATAGAGAGAGCTTTGGCCTTCATTTTTTGGTTTAGCAGTCAAGCTCTAGCCAGAGAGAGGATGTGAAGCACCTTCATCAGCTGGTGCCTCACTGAGGGTACTAGGTGCTGAAGGAGATCCTATCTCAAGGTTCACAGGTTCAACTTCTGGGCCTTCAGTCAAGGCTTCCCCTTTGAAACTAATCTTAGGGTTCACCTCAAAATCCAGTTGACCAAAAATCTCACCTACTAGCCTCTGTCTATATAATTTTGATCTCATCTTGAACTCTTCTAGCACCCTTCCTTGAATCTAATATGCTAATCTTTCAGCTTGTCTGTTTTGGCTTGGGTTGACAAGTGGAAGATCAACCAGATGGATGCACTCATAGAAACTAAAGTTTGCAAAGTTAAAGATTTCATGTTGACCCTGAGCTCTAGAGATGACAAGAGCTCTTCTTTATGTGTCATACCTCTATCTTATGATTGGGTTCTCAGTGTGAAAAGATAGGGTAGACATGGCTCTGGGTATACCCTCCTCAAACAAGCTATGTATGAGTGAGTCCACATCAATGTGGACTTGAGGAAGTTGCTGAGTATGGACTATTGCAAGTGAAGGTGGTGAATCCTCAAAGTCCATACTCTGAGAAGAACTCCCAGGTTTTATGACTGTTCGGACTTTCTCCCCCTTTTTGGTAGCATCACTTTCTTGCAAAAGTGAGCTGGGAGTTGAGTCTATCATATTCATAGGTTCTTGTGGACCTGGTTGAGTTGTCCTTAGTGGTCTCTCAACTAACTTGCACTTGAGATCGGTGATCTCAAGTTGCTGGTCATTGACTCTCCTTTGTAAGATAGTCACTTGAGATTCCAGGTGACTAATCTTAGAGACTAAATAGGTGCAAGTTTTAGTCGGTGTGTGCACCTTTAGTTTCAGACTCCCCTCATCTTCATCAGAAGAATCACTGGGGGATGAGTGAATAGGACCAAGGTCTTCTTCCTCATCACCAGCATTTTGTTCTTGGCTGCTAGATTTTCCCTGCATCATGATAACTTCAAGAGAAGTCTCAAGAGGCTAGGTTGCCATGGTTGAGGTCTGAATGATGTAATCACTTTCTAAAATAAGAGCCTCTTCCATATGGATCTCCTAAATAGGTTCAGGAAGATCCACCTCAGTGGTGGGTGGATGATGTAGGCTAGACATGGGTGAGACAAGAGTACTCATCTCTCCTTGAGTAGGGGTGGAGAAGAGAGACTCATGGTACTCACTGAAGCCCATGTCTTCATCATCATAGAAGTCAAGGCTAGGGATTAGTTGATTTAGATCCAATAGCTGGGGATGGTAACTATCGTCGGAAGGTTGTTCACTAGAGTGTAGAGACTTTGAGTGAAGGCATAAGCCTGTAGGGGTTGTGAGCTCATCAGGCTAAGCATAAGGAACCTCAGCATTGATTATATGAGAGATGGGAGTGGTTTGCTCCTCAGGGAAAGTAGGAGCTCGAGTTTTAACTTCCTCCTGCATGGTTGGTGATATGGGGGCCTGCACAAGCTGAGTAGCATGTGCAGGGGCTCGTTTGGTTTTTATCTGATAGGTGATGGTTATTATAGGCTATATTTATGGTTGGGAAGTAGAAGGTGTGGGTTCAACACTAGCTGGCGCTGCTAGGTTGCCACCTTGAGCAATGAGCTCTAACATTTTTGGGACTAGGGTTGTTTCTACCCCGGAGAAGACAATAGTTAGCTTCCTCATAATTTTGAAGATGTCGGGCTTCATCTGTCCCAGTTTTAGAATATTACCTATTCCCCTCAACTGTGTGCCTGGTTCACAGTTGAGAATGTGCTAGACATATTTAGGGAACATGTAATACTCTAGGGAGTCTAAGTTTGCAAGTAAATTGGTATAAACAAATTTTGAATACCTGAACTTGACCCCCTAAACCATCCCATGGACTATAAAGGAGAGGTCTTTTGGAATTTGGTCCCAACCTCCATGCTTGTTGGATAAGCTGTGTATGACAACATCCAGCTGAAGATTTGTGTTTATGGTGGCCGGAGTGATGCAGATTTTCCTCTCCTGCACTGTGGCAGATAGTTCCTTCTCCCCATCCATGGTGACCTCTTGGAAGGTCCGCCAGAATGCCAACAACTGATCCTCATAGAGAGGACTATCAATAGTGAGGGAGGTGAAGTAGTTGGACAAACAAAGGTAATAACAAACCTCTGAGAAACCTTAATCTTTCTCAGAGTCTAACAGAGCAACCTGATTTTGTTGCCTGTGAAGATGCATGGAAAAATCGAGTTGATTTCTGTGGTCAAGGTTGGCCATTTGAAGTAGCTTTACGATAAAGGAAGATAAGAATGAAGGCGGTTTGTGGGTGAAATTAGGTTAGAGAAAATGTAGATGAAGAGGAGAGTGAGAATAGGGGGAACCGTTATGAGAATATATATGAAATAGATTTGAGACAAAGTTAAAACAAAAGGATAACCTTTGAAATCCGGATGTCGGTCCCACCTCTGAAAAAGTGCCCAAAAAGGTAGTTTTCATGGAAGTTGAAAATCTTCCGAAGGTAATTTTGCTTCGGAAGTTTTAAGAAAAATCTTTCGAAGCCAATTTGACTTTGGAAGATATTCTTAAGAGTTGTGAAAATTTGGCACCGGAAGAAAATAATACTTAGAGAATTTTTCTTCCGACACATATTTGGTTTTGGAAGATAATAAGACTTTGTGATTTTTATTCTAGAGAGAATAAATCTTTCGAGACTTAATTGCTTTTGGAAGATATTTGTCCTTCAAATACATGTAAGTACTTAGAAGCATATTTGAGCTTCGGAAGATATTCTCAGAATTTCTTCCGAAGGTAAATTTCTTACAAGTAGTTATTTGATTTGAAAACATAAATTTCTTCCGAAGGCAACTTGAAATCTTCCGAAAGAAAATATGTTTGAAATTTTTTCAAAAATCTAAGGAATATCATTTAAAAATTTTCTTCCAATGTAAACTGGGCTTATGAAAGTGATAAAATAGACAACTTAGGACACACAGGTTTTAGAAATAAAGTTGATTTAAGTTTTAAGAAAATCTACTCAAAGTTAATCATCCCAATAGCTGATAAAAGATATTTGAATCTCTATTCATCAAAAGTTTTAGTGGAGAGATCAACATATTGTTCATTTGTGTTAACTTTGACTAGTTTGATTAATCCCTTCTCAAAGTTATCTCTAATCAAATGATACCTATGTTGATGTGTTTGGTCTTTGAGTGCTGCATGGGATTCTCTGTAATAGAGATAGCACTGTTGTTGTCTATATGGATGGGAGTCTCTTTGAAGTTGAATCCATAGTCCAGCATCTGATTCTGAACCCAAATCACTTGAGCACAGCAGCTTGTAGTAGCAATGTATTCAGCTTCAACAGTTGATGCAGAGACACATGATTGTTTTTTGCATTGCCATGAGACAATCCTACCACCAAGGAATTGACATCCCCCTGATGTAGGCTTTACAGTCATGTTGCAGCCACCATAATCACTATCTGTATAAGCATACAGATTGAAGTCAGAACTTTTTGGATACCAAAGGCCAAGCTTAGTGAGATATCTAAGAATCCTCTTGACAGTAACTAGGTGTGACATCTTGGGGTTCGCTTGATATCTTGCACAGATGCATGTGGCAAACATGATATCAGGCCTGCTGGCTGTGAGATACATAAGAGACCGAATCCTAGCCCTGTAAAGATGTTCATCCACATACTCCCCCTCAAGATCAGGTCCAAAGGAGTGATTTCTGGCTATAGGTGTCTTAGCAACCTTACGATCAGTCATGTTAAATCTTGTAAGTATGTCTTGTACATACTTTGACTGACTTATGAAGATGCCATTGTCAACTTGCTTCACTAGAATTCCCAGAAAGAAATTGAGTTCCCTGATGGCACTCATTTCAAATCTACTCTTCATCAGCCGCTCAAAGTCTTTACAGAGCTTTGGTTTAGTTGAGTCGAAGATAATGTCATCCACATATACTTGAATAGCATTAAGTCATTCCCTATTTCTTTGATGAAGAGAGTTCCATCTATAGTACCCCTCTTGTAACCATGTTGACAGAGATACTGAGATAGTGTCTCATACCACTTTTTTGGAGCTTGGTGCAGCCCATAAAGAGCTTTATCAAGCTTACAGACATAATCAAGATGATTTGGCTCCGCAAAGCCAAGTGGTTGTTTGACATATCTAGGGAACATGTAATACTCTAGGGAGTCTAAGTTTGCAAGTAAATTGGTTTAAAAAAATTGTGAATACCTGAACTTGACCCCTTGAACTATCCCATGGACTATAAAGGAGAGGTCTTCTGGAATCTGGTCCCAACCTCCATGCTTGTTGGATAAGCTGTGTATGACAACATGGAGGAGGTACCTCCATTGAGAGGAGAGCTTCCCCTTCCTAAAGGTCTTGACTGAGAAGTCACATTCATATCCCATCTGCTCAAAGGAGTGGTTGACAGCAGCTTTAGGAAAGGACAAATCACCTTCTACATCATCCAGCTGAAGATTTGTGTTTATGGTGGCCGGAGTGATGAAGATTGTCCTCTCCTGCACTATGGCAGATAGTTCCTTCTCCCCATCCATGGTGACCTCTTGGCAGGCCCGCCAGAATGCCAACAACTAATCCTCATAGAGAGGACGATCAATGGTGAGGGAGGTGAAATAGTTAGACAAAGAAAGGTAACGACAAACCTCTAAGAAACCTTAATCTTTCTCAGAGTCTAACAGAGCAACCTGATTATGTTGCCTGTGAAGATGCATGGAAAAATCGGGTTGATTTCTGTGGTCAAGGTTGGCCATTTGAAGTAGCATTATGATAAAGGAAGATAAGAATGAAGGCGGTTTGTGGGTGAAATTAGGTTATAGAAAATGCAGATGAAGAGGAGAGTGAGAAGAGGGGGAACCGTTGTGAGAATATATATGAAATAGATTTGAGACAAAGTTAAAACAAAGGGATAAACTTTGAAATCCGGATGTCGGTCTCACCACTGAAAAAGTTCCCAAAAAGGTAGTTTTCTTGGAAGTTGAAAATCTTCCGAAGGTAATTTTGTTTCGGAAGTTTTAAGAAAAAGCTTTCGAACCCAATTTGGCTTTGGAAGATATTCTTAAGAGTTGTGAAAATTTGGCTTCGGAAGAAAATAATACTTAGAGAATTTTTCTTCCGACACATATTTGGTTTTGGAAGATATTAAGACTTGGGAGTTTTATTCTAAAGAGAATAAATCTTCCGAGACTTAATTGCTTTCGGAAGATATTTGTCCTTCAAATACATGTAAGTAATTAGAAGCATATTTAAGCTTCGAAAGATATTCCCAGAATTTCTTCCGAGGTAAATTTCTTACAAGTAGTTATTTGATTTGAAAACATAAATTTCTTCCAAAGGCAACTTGAAATCTTCCGATAGAAATTATCTTTGAAAATTTTTCAAAAATCTAAGGAATATCATCTAAAAATATTCTTCCAAAGTAAACTGGGCTTATGAAGATGATAAAGTAGACAACTTAGGACACACAGGTTTTAGAAATAAAGTTGATTTAAGTTTTAAGAAAGTCTACTCAAAGTTAATCATCCTAATAGCTGATAAAAAGATATTTGAATCTTTGTTCATCAAAAGCTTTAGTGAACAGATCAGCATATTGTTCATTTGTGTTAACTTAGACTCGTTTGATTAATCCCTTCTCAAAGTTATCTCTAATCAAATGATACCTGATGTTGATGTGTTTGGTCTTTGAGTGCTGCATGGGATTTTCTGTAATAGAGATAGCACTGTTGTTATCTATATGGATGGGAGTCTCTTTGAAGTTGAATCCATAGTCCAACATCTGATTCTAAACCCAAATCACTTGAGCACAACAGCTTGCAGTAGCAATGTATTCAGCTTCAGCAGTTGATACAGAGACACAGGATTGTTTCTTGCATTGCCATGAGACAATACTTCCACCAAGGAATTGACATCCCCCTGATGTAGACTTCGCAGTCATGTTACAGCCACCATAATCACTATCTGTATAAGCATACAGATTGAAGTCAGAACTCTTTGGATACCAAAGGCCAAGCTTGGTGAGATATCTAAGAATCCTCTTGACAGTAACCAGGAGTGACATCTTGGGGTTGGCTTGATATCTTGCACAGATGCATGTAGCAAACATGATATCAGGCCTGCTAGCTGTGAGGTACATAAGAGACCGAATCGGAGCCCTGTAAAGATGTTCATCCACATACTCCCCCTCAAGATTAGGTCCAAAGGAGTGATTTCTGGCTATAGGTGTCTTAGCAACCTTACAATCAGTCATGTTAAATCTTGTAAGTATGTCTTGTACATACTTTGACTGACTTATGAAGATGCCATTGTCAACTTTCTTCACTTGAATTCCCAGAAAGAAATTGAGTTCCCCCATGGCACTCGTTTCAAATCTATTCTTCATCAGCCACTCAAAGTCTTTATAGAGCTTTGGATTAGTTGACCCGAAGATAATGTCATCCACATATACTTGAACCAACATTAAGTCATTCCCTATTCCTGATGAAGAGACTTCCATCTATAGTACCCCTCTTGTAACCATGTTGATAGAGACACTGAGATAGTGTCTCATACCACTTTTTTGGAGCTTGGTGCAGCCCATAAAGAGCTTTATCATGCTTACAGACATAATCAAGATGATTTGGGTCTGCAAAGCCTGGTGGTTGTTTGACATATCTAGGGAACATGTAATACTCTAGGAAGTCTAAGTTTGCAAGTAAATTGGTATAAAAAAATTGTGAATACCTGAACTTGACCCCCTGAACCATCCCATGGACTATAAAGGAGAGGTCTTTTGGAATTTGGTCCCAACCTCCATACTTGTTGGATAAGCTGTGTATGACAACATGAAGGAGGTACCTCCATTGAGAGGAGACCTTCCCCTTCCTGAAGGTCTTGACTGAGAAGTCACCTTCATATCCCATCTGCTCAAAGGAGTGTTGACAGCAGCTTTAGGAAAGGACAAATCACCTTCTACATCATCCAGCTGAAGATTTGTGTTTATGGTGGCCGGAGTGATGAAGATTGTCCTCTCCTACACTGTGGCAGATAGTCCCTTCTCACCATCCATTGTGACCTCTTGGAAGGTCCACCAGAATGCCAACAACTGATCCTCATAGAGAGGACGATCAATAGTGAGGGAGATGAAGTAGTTGGACAAAGAAAGGTAACGACAAAACTCTGAGAAACCTTAATCTTTCTTAGAGTCTAATAGAGCAACTTGATTATGTTGCCTATGAAGATGCATGGAAAAATCAAGTTGATTTCTGTGGTCAAGGTTGGCCATTTGAAGTAGCTTTACGACAAAGGAAGATAAGAATGAAGGAAGTTTGTGGGTGAAATAAGGTTAGAGAAAACGCAGATGAAGAGGAGAGTGAGAAGAGGGGGAACCATTGTGAGAATATATATGAAATAGATTTGAGACAAAGTTAAAACAAAGGGATAAACTTTGAAATCCGGATGTCGGTCTCACCTCTGAAAAAGTGCCCAAAAAGGTAGTTTTCATGGAAGTTGAAAATCTTCCGAAGGTAATTTTGCTTCGAAAGTTTTAAGAAAAAGCTTTCAAAGCCAATTTGGCTTTGGAAGATATTCTTAAGAGTTGTGAAAATTTGGCTTCGGAAGAAAATAATACTTAGAGAATTTTTCTTCCGACACATATTTGGTTTTGGAAGTTATTAAGACTTGGGAGTTTTATTCAAAATGGAATAAATCTTTTGAGACTTAATTGCTTTCGGAAGATATTTGTCCTTCAAATACATGTAAGTACTTAGAAGCATATTTAAGCTTCGAAAGATATTCTCAGAATTTCTTCCGAAGGTAAATTTCTTACAAGTAGTTATTTGATTTGAAAACATAAATTTCTTCCGAATGCAACTTGAAATCTTCCGAAAGAAAATATGTTTGAAAATTTTTCAAAAATCTAAGGAATATCATCTAAAAATTTTCTTCCAAAGTAAACTGGGCTTATGAAGGTGATAAAATAGACAACTTAGGACACACAGGTTTTAGAAATAAAGTTGATTTAAGTTTTAAGAAAGTCTACTCAAAGTTAATCATCCCAATAGCTGATAAAAGATATTTAAATCTCTGTTCATCAAAAGCTTTAGTGAACAGATCAGCATGTTGTTCATTTGTGTTAACTTTGACTAGTTTGATTAATCCCTTATCAAAGTTATCTCTAATCAAATGATACCTATGTTGATGTGTTTGGTCTTTGAGTGCTGCATGGGATTCTCTGTAATTGAGATAGCACTGTTGTTGTCTATATGGATGGGAGTCTCTTTGAAGTTGAATCCATAGTCCAGCATCTGATTCTGAACCCAAATCACTTGAGCACAACAGCTTGCAGTAGCAATGTATTCAGCTTCAACAGTTGATGCAGAGACACAGGATTGTTTCTTGCATTGCCATGAGACAATCCTTCCACCAAGGAATTGACATCCCCCTGATGTAGGCTTTGCAGTCATGTTGCAGCCACCATAATCACTATCTATATAAGCATACAGATTGAAGTCAGAACTCTTTGGATACCAAAGGCCAAGCTTGGTGAGATATCTAAGAATCCTCTTGACAGTAACCAGGTGTGGCATCTTAGGGTTGGCTTGATATCTTGCACAGATGCATGTGGCAAACATGATATCAGGCCTGCTGGCTGTGAGGTACATAAGAGACCCAATCGTAGCCCTATAAAGATGTTCATCCACTCACTCCCCGTCAAGATCAGGTCCAAAGGAGTGATTTCTGGCTATTGGTGTCTTAGCAACCTTATAATCAGTCATGTTAAATCTTGTAAGTATGTCTTGTACATACTTTGACTGACTTATGAAGATTCCATTGTCAACTTGCTTCACTTGAATTCCCAAAAAGAAATTGAGTTCCCCCATGGCACTCATTTCAAATCTATTCTTCATCAGCTGCTCAAAGTCTTTATAAAGGTTTGGATTTGTTGACCCAAAGATAATGTCATCCATGTATACTTAAACCAGCATTAAGTCATTCCCTATTCCTTTGATGAAGAGAGTTCCATCTATAGTACCCCTCTTGTAACCATGTTGACCGAGATACTGAGATAGTGTCTCATACCACTTTTTTGGAGCTTGGTGCAGCCCATAAAGAGCTTATCAAGCTTACAGACATAATCAAGATGATTTGGGTCTGCAAAGCCAGGTGGTTGTTTGACATAAACCTCTTCATCAATCACCCAATACAGAAAAGCACACTTGACATCAAGTTGGTAGACATTGAAATCCTTGGATGTAGCAAAACCCAGGAATATTCTTACAGCTTCAAGTCTTGCCACAGGAACAAAACATCTATGTAGTCAATTCCCTCCTCTTGTATGTACCCTTGAACAACTAGTCTGGCCTTGTTCTTGATGACAAGTCCTCTATCATCCTTCTTGTTTCTAAAACCCACTTAGTTCCAATGTTAGTCTTCCCATGAGGAAGAGAACATAGGTTCCAAACCTTCTGTCTTTTAAATTGAAGCAGCTCCTCTTGCATTGCTTCAACCCAGCTTCCATCCTTCAAAGCCTCTTCAACTTTATTTGGCTCTACCTGGGACAAGAAGCAAGAGTATAGACAAACATTTTTGTCATGGATTTGTCTTCTTGTTCTCACTCCTGTATCAACATTTTCAATGATGTTTGTGGTGGGGTGTGACTTGTGAATCCTGAGTTGAGGGATCACAGCAAGTTGATTGGAAAGATCTAAATTAGAAAAATTTAGATATGACAATGGAGTATCACCCACCACATCAGCACACTTATCAAGAGAGACATCATTTATGTTGTCTTCTATGGAGTGGTTATCAGCATCAAGAAATTTTTTATCACTATCGCCACCTCCATTTCCTCTTACATTTGAAGTTGTCTTCTATGTGACTTTCAATGAACACACACCCTCTGCGAAAGGTTCTAGTCCGAATTGGCTGTTTGATCTTGATCTAGTTACCAACTGTTTTAACACATCTTGTAAGAATGTTTTAGAATCTACAGATAACAGATCAACAGAAGATCTTGATCCAAGATTTGAGCTGAGAAGACCAACCAAGAAGACTACTTCAGCTCCAGTGGTGACTAACCCTATAATTAAGGCTCCTATCAGCACAAGCATGACAAATACTTCTAATTCAACTGAATTGCCTTCAAATTCCATCTTAGAGGCTTAGAATTCAAGAGAAGGAACTTCTAATGCAAGAGGAACTGGAGATGGTGATAGTGATCAAGAATTTCTTGATGTTGATACCACTCCATTGAAGACAACATGAATGATGTCACACACTCATTGGATCAAGTTTCCCTTGATAAGTATGCTGATACGGTGGGAGACACCTCATTGCCAGAACAAAATTTCTCTAATTTAGATCTGTCCAACCAACTTGCTATGATCCCTCAACTTTGGATCCACAAGTCACATCCCACCATAAACATCATTAAATTTTTTGACTCAGGGGTAAGAACAAGAGGACGAACTCATGACAGCCATGTTTGTCTACATTCTTGTTTCTTATCCCAGATAGAGCCGAAGAAAGTTGATGAGGCTTTGAAGGATGGAAGCTTGATTGAAGCTATGCAAGATGAGCTGCTTCAAATCAGAAGACAGAAAGTGTGGAACATATGCCCTCTTCCTCAAGGGAAGACTGTCATAGGTACCAAATGGGTATTCAGGAACAAGAAGGATGATAAAGGGATTATTATCAAGAACAAGGCTAGAGTGGTTGTCCAAGGATACACTCAAGAAGAAGGGATCAATTAAACTAATGTTTTTGCTCCAGTTGCAAGACTTGAAGCTGTAAGAATATTCCTGTCTTATGCTGCATCCAAGGATTTCAAGGTCTACCAACTTGATGTGAAATGTGCTTTTCAATATGGGGTGATTGATGAAGAAGTTTATATTAAACAACCACCTGGCTTTACAGACCCAGATCATCCTGATTATGTCTGCAAGCTTGATAAAGCTCTATATGGACTGCATCAAGCTCTAAGAAAGTGGTATGAGACACTATCGACATACCTCTATCATCAGGGATACAAAAGAGGTACTATTGATAGGACTCTCTTCATCAAAGAAATAGGGAATGACACACTGCTAGTTCAAATATATGTAGACGCCATCATCTTTGGTTCAACTAATCCAAAGCTCTGGCAAAGACTTTGAGATGCTGATGAAGAATAGATTTGAAATGAGTGCCATGGGGGAACTTAGTTTCTTTCTAGGATTTCAAGTGAAGCAGGTTGAAGATTGCATCTTCATTAGTCAGTCAAAGTATGTACAGGACATACTTACAAGATTCAAGATGACTGATTGTAAGGTTGCAAAGACACCCACAGCCAGAAACCACTCCCTTGGTCCTGATCTTGAGGGAGAGTGTGTTGATGAACATCTCTATAGGGCTATGATTAGGTCACTTATGTACCTTACTGCTAGCAGGCTTGATATTATGTTTGCCACATGTATATGTGCAAGATATCAAGCCAACCCCAAGATGTCACACCTAATCACTGTCAAAAGGATTCTCAGATACCTCAAAGGTGCTCCAAATCTAGGCCTTTGGTATCCAAAGAATTTAGACTTTAATCTTTATGCTTATACAGATATTGATTATGATGGCTGCAACATGACTGCAAAGTCCACATCTGGGGGATGTCAATTCCTTGGTGGAAGGATAGTCTCTTGGCAATGGAAGAAGTAATTCTGTGTGTCTGCATCAACTGCTAAAGATGAATACATTGCTACTACAAGTTGCTATGCTCAAGTGCTCTGGATTCAGAATCAGATGCTAGACTATGGGTTCAACTTCAAGGAGACTTCCATCCACATAGAGAATAACAATGCCATCTCCATTACAGAAAATCCTATGCAGCACTCAAGGACCAAACACATCAATATCAGGTATCATCTGATTAGGGATAACTTTGAAAAGGGATTGATCAAACTAATCAAAGCTAACACAAATGAACAATATGCTGATCTGTTCACAAAGGCATTTGATGAACAGAGATTTAAATATCTTGTATCAGCTATTAGGATGATTAACTTTGAATAGATTTTCCTTAATAACTTAATCAACTTTATTTCCTAAAACTGGGTGTCCTAAGTTGTCTATTAGATCATCTCATAAGCTCAGTTCTCTTGGAAGAAAACTAACTTTTAATTAATATTCCTCAGATTTGTGAAAATTTACCTTCTGAAGAACTCAAATTGCCTTCGGAAGAAATTTATGTTTTTAAATCATTTAACAGCTTATCTAAGATTTTCCTTTGAAAGAAATTCTTAGAGTATCTTCCGATGCTTAAATTTGTATGTAAGCACTTAAATGTATTCAAAGAACAAATATCTTCTGAAAGCAACTAAGTGTCGAAAGACTTGTTCACTTCTTCTGAAGCCAAATTTTCAAAATTCTTTGAAATATCTTTCGAAGCAAAACTTGCAAACGGTTGTGGATTTCAAAGTTTATCTTTTTGTCATAACTTTGTCTCAAATCCACGACATATATCTTTCAAACGGTTCTATTTTGTCTCTCTACTCTCACTGATCCTTACCCTAAATTTACCCCCAAATTTCATCTTCTTCTGCCTTTCTTCACTGCAAAAGCTTCCTCAAATGGCCAACATTGATCGTTGCAACGACCCTAATTTATCCATGCACCTACACAGGCAACACAATCAGGTTGCCCTGTTACACTCTGAGAAGGATCCAAGCTTCTCAGATGTGTGTAGGTACCTTTCTTCGTCGCACTACTTCACCTCCCTTACAATTGATCCTCCTCTCTATGAGGATCAGTTGCTTGAGTTCTGGAGGACCTGTCAAGAGGTCACCATGGACGGGGAGAAAGCACTGTCTGCTACAATGCAGGGGAGGATAGTTTTCATCACTCCGGACATCATAAACACCTATTTGCAGCTGGATGATGAAGCAGGTGAGCTGTCCTTTCCTAAATCTGTTGTCAACCACTCCTTTCAGCAGATGGGCTATGAAGGTGACTTCTCAGTCAAAACCTTCAGGAAGGGGAAGGTCTCATCTCAATGGAAATACCTCCTCCATGTCATCATTCACAGCCTTTCTAACAAGCATGGAGGATGGGATCAAGTTCCAGAAGACCTCTCCTTTATAGTCCATGGGATGGTACAAAGGGTCAAGTTCAGGTACTCTCAGTTTGTATATACTAATTTACTTGCAAACTTGGAATCCTTAGAGTACTACATGTTCCCTAGGTATGTTCAACACATTCTCAACTGTGAGTTGGGACCACAGTTGAGGGGCACAGGTAATATTCTTAAAATAGGACAAATGAGGCCCGACATCTTCAAAATCTTGAAGAAGCCAACTGTTGGCTTCTCTGGGGTAGAAACAGCCCTTGTCCCAAAAATGTTTGAGCTCATTGCTCAGGGTGAAAACCTAGCAGCACCAGCTAGTGTTGAACCAACACCCTCCACCTCTCAACCACCTCAAACACAGCCTACCATCATCGTCACCTGCAAAAGAAAATCCCAACGAACCCCTGCACTTGCTACTGAGTATGTGCAGGACCCCATATCAGAACCCATACAGGAGGAAATGGAATCTCGAGCTCCCACTTCCCCTGAGGAGCAGACCACTCCCATTTTTCAACCAATCAGTTCTGAGTTCCTCATGCTCAGCCTGATGAGCTCAGAAACCCACAAACAGCCTTAAGCCATCACTCTGAGTCTCAACACTCTAGTGATCAACCTTCTGGGGAAAGCTACCATCCCCAACCTCTTGATCTAAACCGCCCCATTCCCAGCCTTGACTTCTATTCTGATGAAGATTTGGGCTTCAGTGAGTACCATGAGTCTCTCCTCTCTTCCCACACTCAAGGAGAGATGAGTACTCCTGCTTCCCCCATCTCTAGCCCACATCAGTAACCCCTTACTGAGGTGGATAGTCCTGAACTTATTTAGGAAATCCATATGGCTGAGGCTACCACTTTTGCAAGTGATAACATTACTAGGACCTCTACCATGGCAACCCAGCCTCTTGACACTTCTCTGGAAGTTGTCATTAGGCAGGGGAAATCCAGCAGCCAAAAAACCTATGCTGGTAGTGAGGAAGAAGACTTAGGTCTGATTCTCTCATCCCCCAATGATTCTTCATCTGAAGATGAGGGGAGTCTGCAATAATAGGTGCATAAACTGTCACATCTTTGCACCTATTTTGTTTCAAAGATAGCTTACATGGAATCTCAGGTGACTATCTTACAGAAGAGTGTCAATGACCAGCAACTTGAGATCACCAATATCAAGGGCAAGTTGGCTGAGAGACCCAAAAGGACAACTCATCCAGGTCCACAAGAACCTATGGATATCATGGATCAATCTCCTAGCTCACCTATGCAAGAGGGTGATGCTACCAAAAAGGGGGAGGAAATTCTAACAATCACAGAACCTGGGAGTTCTTCCCAGAGTATGAACATAGAGGAATCACCATCCTCTCTTGTAGTTGTTCATACTCAGCAACCTCCTCTGGACAGTGATCTGAACTTGCTCATCTAACAACTGTTTGAGGAGGGAATACCAAGAGCAATGTCTGCCCCTTCTGAGAACCCAATCTGGGGTTGGGGGTATGACAGTAATAGAAGAGCTCTTGTGATCTCTAGAGCTCAGGGTCAACTAGAAGTTTTTAACATTTCACACCTGAGTTTCTATGAGAGCATTAACTTGGTAGATCTGCCACTTGTCAACCCAAGAAATAATAGACAAGCAGCAAGATTGGCAGAAAGAATCCAAGACATGGTGCTAGAGGAGTTTAAATTGAGATCAAAATTATATAGACAGAGGCTAGCAGGTGAGATCTTTGGTCAACTGGATGTTGATGTAGACCTGGAGATTAGCTTCGAAGGGAAAACCTTGACTGAAGGCCTAGAGGTTGAACCTGTGAACCTTGAGACAGGATCTCCCTCTACACCCATTACCCTCAGTGAAACACTAGCTGGTGATGGTGTTTCACAACCTCTCTCTGGCCAGAGCTTGACAGCTGAACCAAGCAATGAAGGCCAAAGCTCTCTCCAGCCTGAGTCACCAAAGCCTGTGGATGACAAAGGCAAAAGGAAAATGACTCCTGAGGAGATTGAGGAGGAGAAGAGAGAGAGGAAGAGGAAGCTGAGGGGAGAGAGTTCAAGTGGTTCCCCAGGGTTTATGGAAGCTGCAATCAGGGCTGCCCCCAGGCTAAACACTTAGGAAGATGAGTTAAGGGCAGCCAGGCTAAACTACCTAGGAACCAGAAACTATAATGTTGATGAACTCATCTCTCTCCCCTTAGATGAATTGAATGAACTGGCTAACACAGAGTTGTCAAAGGAGAGGAAGGAAGCAGAGGATACAGCATTGCTCCTCAAGTACAAGGAATAAATGAGGCTGAAAAGACTCTACAAGAACATTCCTGTCCTCTCCCTAGTTCAAGAAAGTCCTGAGCCAGAGACTGTGGCCACTGAACAACCTTAGGTAGCAACAGAAGAAGAAAGACTAAAGATGATCAGCTACCTGAGTGCCACAGGTCTCTATCAGGCAGATGCATTTCTTCCCTTACCATCTGAATACATATTGTTTGAATACAATAAGCAGATGGAAGAAAAAGCTAAAAAAGAAAAACAAGCTGAAAAGAAAAGATTAAAGGAAGAATCTGCAAAGTCAAGGGCCATCATCCATAAAAGCCAAAAGAAGTCTGTTGACAGACAAAGGATGATGAGCTTCTTAAAGCTGTATGGATTCTTCGGAAGGAGGTTTGGCCCTATGTCTCTATCCATAATGGATGAGCATATCAGGGTAATCAAGCAGAAGATAAAGAAGGGAGAGCTGGTGGACTTGCATTCTCCACCAAGTCCAGCTCAACCTGAAGTTGAGGTGAAGGTTGAATCCACTGAGACAATACAACATGAACCTGGAGCTGTATCTCAGCCAACTTCATCTTCTGATCCATAGCAGGGTCCTCCTCTCTCTCCTTCTGAACCTGTGAGAGAGGAGATCCTAACAGAAGGGGACTCAACTGAATAACCTGGTACTTAAGACAAGTCCCCTCAGTTAAAATCATCAGGGAGAAGAAAAAGGATGGCCAGAAGATCAACCTCAAAGAGAAAAAGAAGAAAGGCATCCACCTCCCAACCTCAGGATGAGTCAGAGCATCCTGAGGGAGTGCATGAAGAGGTCTCTCAACAAACTCCAATCATAGTAGAGCCTCTTGCTGTTGGAAAAAAATTATGTCATAGTCTTATGATGAAGATCAAGACAGATGGTATGTCATAAGAGATCAAGAAGGCATGCATGTCTATTCCTTAGAAGACATGCTCAATCTTCCTCTGCATGATCTCTTTGACATGAGAAGGTTCTATGTTAGTCTGAAGGATCCAGACCTAATAATGAAGAAAGGTATGCTGAGGATCCTAATGTGGACTATCAAAATCTGAAGAACTTCTCTGTTTTGGTAGCATTAGCATAGGGGGAGTTTGTAAGATCATCTGAAGATTATAAGGCTGATGCAACCAATAAGCCAGAACAACCAAGTCTTCCATGCATGCACTAAGGAACAAAGATGAACTAGCTTTGGAAGTCTTACACTCTCAAATGTGTCTAAGTGTAAGATCTTCCGAAGCTAACAGATCAGAAGGAGTTACTTCGAAAGTTTCACACTCAAACAGAAAAACATTCTAAGTGTGAAATCTTCCGAAGCCAAAGACCAGCATCTTCCGAAGCCAAAGATGAAATCTTCTAAAGCTTCAGAGACAAAGTCTTCCAAAGTTGTGAAGACTAATTTCTTCAGAGGACAGAGAAAATATGCTTTCTCTGAATCAACTTTTGATAAAGTTGACACACTCTCCGCTGCCTGCTCTGGTGGTTCACCTACTTTACACAAGTTGGTGAAACTTCCATGCTTTATCAAAAAGTAGGAATGGTCTTTGTCTGTAACTACCCTACTTGTTTCTGTAGACTTTTTGTATTAGGAAAAGTCAGTGAGCTATGGCATGTCATAGTCACTAGTCAAAAGGCAATCTGCCTTTTGACTGTAGATTGATCTTGTTATCTAGATTAGTCAAATCCCAACTGTCTTTACATGTAAGTGACGGTTGTAGGTTGTAGTAAAAAAGTGTCTCAGGTCCTTGTAATTTCTATGAATGCTTTGTAACACTTGTAAAAGAACTTGAGATCAATATACAACATCCTTGAAAACCAATCTTGTGTTCTTGTGTTGTTCTTAGTTCTGTCTCTTTAATTTACTTGTGTTCTTAGCATCATCTGTCTCTAGTTATCAGTTCCTTATTTGAATTGTAAAGTGATCTAAGATCTCTCCTCAGTGTGAAACTAAGTGTTAAGTACCCTTACCCGGTCCTGCACTTGTGCATACAGAGATGAGGATATCATGTTCTTGAAGGTCTCTTCTCAAGAACAAGTTTTTCTTCCCGGGCTTTGCTGATCACAAGCTCAACCTTGCTTTTGGTTAAACTTAGTGATGAGATCTTTAATCTGAGTCCTGTAGTTTGTGTGTTCATGCTTTAGAGTTGAAATGGTTTTCTCTACATCTTCTATTTTCAGTTTGTAATCATTTTCAGCTCTTTGAAATCAGCTTTTAAGATATTTAAGGACTCAAGATCAGATCTCATCTTTAAGTTATAGGACCTATATTTATTTACTTTAGCAATAAATTCAGGTGTACAGAGATGTTCCAATACCTTGGCTTCATCATGATCTACCATAAGTGCTTGGTTTGGAGCAGCATCCTCCACCTGAAAGCTCCAGTTAAAGCCTCCTTCTTCAACAATAACTGCAGCTTGCTGTCTGGGCTTCTTATTCTGGTGAGCTCCTTCAGTGTAGTTTGGCATGGCTTGTGCTTGGCCACCATTTGACTTTGGTGCCTTGCACTCTTTGGCAAAGTGTCCCATTTGGTTACAGTTATAACACTTCACCTTGCCTTTGTCCAGTCCAATCTTTCCACTAGACATATTGCTGGGAAACTTCCTCCCAGTCCTCTTGTAGAACTTCTTGGCCCTGTGAGTGAGAAGAGCCATCTGCTGAACTATTTCCATATACTCTAGATCATCTGGATGGATATAGTCCAGGTCTTTAAGAGTGAAGAGAAAGTTGCCTATACTTTCATCAGAAGACACAAAAGCTTGTGAAGAGCTTGTCTCCTGGAATGGGCTTCTAGGGATGTAGCTCTCCTCTGGTGTCTCCGGGAAGGTGATGAAAGGTCCCTTCTATGAGTTTTCAGGGTAGCAGATAAGATGGTGCTATGGTTCTCTGCAATCCCTTTCAACCACATGCAGGGCTGAACTCTATTGGATGCTGGAGTTACCAGATGAATTTTGCATATTCATCTCCATCTGGTAGCCACTGAGTATACCAAACAACTCCGTGAGAGTAAGGGTCTTGAGGTTTTCAGTCCTCTTAATGACCACATAATAGTATGTCCATTGTCTGGAAAGAGAGGACATGAACTTCCTCACAATATCCCTGTTCTCAAGAGTTACTCCAATATCAACTAGAGTATCCACAATCTCAACATATCTAAAGTACTGTTGAGTCATGGTTTCACCTGCTTTGAAGGTGAAGTTCTGAAACTTCTCCTTCAAGAGGTCCTTCTTGTTCTCTTTAGCTTCATTGGACCTCTTATACATCAACTTCAGTGCATCCCACAGTTGCTTTGCAGTCTTGCACTTCTTGAAGCCTCTGAAGATAGAGTTTGGAAGAGAAGTTTGGAGGGCGGTCATGGCCTTCTGATCAATATAAATCTTCTTCCAGTCTTCATCAGAATAATCAGCCACTTTCTTTGGTATCATGCCACCACCAGCAGCAGCTGAAGGGGTGGATGGTACATGAGGTCCAAAGACTACTGATCCCCACATCCTGGAGTCCTGGGACTTGATGAAGCCTTTTATTCTTTGGCACCAAGTGTCAAAGTCTTCAGGAGTGATCAGTGGGGACTTAGTCATAGTACCAGTTCCCATGTCAGCCTTGGTGATAGCTGCCATTTGATATGTTAAGTATTTTGTGAGATTGAAAGGATTAAAGATGATGAGATCTTACAATCAAGAGCCTAAAATGCTCTGATACCAACTGCAGAACCATGTGAAGGGTGGTCAATACAATCACTCTCATAATAAGGAGAGATTTAGAACCCTTAACAGTTCAAATAGGGAACCGGGTTTCAGTATGATGATACTAAGAACACAAGTAAGTAGTGAGACAGAACTAAGAACAAGAACAAAGAAGTATGGTTTTCAAGGATGCTGTATATTGCTCTCAAGTTCTATTACAAGTGTTACAAAGCTTGAAAGAATTACAAGGACCTGAGACACTTTATACTACATCCTACAACCATCAATACTTAGAAAGATAGTTGGGAACACTAATCTAGACAACAATATCAATGTAGAGTCAAAAGGCAGATTGCCTTTTGACTAGTGACTATGACATGCCATAGCTCACATTCTTTTCTAATATAAAACGGTTTACAAGGACAATAGTAGGAAGTTACAGACAAAGAACTTAATCTACAGTTTACAAAAGCATGGACTTTTCACCAACTTGTATAAGTTGGAGAGTCTTTAGAGTTTTAGCGAAAAGTGTGTCAGCTTTATGTAAAGTAGATCAGAGAAAGCATCTTTTCTCTATCTTCGGAAGAAATCAGTCTTCACAGCAAATTGGCTTCTGAAGACTATGTCTCTGAAGCTTTGGAAGACTTCAGCTTTGGCTTTGGAAGATTTGGACTTTGGCTTCGGAATATTTTACACATAGAGTATTTTCTGATGGAGACTGTAAAACTTCCGAAGCAACTTCTACCTTGTACAGTGCATGCATGCAGGAAGACCCTTGGTTGTTTATACTTCTTTGGTTGCATCAGCCTTATAGTCTTCTAATATTACCTTACATTTAGCTCAAGGCTTCACTTAGGAGTATATGTGGGAGTGTATGTCGTTTGAGGTTCCACAGAATTATACCCTAAACCTTTCTTGGTTTGATACACTCTTTGGGTGTTTTCAGTAACTACAAGTAATTTTCAAACTTTTCAGTTGAACATTGTATTTGAACCCTAAATGCAAGTAATTTTTCAAAATTTTCAAACTTTGGTTTGATACCCTAAAACTTTCTTGCTTCTTTACCTCAAGGCTGCACTTAGGGGTATATGTGGGAGTGTATGTCATTGGAGGTTCCATAGAATTATACCCTACACCTTTCTTAGTTTGATACAACCTTTTTGTGTTTTCAGTAAATGCAAGTAATTTTTCAAACTTTTTAGTTTGAACATTTTATTTATCAGCATAGGTTTTATCAACTGAAAAGTAATTTTTCAAACTTTTTAGTTGAACATTGTATTTGAACCCTAAATGCAAGTAATTTTTCAAAATTTTCAAACTTTGGTTTGATACCCTAAAACTTTCTTGCTTCTTTACCTCAAGGCTGCACTTAGGGGTATATGTGGGAGTGTATGTCATTGGAGGTTCCATAGAATTATACCCTACACCTTTCATAGTTTGATACAACCTTTTTGTGTTTTCAGTAAATGCAAGTAATTTTTCAAACTTTTCAGTTTGAACATTTTATTTATCAGCATAGGTTTTAGCTATGGCTAAATCATCTTGTACTGATTTTAATCCACTCAAGAGATCATAAATTTAGGTCTCTAAGTTGGTTTGTTCATGTTTTATTTGTGAAACAATCCTTTCCAACTGTAACACCCCAAAATTTCAAGGAAAATGATGCAAGACGAAGTTCTCATGTGAAAGGAAGTTCTCACGCAAGAACTCCAAGCGAAAAGATGGGAATCCTATAAATACGTAAGAACACTCGTTTGACCCCATTATCACGCAAAAAGTAATAGTTCTAGAGAGAGAAAGTCGTGAAATAAAGAGAGAAAGCAAAGATTTGAAGTGTTTAAGGTATGTAACTCGTGTAGTGTCACACCCCCGCTTATAGCGAAAACACGAGGATGTAACGGACGGGATCGTCATAACACATTGTTAATTAATAGAGATACATTAAATGATGTAAGGTCAACGTGTCATGATGTCACCCGACACAAATGGAGACTTGTGTCGTAGTTAATCAATCCCACGACAAACATAGCCAAACAGTCAAAAGAAATGTAAATCCCACAACCCGGGAACAAGTGAACAAAACATGATCAACAAGGATAATCCAAAACATAATTGTCAAAGACACCCAACAAGTTTAAAATGCAATTCCTATGGTCGTCACTAAGACAGCATCCCTAGCTATCCTCAATGGTTGTTACCTGAAAAGATATGCTCAAAAAGGTCAACATATTATTGGTGAGTTCGTAGGTTTAAATAGTAAATACAAATTGATGTTGTGTAATAGTTTTGTAGGACATAAGTGGATACAGTTATAAGCATGTAATATCACATGTAAACATTAGCCTCACAACTAAACCTATGACGTACACACAGATCTTGTCGGAACATATTCATCCTAGGGCCCGTCCGTGGCCACTGTCAGTCCCAACTAGTATACAAACAAACAAGAGTGGGGGTGTCAACCCAATAGTAGTATCAATACCTGTCTGTCGGCTCCAACACCGGAGTTAAATAGTTGTGAATAAAGAACCACACAGAAAACTCATGCATGTACCAGATATAACTTACAAAACAGTAAACACAATAGTCCCAAAGAATAAATAAGTTAACAGCATAAAAAGGGTGAGCATACTTTTCCCCCTAAGTTTATAAACAGTTCAAATGAAAACGGGGCCGCGAAACTCACCTTGAATGATACGGAAATAAAGTAAACGAGAAGACTTCTAGAGATGAGAGCAACCCAACGATCAAACACCTATAATTAAAGGTAATCAAAGTCTTAAAACGCGTCTAAGGAGAATTGATACATTCGGTTGGTTTCGGGTCGGATAAGATTCGTCGTGCGACACGCACACAAAATATGTATACTTTCATTATTTATTTAATAAATAAGAATGTGTATGAATTTTATATATATATATATATATATATATATATATATATATATATATATATATATATATATATTTGATTAGTCCATATTCACTTACTATTATTCACTTTATATGTATATATATAACTTTAGTCACTATTCACACACGTCATACACGTTTTATAACACGACAATTATACTTATCTCGTCACGCGCGCGTATACACACACACACATATATATTACACATATATATAAGAATAATAATAATATAAATAATAATATTAATAATAATGTAATAGTAATAATATTAATCATAATAATAATAACAATATATAACAAACACACACTACACATACACAAAACACACACACACACCAAACAACACACACTACTCACACACACCCCACAATTACACACACCCACTTATATACACACTTATGCACACACATAGAACACACACACAACACAACACACACTGAAAAATTCAATCTAGACATACATAACAATCATATATACACACACAACATCATACATATACATACAAACAGACACACACACAACATAATCGCATATAATACATGTATATATACACGCTCACAACACGCCACACAACACCGAACATCACCGCAAACCACCGAAACACACACGCAACCACCACGCACACAGCAGCCAAAGGCTGCTGTGTTGTTTCTTTCGAGCAACAACAAAACCAAGCCCACACTCCCACAAGAACACATACACACCCCTAACACTCATTCACCAAAACACACACTACACACACTGCAGCAAAAACGAATTCAACTAAACAAAGAAAAACAAAGTGTATAACGTTCGTTTACCTGCGGAACATCTAAACGGCGGGACGATATCGACTTCGGTGACTAAAAAGCTTGGTATGGTGGTCGGTCGTGGAGAAGGGTCGTCGAACGGCAGTCGCGTAGGGTTTCGAAGGGTGATCGGCCGTTTCACGACATATATATGTAATTATGATAATTTTATACTCTGGACGAAGGGTGATCGGCCATTTCACGACATATATATGTAATTATGATAATTTTACACTCTGGACCCTCCGACTTTCAATTAATTAATCCCTTAAGTTTAGCTAATTTATAATTTAAACCCTAAACTTTAATAATAATAATAATAATAATAATAATAATAATAATAATAATAATAATAATAATAATAGTAGTAGTTTTAATAATAATAATAATAATAACAATAATAGTAATTTTAGTGATAATAATAATAATTATAATGTTAATAATAATATTGTTGTTCATATTAATATTTATAGCGATTAACGCAAGGTTTGCATTTAATTAATTTAATTACCATAATATAAGGTTAGGGTTAACTCGCAAATAAATAAGAACAAGGATCGGTTCGAAAATGAATTAATTACGCAAGGATAATAATAAATGCACGAGGAGAGTTAACGAACTTCGCATCATTTAACGGACCTGACAGTGACGGATGTCACAGTATCCCCCAGTTGAGAAAATTTCGTCCCGAAATTCAGCTGGAGTTAGATCCCGAAGTTCTATCCGCGAACAGATTCAGATATTTAAGTTTCATCTATTCTTCCCGTTCCCATGTAAACTTTGGCCCTCGCTTAGAGTTCCATCGTACCCTGACAATTGGAATTTTGCTGCGCTTCAATCGTTTGACTTCCTGATCCATAATTTCTATCGGTTCTTCCACAAAGTGTAGTTTCTTATCAATTTTAATTTCCTCAATTGGAACATGAAGAGATCCATCAGCTAAACATTTCTTGAGATTCGACACATGGAATGTATCATGCATGCCACTAAGCTCTTGGAGTAGTTTTAATCGATACGCCACAGGACCAATTCTTTCAGTGATCTCGAATGGTCCCACATACCTTGGAGATAACTTCCCTTTCTTTCCAAACCGTACGATCCCTTTCCAAGGAGAAACTTCAATAATACTCGATCACCCAAGCTAAATTCCAGAGGTTTCCGTCGATTATCGGCATAACTTTTCTGATGGTCTCTAACTGCCTTAAGTCTATCCTTGATTTGAAATATCTTATCAGTCGTTTCCTGAATAATCTCTGGACCTGTCAATTGACTTTCACCTACCTAAGTCCAACACACTGGATACCTATACTTCCTTCCATACAACGCTTCAAGCGGAGCACATCCAATGCTCGTATGGTAACTATTATTATAAGAGAATTTGATCAACGGTAAATGAGTATCCCAACTACCACCAAAGTTGATCACACATGCCCTAAGCATGTATTCGAGAGTCTGTATCGTACATTCACTTTGACCATCCGTTTGTGGATGATAGGCAGTTCTTAAATCTAATCGAGTGCCCATTGCGTTCTATAGAGTCGGCCAAAACCGCAATGTAAATCGACTATCACGATCTGATATAATTGACACAGGCACCCCATGCCTAGCCAAAATCTCAATTACGTATAGTCTTGCTAGCTTTTCCATCTTATAATCCTCGCGAATCGGTAGAAGTGAGCGGACTTCGTCATTCGATCCATAATAACCCAAATTGAATCATGCCCGCTACTTATTCTAGGAAGCTTAGTAATGAAATCCATCGCTATAATTTTCCATTTCCATTCAAGAATCTCTGATTGCTATAATAGTCCTGATGGTTTCTGATGTTCGGCTTTGACTTTCAAACAAGTCAAACATTCACTTACATACGTTGCAATGTCCTTCTTCATACCTGGCCACCAATACAATTCCTTAAGATCTTGGTACATCTTGTCTACACCAGGATGAACAGAATACTTGGACTTGTGCGTTTGGTTCATAACCAAGGTTTGGACATCTCCCCACTTAGGTACCCATATACGATCCACAAAGTACCGTACACCATCCTCCTTGCAATTCATCTGTTTATCCAACCCTCGAAACTCCTCACTTGCAATATTCTCTTCCTTCAGCGCTTCACCTTGTGCTGTCAGGATTTGAGTTTTCAGATTCGATTGAATGGTCATTCCTAAAGGTCGTGCACGTAAAGGTTTTATACGTTCCTTTCTACTCAAGGCACAGCCACCATATTTGCCTTTCCTGGATGATATCGAATTTCACAGTCATAGTCACTCAGAAGTTCCACCCATCAGCTTTGGCGCATATTAAGTTCCTTTGATCAAAAATATGTTGAAGACTTTTATGATCAGTGTAGATAACGCACTTAGTCCCATACAGATAATGCCTCCATATCTTAGGTGCAAATACTACTACGCCTAATTCTAGATCATGTGTCGTATAATTCTTTTCGTGAACCTTAAGCTGACGCGAGGCGTAAAGCAATCACCGTATCCTTTTGCATTAGTACACATCCTAATCCTTGATGTGATGCATCGCAGAACATCACAAAATCGTTGAATCCATCCGGAAGGGTCAATATTAGCGCATTACACAATCTTTCCTTCAACGTCTGGAATGCCTCTTCTTGCTTATGCCCCCAATCAAATTTCTTATCCTTCTGGGTTAACATTGTCAATGGTTGGACGATTTTGGAGAAGTTTGCAACAAATTGACGATAGTAACCAGCCAACCCTAAGAATTGCCGTATCTCCGAAGGCGTCTTAGGTGTATCCCATTTCTTAACTGCTTCGATCTTTCCAGGATCAACATGAATTCCGTTCTCGTTCACCACGTGTCCTAGAAATTTCACTTCTCGCAACCAGAATTCACACTTTGAGAACTTGGCGTAAAGTTTCTCTTCCGTTAATAGCTCTAGTATCACTCATAGGTGTTGTTCATGATCTTCCTTCGATCGAGAGTAGATAAGAGTATCGTCTATGAGCACGATTACAAACTTATTCAGATAGGGTTTACAAACTCAGTTCATCAAATCCATAAACACTGCTGAAGCATTGGTCCGTCCAAACGGCATGACTAAGAACTCATAGTGTCCATATCGAGTTCTAAACACTGTTTTTGGTATGTCATCCTCATGAACCCTCAATTGATGATAGCCAGATCATAGATCGATCTTAGAGAAGTAAGAAGCTCCCTGTAATTGGTCGAATAGATCATCGACTCTAAGGAGAGGATATCGATTCTTCATGGTCAACTTATTCAGCTCTCGATAATCGATGCACATTCAGAACGATCCATCTTTCTTCTTAACGAATAATATTGGTGCTCCTAATGGTGAATGGTTGGGTCTGATAAAACCCTTATCCAATAATTCTTTCAATTGGCTCGATAGTTCCTGCATTTCTAATGGTGCTAATTGGTATGGTGTCTTTGCTATGGGTGTTGCTCCAGGTATCAAATCTATGCAGAATTCCACATGTCGGGGAGGAGGCAAACCGGACAAGTCGTTAGGAAATACTTCCAAAAGTCTCGCACCACCGGAATATCCTCCAGTTTCCCTTCCTCTATTTTCTTTTCCAACGTGCACTAAAAAGGCGTAGCATTGCTTCTGCAGGCATTGCCGAGTCTTCATACAGGAGATAAGTTTTAGGTTCTTCCCTAGTCGTTCTCCTTGTATCCTGAGCACATCACCGTTAGACATAGGGATTCGCACTACTTTTTCTCGGCAGATAATTTCAGCTCCACATTTCGATAACCAATCCATCCCCACTACTAGGTCAAAACTTCCCAATTCAAAAGGTATCAAGTCTATATCAAAAGCATGATCCTCTAATGTTATCATGCACCCTCTAATTATCTCACTAGCTTTCACAAACTTACCATTAGCCATTTCTACAGAGTAACTAGTCTCTAGACAACTAGGGTTCAAACCAAGTAGAGGTGCAAATTCTAAGGAAACAAAGCTATTATCTGCCCTGCTATAAAATAATACAGATGTGAAGTGGTTATTGAGAAGGTACGTACCCGTAACAACATTCAGGTCCTGATGAGCGTCGTTTGCCCCAATCACGAACGCACGTCCTCGGGCAGCATTCCCTTGATTCGCCTGACCTTGATTGCTAACTATCGTCATCACCTGACTTTGATTATTTCCATGTTGACCCAGTGCCCGATTCAGTCTAGGGCACACATTCCGATAATGATTAGTGCTTCCACACTCATAGCAAACCCTAGTGTTTCCCGCTGGATTAACTATATTTATCAGTGCAACCAAGTTAGGCGCCACCCTACAATCTCTTGCAACATGTCCTGGGCACCTACAGTTCATGCACACCTGGCACGACGCCGCTTGCGGATGATGAAAATTACACTTATTGCACTTGGGGTGTGGCTCGACATATTCTCTCCTTCCTTGATTCACCGCCACAAAGTTCCTCGTCACTTTCGCCTTCTTATCAAACCTACCCCCGGTTTGCTTGCTTGATTCTCCATTATCTCTTTATTTTTCACCACCCTTGCCTAATACTCCAGTTCTCACCATCTCATCAGTTAAAGTACCAACTTTCAAAATCGCACTTTGAATTGTAGGAGGAGCGGTTGCAGTTACCATTGCTCAGATTTGAGGACCCAATCCCCAGATGTACCTTTCTATTCTCTTTGACTCTGGGGTCACCATGTGCGGAACAAGCCTAGCCAGTTCATGAAATCGATCCGTGTACACCGCATTCCCAGCTCCCACCATAGCATGATTCCAGAACTCATGCTCCAACTTCTGCATTTCATTGTTAGGGCAATACTCCTCAGTGATCAAAGCCTTAAATTCGTCCCAAACCATCTGCATCGCTGCCTCCCTACCTCCTGCTTAAACTTGAGTATTCCACCAGGTCAATGCCTTTCCTTGCAGTGAACATGTAGCATACTTGATCTTCTGGCTATCCAAGCACTCACTAATGTTGATCACTGCTTCCATCTTTTCAAGCCAGCTCGTCAAAGCTATTGTTCCACCTTTGCCATCAAATTCCTTTGGTTTACAGGCCATAAATTCCTTATAGGTAAACCCTCTCCTTCTACCACCATCACCATATCCATTCCCATTTCCACCTCCGTTAGCATTACCCTTGTTTGGTCTGTTCCCATTGCCATTGCCCAGACCACCACCATTGCCATTCATGTCACCATTACCATTCTCGTTACCCAGACCACCTCCTTCTTCATTGTTGTTGCCATTCTCGCCTTCATATCCATTCTTTCCGTTCTCTTCATCACCACCATTCCCACCATTATTTCCATTACCATTGTTGCCACCCCTATTGTCATGGTTCATGATGTTATCACTCACTTGTGCCACTATGGTCGGAATGAGCGCAGCTAACTGCTGAGCAATCATAGCAGCTATGTTGGGATTTCCAGCTCCTTGATTGTTACCAGCTGGACCACCTTTGTTTCCTCCTCCAGGTGCTCCACCCCTACCACCAGCACCTCTTCCTCTACCTCTGCCTCTCGGGGCAGCACCACCACGACCGTTACTACGAGTAATTCTTCTGGATGGCATTTTCTAATCAACAACAGATAATACG
>CM046423.1:22367539-22405039 GCA_025506505.1 Flaveria sonorensis | reverse complement strand
TTTATTAATGTTTTATGCTATGAATGCCAACTATGAGGCTTCCCGGGAACGGGGCCTTACACCAGCTCCACTATTTTATCTTTTGGAGCTTGATCAGTTTTCTTAAAATTTGTTTTAAGAAGACTGATGGATTCTACATCTTTCATGAGATCCAAATTGTGATTTTTGTACAAATTGACCTTAGCTACACATTCAAGGGTATAGCAGAGTTCAAATGTTACCTGAGGTATGGAGGTTGAGCTTTCAAACATCAATGCATTGTTGATGGGAGTGACATCTTCCACTTGGAAGCTCCAATCAATCACCTCTTCTCCTGAGGCTACAGCTGTTGTATTTCTAGGCTGAATGAGGAAGAAGTACCTTGATGAGTTGAGTGTTGTTGATGGTTTGATAAGCTTGGATGAGATGGGTTAGACTTTGGTTTTATGCATTCCTTGGCAAAGTTTCCCAGTTGGTTACAGTTGAAACACTTCACTTTTCTTTTGTCAAATCCAAATCCTAATCTTCTCTACTTCAGGAATTTTCTTCAGTTCTCTATTGAAACTGCTTGGCCCTGAAGGATATCATTGCTATCTGGTAGTTGATATCCATTTCTTCAAGTCATCTGTATGAATACACTCCAGATCTTCATAGGTGCTTAGTGAGTCACCATAGGAGTTTGATAGATTTAGGAGTAGGAGTGATAATGAACTAGCTCATATATAGGGGCCATGAGAGCTAATAACTCTGAGGAGTTTGAAGATCTGCCCCAGGGATTCTTCATCTGCATCCATCTTCATTTGAAAAGCACTAAGGATGTCGTATAAATCCTCAAGACTCATTTTCTTTAGATTCTCAGTTCTTCTGATGGACATAGTGTAGACTGTCCATGTCTTTAGTAAATATCCTAAGAATTTTCTAAGAATAACATTATTCTCCATCTTCACTCCAGCTTCATTTAGAGAGTCTAGAAGTTCAACATATCTAAGATATGCAGCAGTCATGGTTTCTCCCCTTATAAAACCAAAATTTTTGAACTTCTATTTCAAGACATCTTTTTTGTTTTCCTTCATGTCCTCCGGTCCTTCAAATCGGGCTTTCTAAGCTTCCCGCAACTTTTGAATAGTTTTGAATTTCTTGAAGCCATTCATTATGTTGTTGGGTATACTCATTCTGATTAGCCACAGAGACTTTGAATCCACATCCATTTTCTTCAAATATTCATCTGAGTACTTTGTAGGATCTTTAGGAATCATGGCTCCACCTTCAGTAGTAGCTTGAACCACAGGGACATATGGTCCATTCGGAATAGAGACCCAAAGTCTTATGTCTTGATTCCTTATGAAATCCTCCATTCGGATTTTCCAGGTATCATATTCATTTGGAGTAAACATGGGAGGTTTGGTCTGAGTCCCATTCTCAAAATCATGTTTACTAGAAATAACTATAAAAGTCATATTGAGAGGGTAGGGAGATATGAGGTAAGGTGGTGTTTGATAATGTGATCAAAACAAGAAACAAATGATTTATTGAAAAATGATTTCAAGCAAATCAAAAGCCAAGATTTGATACCACTTGTTGGATCGGGTTAGTTTAGACAAACAAAAACTTCTTCTTAGATAAGTAATTAACCATTGTGGAATCTAAGTTAGTTACTTACTATTACAACATAAATACTTTAAGTAAAGATAAATGCATAGTAAGTTCTCTCAAAGTATTCACTTGATTAATTTGTTTTATACAAAGTTACAATTCGGCAGATACAATCATATAGCTTAGAAAGCTTGCCTCTCCTATACAAATGTGAGGACTTTTATACTAAAGAAAGAGAATAAACTATTCTATGTTCAGATACTATAGTAGAATAGGTAATCTATGTATCGAAGTTTACTCCTGCTGTACTATGTTGTCGACAAAAGGTGAAACACAACAGCCGTTAGCACAGACAGGCTTGTTCTATGTAGTAGTCAATCGGTAGCTCATGGAGTTCACTGTTGATCGACAGTTGATCTGCATATGTTGATCAGCAGACATTTAGCATATGTAGATCAACAGCTGCTTTGGTATATGCTGATCAGCAGTCATTCAGTATATACCCTTTGGTAGTGGATTTAGCACTTGGCTTGATTCGGCAGTTGATGGCCAATGCTGAAATCCAAACTTTTAGGTAGCTTCATCCTTCATGATTCCACATACATGTTATTCAAGGTTGGTTAATCATGCATAATGCTTGAACTAAGAACTAAAACCGGCTAGGTTCAAATGCCTTAGTAAACAAATCAAGCAGTTGATTGTTTGTGTGTACTTGTATCAACTTGATTAAATCTTTTTTAGCATAATGTCTCAAAAACTGATATCTTATCTCAATATGTTTTGTTTTTTAGTGCTAAACTAGATCGTTTGTGATAAACATTGCAACTGTGTTATCAATATGTATTGGTGTACGCAAAAAATTAAAACCATAGTCAATCATCTGCTTTTGAATCCAGCGAACTTTAGAACAGCAAGTGGATGCTGCTATGTAGCCAGCTTCTGTAGTTGAAATCAAAACATTTGTCTGCTTCTTGCACTGGCATGACACTAGTCTTGGACCAATGAATTGACAACCACCAGATGTGTACTTCCAATTTAAGTTGTATCCCTCGTAGTCACTATCCGTGCATGCATGTATATAAGTTGAAGTTTTCTTCCTTTGGATACCATAAGCCAAGTACAAGTTTTCCATTGAGATATATGAATATTCTCTTCATAGCATTAACATAAGACTCTTTGGGATCTGCCTGATATCTGGCACAAACACATATTCCAAACATGATGTTAGGTCTACTTGCTGTCAGATGCATAAATAATCCTATCATTGAATGATAATGTGTTTGATCAACAGACTTTCCATTTGGAGTAGGACCTATCTTTATCTTTGTATCTACAAGCCTACGTATAGACTGATAATTTAAGAAATGGAACATCTTCAACCTTGAATCCACATACTTTGACTGGTTAATGAAGATCCCATCCTCTGTTTGTTGTACTTGCAACCGTAAGAAGAAAATTACTCTACTCATAGCACTCATCTAAAACTTTGAATGCATGAGTTCTTCAAAATCCTTGTAGAGTTGTTTATTTGTTGAGCCGAAGATGATATTATCCACATATATCTGAACCAAAAGCAACTCCCGGCCTTTCATCTTTCTGAATAATGTTTGGTCAATCTTTCCTTTCACGTTCCCATGTTCAAGAAGAAAAGATGAAAATGTCTCATATCACTTCCATAGGTCTTGATGTAGACCATACAAAGCTTTGTCAAGCTTTTACATCCTGTGAGGGAAATCCGGGTCTTCAAAGCCTTGTGGCTAACTGACATAAACTTCTTTAGAAATTTTCCCTTATAGGAAAGCACACTTCACATCCATTTGATACATGGTGAACTTCATGGATACAGAGGGCAAGAAAGAGTATGATTGCTTCCAGTCAAGCAACAGAGAAAACACTTCATCATAATCTATACCCTCTTCTTATGTATACCCCTAGGCTAGCAATCTTCCTTTGCTTCTAATGATAACGCCTTGAATTTTCGATTGAAGCCGAAGTTCTCGTGCGAGAGAGAGAGTTCTCGCGTGAGTGATAAAGTTCCGTGTGGAGGCAGTTTTCGCGCAAACAGAAGTTCTCTCGTGAGAATAGCTGCAAGGATATAGGGACACTATAGATAGGCCTATGCACCCAATCTTCTCTACTTCATGCGAAAAGTCCTGCTGTTGTGCTTGTGAAGAGAGAAGTTGGTGTTTGGTGGTGTCTAAGGTATGTATTCGTCGATATTCGATGTATTTATGCATGTATGAGCCATATGTAATGATATTGCACATGATTATGTAGCTTCTGCTCGAAAGACTCTAGGTTTTGTGGTGTTCGTGTGCAAGGATATCATTAGGTGAGTTCTAGACCCTTCTTTTACGTGTTTTATCATGTTTTGAGGCTAATATGCATACCTAAACGAATGCTTTGTAAAAGAATAGTGTTTACAAATGTTATTGCATGTTTTGGGTGTTAAAGTGGTTAAAGGAGCGATAACTCGTGGATAAAGTTATGTACAGCAAAAACTTATCGAGCGAGAAGTAAGTTCTCGCGCGAAATGTGATTTGGCGGCTAACGGTTATCTTTTGAAAGTTCTCGCGCGAATGATGATGTTCTCGCGTGAATGATGATGTTCTCATGTGAATGATGATGTTCTCGCGCTAAGGAGGAGTTGTCGCTCGAAGTGAGAAGTTCTCGCGTGAATGTAGGTTCTTGCGCGAAAACTTTGGACTGTTACCTGTTATGTTACCCCGTAAACATGCGTTAATAATGACTTAATGATGAACTTAATGCTAAAGAAGTAAGTACGTATGTAGATATTATATATATATATATATATATATATATATATATATATATATATATATCATGATAGTTAAAGTCTAAAGAACGATGATAATTCACATGTGAAACCCAAAGAATAAGTTACCATGTTACCCTGTATAGCACAGCTGTGAAAACGTTAAAGCGCTAAAGAAGTCTTGCAAGCACTTGATAGGAGTTGCACATCGGTGTGCTCACATAGGGGTATACTTTGGGTATGCCCATGCCGTTAAAGGAGATATGCTTGGTGCATTCTCGCATAGGAGCTACACATCGGTGTGCTCAGATAGGGGTATACTTTGGGTATGCCCGTGCAGTTAAAGGAGAATTGTATTCGTGCATTCTCGCATAGGAGCTACACATCGGTGTGCTCACATAGGGGTATACTTTGGATATGCCCGTGCAGCTAAAGGAGAAATGACATTCGTTGTGTTCTCACCTGGTAAAGGAACTAAGCTTCGTGCTAAGTTCAAAAGATGAAGTAAACGATTATAGCTAAAGTAAAAGATAAAGTATGGGTAATGCGATGCTAAAGTAATTGATAATGTGAGGGTAATGTAACGATAAAGAAAATGATAAAGGGAAAGCTAACGTTAAAGTTTGGTTATCGAACGAGTTCGATGACGATGTTGACGATGAACAAGGTTAAAGTTTTTATGATGTTAATGTATGAAACAGTTTTGTTAAAGTAAACCTAGAGCTCACTCAGTGTTGTTAACTCTTGTATGCATATTAGATTGACACGTATGCTGTACATTTATTGGGGTGATCTTGGCATGGATAGGAGAGAGCTACCTGGCATATGTTCAAGACTGGCATCCCGGCATGGAGCTTTAGATAGATAGCTAAAATGATCTTTTCATGTAATTGCTTAACGATAGAAATTTTTGTACGTTCCGTTGCGTATATTAATGAAATTTGATGTTCGAGAACTTGTGTTTCTGATGTCCAAATCCAACTGTGGGGTTTCTCGGAACGGGGCCTTACAAGTTGGTATCAGAGCCATAGTTTGAGAGATTTAGACACTCTGATGTCTAGACTCGAACAGAGAATGGGATCAATTAAGGGATGCCAATGCCAGTAGCTCCATGCCAGGAAGGTTACGACTATTAGAGGTTCCTTGAGGTTATAGTGCTATTAGTGAGATTGAGAGCTAATGTGACACAGGATCGGAAACATTTAGGACATGAAGAGTAAAGTAAGTAGTTAATTATAACTGGCCAGTCATTAGAAACTTACCTTACTTAACATGATCTGAACTATTACCTAGAATGATAATGTTAGCCTTTTGTATCTTATAGCAAGCTATGGCTGGAAGAAAAGCTACTCGAGGAGGTGCTCGTGGTGGTAGGGGTAGACCACCAGTCACCAGGAACCAAAAGCAGATAACTGAGGAGGTGCGTGTGGACTCTGTTCACACTGCTAGCGAGGAAAACTATCATCACTCTAAAGAGAGGATTCCTTTGGAGCATGTTGTCAGGGAGGCTATCGCCGAAGAGGTCCATAAGATCCTTCAAGACATCATGCATTCGATCATGACTGAGGCCATGAAGGAGGTAACCAAGGAGTGGACGTTAGAGGCAAAGAACAAAGCTAGCAAGAAAGATAGTGAAGGTACCGGGGAAGGCTCGGGAAAGGATGGGAAGGACGAGGGGGATGAAACTGATGGGGATTTAGCCAAAGGTTGTTCGTATCGCATCTTCAAGGGGTGCAATCCTCCATCCCTGGATGGCAAGGGTGGTGCTATTGCCACTCTCCAGTAGGTGTCTGAGATGGAAGCGGTGATTAAGATCAGTGAATGTAGGGCTGACCAGGCTATGAAGTTCTTAGCTCACTCATTTGTTGATGAAGCTATTCATTGGTGGAACACCATCAAGTAGACTAAAGACCCTTGTGAGTTCAAGAACTTGAAGTGGAATGACCTGAAAGAGATGGTGATGAGAAATTTCTGCCCTCAGAATGAGACGACAAGGTGGAAAGGAAATTTTTGGGTTTTAAAGCTGGAAGTATGACCCACAGGCAGTACACATCTCGCTTCAATGAGATGGCCAGGTTGGTGCCTCACCTGGTGAGTACTGAGGAGAGGATGATGAAGTGTTATGTTTTGGGTTTGCCTTCAAAGGTCAGGACGTATGTGAAGGCAAGCGGGCCAAAGATCTTCAAGTCTTTGGTGGAGTTGAGTGGGATAGTGTATGATGATGTGGTGACTGATGAGCCCGTTGAGGGGGCAAAGAAGAAGAGTTGGTCGGGAAATATGAAGCGAGAGAGAAATGAGAGGTCTGCTGCTCATGATAAAAAGAAGAAGGTGGAATCGTCCGGTGATTGCCGAAAATGTGGGAGAAAGCATGCTAGCGAATGCAGACTCGGTTCAAGTCTGTGTTTCAGATGTGGAAAGACGGGGCATTTCTCCAAGGATTGCCCTAATCTGGTGAAGTGTTACAACTGTGGCAAGTTGGGACACTACAGCCGAGAGTGTAAAGAGGCGAAAGTGGTTAACTCGACTAAGGGAAAGGAGACTGAGAAGGAAAAGAAAGCTGCTAACAAGCCAAGGACCAAAGTTAGGGCTTTCACGATGACCAGAGAGGAGGCTAGAGCAGAACCTGATGTTGTGTCAGGTATGTTTCTGGTTAACAACATACTTGCTTCTGTTCTGTTTGATTCTGGTGCAAGTAAGAGTTTTATAGCTGCCACCTTCTGTGATGTGATGAATACTAAGGCCAAAAAAATAGATCATGTGTTTGAGGTAGAAACTACCATTGGAAAGACTACTAAGATAATTGAGCCCTTAGAGGATTGTAGCATAGAATTGGAAGGTCATAGATTCCCCACTAGGTTGTTTGTTATGACCCTAGGTGGATTTGATGTCGTGTTGGGTATGGACTGGTTAGCCACCTATGAGGCTAACATAGTTTGTCAGAGGAAGATGATTAAGATAAAAGCGCCTGACGGTAGCTTAGTCACGATTTACGACGACAGGATCTGTGAAGTTCCGAAGATGATTTCCATGATAAAGGCTGAGAAGTTTATCAGACGAAGGTGCAGAGAATTCTTGGCATACATTAAAGATGCTAAAGCTGAAACTGTAAAGTTAACAGATGTGCCCATGGTGTGTGCCTTCCCGGATGTGTTCCCTGATGACTTGACAGAGGTACCACCCAATCGGGAGATAGAGTTTCAGATTGATCTTGTGCCGGGAGCTCAGCCCGCCGCCAAAGCGCCATATCGTCTGGCTTCGTCAGAGTTGAATGAGTTGTTAGCCCAACTACAGGACCTTCTCGATAAAGGATTTATCAGACCAAGCATTACTCCTTGGCGTGCTCCGGTGTTGTTCGTGAAGAAGAAGGATTGTAGCATGCGAATATGTATAGACTATAGGGATCTGAATAAGGTCACGGTGAATAATAGATACCCGTTGCCTCAGATAGATGATCTGTTTGACCAGTTGCAAGGCGCGAGTTGGTTCTCGAGGATTGATCTTCGTCAGATTATCACCAGCTAAAGGTTAAGGAACAGGATATCCCAAAGACTGCGTTTCGGACGCGATATGGGCATTATGAATTTCTCATGATGTCGTTTGGTCTAACCAATGCTCTTGCAGCATTCATCGACTTGATGAATAGGGTTTGTCGACCGATGCTTGACAAATCCATGATAGTGTAACACCCAGAAAATTTTAAAAGACAAGAAAGAAGAATAAATGTGTATAAAAGAAAGAAAACACAATTTAACCTAAGTTGAGGGGCTAAATGTGTCAAAAGGACAAAAAGAATAAAAGTGGGTGCATAAAGCAACATGGCCGCCCACACCTTCCTGCATATTTCACTTCAACCGAATTTTAGAGAGAGAAAGAACAGAGCTCTCGGGTTTTGGAGAAGAAGAAGAGGAGATCGAATTCAAGGTAAGAATTCATCATTTTAAGTTGTTCTTGGCCGGCCTATGCCTTGGTTGCATGCTTATGTGTGTTTGTTTGTGTTTTGTTGGGTTTTAGGTGTGTGAACTCATTGTATTCGGGTTTGAAGGAAGTCATACTCGAGGGCTGCTAAGGTGAGTTCTAGATCCCCGGTTTCTATGTTTTAAACCTGTTTTGGGGCTGGAATTGCATGTAACTAACTTTTTAATATGTCCAGTATTTTGTACCGTAAGTTTGGCCCTGTTCTTTTAGTGGGTGTGTTAGGGCCTGCATGTTTTGCTCGGTTTATGTGGTTGTATGCTTGTTCTAAGAGATTAGCATGCTAGATCGGTGCGATGAATGTATAAGAATGAGGATTTGGAATTGATTATAGTGTAAGATGCGGTTTTAGGTTAGTTGATGATACGTATTAAGTTTGAATATTTGCATAAGTGTTGTTCATCCGCATTAGTTAAGTCTTCATCCGCATTTGATGAACACATTGACTATCTTTTTCACCCGCATTTGGTAAGTGTTCATCCGCATTTGTTGTATGTTCATCCGCATTTGTTTTGTTCATGCGCATTTGCTTCAGTCATCCGCATTTGGTTCATGCGCACTTCATTGGACGGAATATTTTCTGAACTTTCATGTGCTTTATGCATGCGCATTCGCTATAGTGTTCATGCGCATTTCTTTGGGACACTTAGAATATTTTCTGAGGTGTTCATCCGCATTTGGTTACTCATCCGCATTTGTTTATTCATCCGCATTTGTCTGTTCATCCGCATTTGTTTGCTCATCCGTATTTCTTTAAGGGGACAGAATTTTCTGAGATTTTGGGATGTAGAGCTTAAGTGTTAAGAAAGGAGGTTTTATGGGGGACTATGCTTGTTTACGATTTGCATGCTTTGTACGGTGTTGTGATGATGTTGTTCCATGTTATGTTTATGTCGTGACCTTACGTGGTGTGACGTATGAATATGCTTATGTAAAGTAGTACTTAACGAAAGTGGAAGATAACTAAAGAGAAGTAAGAAAGAATGAATGCATGCATTAATGAACGAACGAAAGTAAGAAAAGTCTTGGAAGCACTGTAAGGAGGTTCACACCCAATGAAGGGTGTTAGCTCAACGGTGTGCGGGTTAGCTACCCCAGAAGGATGCACACTGGGGTCTAGTCTTTGTGACTGACCATACGTACGGGACCATTGTCGCTTGCCCGGTGCTGGTGCCCGCCTAGTGCATGATGTTTGAAGTCTATTTATAGTCTTCGGCCCAGTACCCGCCTTGTGCATGATGTTTAGGGTATAGCACATGGCATTGGTCCAAATGATGATACCCCGGTGTTGGTGCCCGCCTAGTGCATGATGTTTGAAGTCTATTTATAGTCTTCGGCCCAGTACCAGCCTTGTGCATGATGTTTGGGGTATAGCTCGAGGCATTAGCCTGGAGCATAGAGAATTGAAAGTAATAATGAATGAATGAATGTAAGTTGACGATGATGAAAGATAATAATGAGATTATCTATTTGTACGTATGATGTATGATCGCTTACGAAAGTAAAGTACGGTTTTAAACGAAAGAAAAGTATTTTATTTATAAAACTAGAACTCACTCAACAACGCTGACTTTTATGTAATTTCCAGTTGGCAGGTAACGTTGCTGAGGATGGCACGGGGCAGCTACTTGGCATTTTTGGATGGCATCCGTTGTTTGAATTATAATGTTTTTATGATGTAATGCAACGAGTGCTATTTTGTAACAGTTAACTGCAATGTATTATTTTGCAAAAGCAATTATAATGAATTGGTTTGTTTAAAAGAATTTCGCTGCAATATTTTGGTAAAGTTAATGTATGTTTTATGCTTTGTGTGCAATGATTGACCAGCTGTAAGCGTTCCGGGAACGGGGCCTTACAAGTTGGTATCAGAGCCAAAGTTTAAGTGAAACGGGGTAAATATTTTCAAAAGAAACCTAAACTTAAACTGAGAATGGGACAAAGGGAAGGGATGCCAGTCCGAGTAGCTGCGTGCCATCAAGTATTTTCTTAATGTCAACCGGTATTACGTGCGCATGTTATGTCATTTATATGCTTCTTAGTAGATTTAGATACTGATGAAGTCAGGATATGAAATGCTTGGGTATGAAGAGTAAAGTAAGTGGCTAATCATAACTGGCCACTGTAATTAGGGACTTACTATACTTGACATAAACTGAGTTGTTACCTTGAATGACCGTGTTGGTATTTGAATCTTATAGCGTGTTAGAGGATGGTCGGTGGTAGATCCTCGAAGGCTTCTCGAGGTGGAGGTCGTGGTGGACGTGGTGCTGGACCACGGGTCACGAGAGGAAGGCCTAGGGCTGAAGAGGTGGCTCACGAAGAGCCCGAGACCCCTCATTCGGAGGGTGGTGATGAGAGTGCCAATTTAAGGGCCTTAGTGAAGGAGGCGGTGGTGGAAGAGGTTCACCTGGTCATGCAGACGATTCTACCGTCTGTGGTGACCGAAGTGATTAAGGCTGTACAAGAAGGAGAGAGGAAGGAGAGAGGAAGGAAAGGAGGAGACCCGCGGAGGAAAGGGAGCAACCGGAGACTGAGACGGTTGTCTCCAGTGAAGAAGAAGGAGAAGAGCCTGTGCAGGAGATAGCACGAGGCTGTAACTATGGGGCATTTCAAAGATTCAAGCCCCCGACTTTTGAAGGAAATGGCACTGCGGCTGCTGCTCACCGGTGGGTGAGAGAGATGGAAGCTGTTCTAGATATCAGCGAGTGCCGGGAACATCAGAAGGTGAAGTTCGCCACCCATTCATTTATGGACTCGGCCCTATGTTGGTGGGACAATATTGTCCAGGCTGAGGGTAGTAGAGCGATTGGCAGGATGAGGTGGAATGAGTTGAAGAAACTGGTGATCAAGGAGTTTTGTCCTCACCGAGAGCTCGACAAGGTTGAGAGGGAGTTCCTACAGCTGGAGGCGGGAACCATGACACATCAGCAATATACCACCAAATTCAATGAGATGGCACGGCTGGTGCTGGATCAGGTGACACCCTTGTCATGAAAGATTAAGAGATACATTCAGGGCTTGCCAGCGGACATCCACAGGCACATGATCGCCGCCCGACCGAGCACGTTTAGGTCAGTGGTTGATCTGGCAGGGAGGCTGTATGATGAACGGGAAGTGGTGGTGGCTGAGGTGAGTAAGAAAGGTGGTGGTGACCGGAACTGGAACGGGAAGAGGTTTGGTAGGGGTGGTGCCCCGACAAACAACAAGCGTGCACGGGTGGATGACCGCCGTGTGGTCACATCTGGTGCGGGGTCGAAGAGGTGTGGCAAATGTGGAAAGGAACATTTCGGAGAATGTAGGCGGGGATTGAATGTATGCTTCCTGTGTGGGAGGACAGGGCATATAGCAAAGGATTGTCGTATGGCCAGATGTTGTAACTGTGGTGGAGAGGGTCACATGAGCAGGGAATGCAAGAAGCCAAGGGCTGAGAGTTTCGGAGCGAAGAAGACGACTGGAACCGAAGGGCAAAAAGCAAGCACCAGAGTATTCACGATGACCCAGGAGGAGGCTAGGACAGACCCCGATGTTGTGTTAGGTACGTTCCTAGTAAACCAAACTCTTACCTCCGTGTTATTTGATTCTGGTGCTAGTAAGAGCTTCATTTCTGCTGCCTTTTGTGCTAAGTTGCCTTTAAGGAGTAGGAGTATTGACAAGCCCTTCGATGTAGAAACTGCCATGGGTAAGTCTACCAGGATTTCTAAGATGATGGAAGGCTGTGTCATAGAAGTAGAAGGTCATAAATTTCCTGTTAGACCATTCGTGATGACCTTAGGTGGTTTCGATGTAGTCCTGGGAATGGACTGGTTAGCGGCCTACGAGGCGAATATCGTATGTCGCAAGAAGATGATTGGACTGACAGCGCCTGACGGGAGTTCGGTGACGATTTACGGTGATCGAGTTACTACGATTCCGAAGGTGATTTCAATGGCGGTGGTGGGAAAGTGTATGAGGCGTGGATGTAGTGCCTACTTGGCCTACGTAAAAGATGTGGATACGCCAACACCACAATTGTCTGATGTACCAGTTGTGTGTGACTTCCCAGACGTGTTCCCAGAAGATTTACCAGGTGTACCGCTGGACCGTGAGATTGAGTTTCAGATCGACTTGATACCCGGTGCCCAACCTGTTGCTAAGGCACTGTATCGGTTAGCCCCCTCTGAGCTGAAGGAATTGATGGAGCAGCTGCAAGAGTTGCTTGATAAGGGGTTCATTAGACTGAGTATATCTCCATGGGGTGCCCCGGTTTTGTTTGTAAAGATGAAGGATAGTAGTATGAGGATTTGTATATCTCCGCGAGCTGAACAATTTGATGGTGAAGAATCGGTATCCATTGCCGAGGATTGATGACTTGTTTGATCAGCTCCAAGGTGCCAGTTGGTTTTCGAGAATAGATCTCCGATCTGGTTACCATCAGTTGAAGGTTAAGGAGCAGGATATTCCTAAAACAGCTTTTCGTACGCGTTATGGACACTACGAGTTCCTCGTTATGTCTTTCGGTTTAACCAACATGCCAGCTGCTTTTATGGATCTGATGAATCGAGTGTATCGACCGATGTTGGATAAATCAGTGATTGTGTTCATCGATGATATCTTGATTTACTCGAAGAGCGAGGCGGAGCATGCCGGACACATTCGAGAGGTGTTGGAGACGTTGAGAAAGGAGAAGTTGTATGCCAAGTTCTCCAAGTGCGCGTTCTGGTTGCGCGAAGTTCAGTTCTTGGGTCATGTAGTGAATCCAGAGGGGATCATGGTGGACCCGGCAAAGGTGGAAGCGGTGATGCAATGGAAGTCTCCAAAGACGCCATCTGAGATTCGTAGTTTCTTGGGGTTGGCGGGCTATTATAGAAGATTCATCCAAGACTTCTCTAAGATAGCTTCTCCACTGACCAAGTTGACCCGTAAGGATGTGAAGTTTGTTTGGGGTCAAGAGCAAGAGAAGGCTTTTGAAGAGTTGAAGACGAGGTTGACTCAAGCTCTTGTCTTATCATTACCCGAAGGGAGCGAGGATTTGGTGGTTTATTCAGATGCTTCTTACTCGGGATTGGGTTGCGTACTGATGCAGCGAGGAAAGGTTATAGCTTACGCATCCAGAAAATTGAAGGTTCATGAGGTTAATTACCCTACTCATGATTTGGAGCTAGCAGCTATGGTCTTTGCATTAAAAATTTAGAGGCTCTACCTGTACGGGACGAGGTGCACCATCTTCACTGACCACAAGAGCTTGAAGTACTTCTTCGAGCAAAAGGATTTGAACATGAGGCAAAGGAGATGGTTGGAACTGATAAAGGATTATGATTGTGAAATCCATTACCATCCGGGCAAAGCCAACGTAGTGGCGGATGCCCTTAGCCGAAAGGAGAGGCCTGAACCAATCCGGGTGAAGGCTTACCAATTGATTTTGACCTCCGATGTGATGAAGAAGGTTAAGGATTTTCAAGATGAGGCGTTGAAGGAAGATCATCTTAACTCTGAAAGGATGAGAGGTCTAGTCGAGGAATTGGGTGAAAACACTCTCGGTGTTAGAACCCGATACGGACGAATGTGGATTCCTCGTTATGGGGATCTACGTGGGAAGTTCATGGACGAAGCTCATAAGACTCGATACTCCATTCATCCCGGTGCCACGAAAATGTATCAGGATATGAAGAAAGATTATTGGTGGCCGGGTATGAAGCGTGACGTAATGGAGTACGTGAGTAAGTGCCTTACTTGCTTGCAAGTGAAGGCGGAGCATCAGAAGCCATACGGTAAGATCCAACCTTTGGATATACCTGAGTGGAAGTGGGAGCATATCACCATGGACTTTATCACGAAGCTACCGCGTACCGTGAAGGGGTACGATGCCATATGGGTGATAGTCGACCGTCTGACGAAGAGTGCTCACTTCCTACCGATCCGAGAGACGTATTCATCTGAGAAGTTAGCGGATCTATTCATCAGGGAGATTGTAACTCGTCACAGTGTGCTGGTGTCTATTGTTTCTGATCGTGACACTCGGTTTACATCTAAGTTCTGGAAGAGATTTCATGATGCAATGGGGATGAGGTTACACATTAGCACGGCTTATCATCCTCAGACAGATGGTCAGTCGGAAAGGACTATTCAGACGCTAGAAGATATGCTTCGGGCATGCGTCATTGACTTTGGAGGTAGTTGGGATGGCCACTTAACGTTAGCGGAGTTCTCATACAATAATAGTTATCATTCCAGTATTGGTATGCCCCCTTATGAGATGCTATACCGTAGGAGACGTAGAACACCCGTTTGTTGGAGTGATATTGGTCAGAGAGAATTGGGAAGTATTGAGGTGATCGAGGCTACGACTTAGAAGCTCGAAAAGATCAACTCCTTTATGAAGGCAGCCAAAGATAGGCAGAAGTCGTATGCCGATAAGAGACGTAGACCAATTGAATTCCAGGTGGGCGATAGAGTTATGTTGAAAGTCTCGCCGTGGAAGGGGATCATTCGGTTTAGAAAGCGGGGCAAGTTGAGCCCGAGATACATAGGGCCTTTCCGAATCATTACTCGAGTAGGAGAGGTGGCCTACAGGTTGTAGTTACCCAATGAGTTAAGTGGAATTCACCCTACATTCCATGTATCTCATCTGCGGAAGTGTTTAGCTGAAGAAGATATGGTTGTACCACTGGAAGACATTGAAGTTGATGAAAGGCTCAATTATGTGGAGCAACCAGTGGCAATCATTGATCACAAGGAGAAGAGGTTATGGAATAAAGTGGTTCCCCTGGTGTGTGTGCAGTGGAAGCATAAGAAGGGATCCGAGTCTACGTGGGAGACTGAAGAAGAGATGAGGCAGTATTACCCACATCTGTTCGAGGAATAACAGGTTTCGGGGACGAAACCTATATAAGGGGGGTGGACTTGTAATACCCGGAAAATTTTAAAAGACGAGAAAGAAGAATAAATGTGTATAAAAGAAAGAAAACACAATTTAACCTAAGTTGAGGGGCTAAATGTTTCAAAAGGACAAAGAATAAAAGTGGGTGCATAAAGCAACATGGCCGCCCACACCTTCCTGCATATTTCACTTCAACCGGATTTTAGAGAGAGAAAGAGCAGAGATCTTGGGTTTTGGAGAAGAAGAAGAGGTGATCAAATTCAAGGTAAGAATTCATCATTTTAAGTTGTTCTTGGCTGGCCTATGCCTCGGTTGCATGCTAATGTGTTAAGATCAGTGATCTAAGTTTGATCAATTAGAGTTGAATCACAGCGGAATTAGAGCAAGAATTAAGCAAATATAGCAAGAACACAATAAATATTCAATGGAACAGTACACGGTTATATAGATATAGGGTTTTCTGCAAAGGGATAATAACATTCATGCACACATGCTTCGGTGTGGCGGCTGCTAGGTTTTCCTAAGCTGCACCGATTACAATTAGGTCAGCATTCCTTATATATAGGAATGTGACGTCTGCTGATGTCACTTGATAGTGACATCTAACAGAATTATTACAAACTACTGAAAGTAAGCAAACTACTGAGAATGTTCACAACAACTGAGAACATCTCAGATTATTCCAAGTACACGAAGAAACATAAAACTACTGAAACTACAAGTACAGAAAGGAAACTACAACTACTGAAAGGAAACCATCACAACTACTGAAGAGGTCTTCTTCAGCTGTTGTGACAATCATCTGAAACTTGGTCTTCAGTCTTTGTCTTCAGCTTTTGTCTTCAGACTTTGTCTTCAGCTCTTTCACTTCAGACTTTGTCTTCAGACCTTGTTATCAGCTGATGTCTTCAGCTGTTGCAGACTGCTTCAGTTGTTGTAATGTCCGTGGGACTTAAAGGTTTTTCTGATCAGGCTCATTGGTTCTTTTGGTCCAACAAACTCCCCCTGAACCAATGCAGCCAAAACCTTTAAGCTTATTGAGGTCCCACTTATTCTTGGCAGAAATACTCTCTTGATCAGCTTTAGAGATATCGGATAAGCACAGGCCAGGGAGCAGGTTTCAGTAGATGTGAATGTCAAAGGATGGAAGGGAACTCTGTCTTGGGGAACTGGACACAGAGCCGTTATCCCAACCATGAAACCTACTTCCCATTGATGAGTCTATAAGACTCTCTGACGTAGGCCTCAAGGAGAACAACTTGTTCCTCCTTAGTGAGTTCTTCTGCTTCTCCTTCGAAGAAGAACTCTGGGCCATAGTACTCTGATAAGTACTTTATCGTCTTTCCATTTTTCAACTCAACAGTTGTTATCTCTCTGTAAGCAAACTCATCTGGGTGAGTCCCTTCTAATAACAACTGGAGTTCATTTTTCTTGATCTCTTCAAGCCTCTTGTATAACAACCCCTTCTTGACCATTTTGTTCTCCATTAGAGTTTGAGGGGTCATCTTTGACTTGTAGGCTCTCTTGAAGTCTTCAAGTATTTCCCAGGGTGAGACTACAATGGCCAACATAATAGCAGCATCTATGGTCTTTCTCACTTGGCCATTGTATCTACTTGGTATGGATTTCTTATGAATTCTAGAACTAACCCTGGGGTCTGGCCAAATCCTTACTCTCTCCTTTTGATATTGAAAGGTATACCTGAGAGCATACAGCCTTTGAGCATGTTTCTTCATGGCTTGTATAGATGATGACTGAGGAAACTCTTTGTCAATCATCTTCAAAAGTTGCTCATCGTGCTGTTTCTGCTGTTCTTCTTCTTCAATCTTAACTTTCACCATTTGCCTCTGAAAGTCTGGTGTTATCATTTGTTGACTTCTGGGCTCAGGTAATTTTAGAACAGCAGAGATTGGCAGACTATCTTCTTCATCATCTTCTTCTTCTTCTTCTACCATCCTCAACACCCTTCTCCTCCTTCTGGGTGCATCACTGGATGTGGTTTGAGGTGGTTTTTGGGGTAAGGGAGTTGGTTTTGAGGGTTGAGTTGATTTGGAGAGTTGTGGGGTTGGTTGTTTTTGAGAGGGAGTTTAGGAAGGCTGATCTAGCATTTTTATGGTGAGTTTGGCTTTGGAAAGCTTGGCCATATCAGTTCTCTTCCCAGCACCTGCTTCGTCTAAGGCTTCTATAATCAACCCCTTGTTGAATTCTTCAGAAGCACAGATTCTGGTGGTTATTGCCAGAATACTGTCTCTGGTCCATGATTTAATCTCAATTAATGATCTTCCCAAGTATTTTGCAATAAACCGGATCATTATCTCCAACCTCTCCCTTTCCATCACACTATAACTGGCCCATCTTTCTTGTATCTCATTAATCTCCAGCCTTCTGATCTCAGTGTCTAATGTGGCTGTATCAAAGCCTTGTCTGAAGAGTTGATCTATTATTTTGTCCATTGATCTGCTGTGAGCTTCATCAGCTTCTTTAATCAGATCTTCCAATGATTTCTCTTTATCAGGCTTTTGAGTTTCAGCACTTTTCTTTCTCTTGTATGTGATCAGCTGTTTTTCCTGTTCTTTTTCTTGTTGTTTCTCCTCTTCCACTCTCTTTCTCTTTCTTTCTTTCACTGCCTTAGACTCCCCCTTTTTGGGTGCATTGGGTTCAGGGGTTTGAATGGCAGAAAGCTTCTTTTGCACAGCATCATCAACAAGTGTTTTTAGAGTTGAGGAGATCCTCTCATCAATGGCTTTATGTACAATCTCATTGATGATGGGAGTGATGAGAGGTAAGGAATTTTGAAATGTAGCAACCATCTGCTCAGAGGGGTTCTGTCCCTGAGAGGTGGTGCCAACAACAGTGGCTGGTGGCTCAGTTGAGTGAAGTGGCGGAGTGTTTGGGAAACCTTCAGATGAAGGTGCCATCTGTGGGTTTATTGGGGCAGATGGACTTTGATCCTGAGACATTTTGGCAAGCAGTTCTTTGAGTCTGCTCACCTCAGCCTCAAGGATTGTGTTATGGGCTAAGACATCATAGAAAAAGCCCAGGTCATCATCAGTTTTTGCTGAATCACCTGACCTCCTGATTGAATCAGGATGTACATGCCCTGAGTGTAGATCAGTTGTAGCATGTGCCCCTTGTTCTTGGTTCTGGGGACTTCCTGCCTCAGGACTGAGTCCTTCATCGGCAGTTGCCTCTGGTGAGGTCTTAGAGATGTTACCAACTTCATCCTGGTCATTTGCTGAATCAGTAGAAGTGGCAGCCTCACCAGATGTTCTAACCTCCTCCTCTACACGGGGAGATTGAACATTATAACCCCTGTGTGTGGGTTATCAGCAGCATTTTGGTCCTCTTCCTCAGCTGTTGAGGTTCTCCCCATTGTAATTGGTGTCTGGGGAGGAGGAGAGGAATGCAGCTGACTCAACACTTGTGCAACAATAAATGTTGGGCTTTGAGGGGCGGTTGCATTTGGAGATAGGGTTGAAGCAGATTGCACCCGGGGTGACTGGTGCTCTTCAATGGTAACCTTCTCAATTGAGATAGGTTCCAGCATTGTGGTATCCCCAATTTTGGTTGCATCAGGATCCTGTTGAGAGGATGCCTGAGCGGCTAGGGTTGGTGGAGTCTTGGACACTACTGGGGGTTAGAACCAGTAAGTGTTTCCTGTATTGGTGTTACAGGGGCATCCTCAGGGGACTCATCTCCCTGAGTAGCCTTTTTGGGCTTTTTGGTTTTGGGTTTGGTGGGGACTTTGGATCTGGAAGTGGAGGCTGTGGGTTCCCGCTGCTTGGGTTTGAGCAGCCGGGCAGCCCCTTTCATTGTAGGGTCAGAGTTGTGCCTGGAGTATACTTCAGGCAATACAGCCGGAGCAGGGACTCCAAGGCCAACAAGGCCGTCTGATTTTAGCTGTGTTAAAATTATGGCCATGAGAAACCTGGGATATAATATCCATTGTTTGCCACAGGTTTCAAGGCCAGATCCTTTAGTTCCAAAACACTATCTCAGAAAAATTAAAGTTTGGCGTTCAAAGATAGAGTATAATACCTGTTGCCATCGGGAAGACATTTGATCCCATGAAGAGGTTTTTGGTGCAAGGCAGACATTCACCATGTGGAATATAAGACGTTCAGCATCATGGAAGTGCTTCTTCATAATGGTGGTAGCACTTAAGTCTCCTTCATACCCGTTGTTGATGAAAGACATATCGGTTGTGCCTTTCGGGTATTCTGTGACACAGGTGGCATCATGTAGATCTAGGGTTTGTCGAATGATGTCCGGAGTGATGACCACCTGTTTCTGGTTGACCAACGACTGGAGAGTGATTTGGCTATCATTCTCACTAGTTTGCACGGAGACGTTGGTCCAGAACTGGCTTAGGGAATCGAGGTATATGGTAGGATTCAGAAGAAACGCGGTTCGGTACTGGGAATCTACCATAAGATCGATGGCGTTATCAAATTTGTTCCAGAAGGCCGATTTCGAGAGGTAGGCAACACAGTTGTGTCTGGGTTTGAGTTTCATGGTCGCCATTGGTGAGAGAGTGAAAGGACGGAAAACGGCTAATGAAACGTCTGAAAGTGGGTTTAGGTATTTATAGGGTAAGAAAAAGGCTGATATAAAACGACTGAAAGTGTGGGTGCTGTAATCAGTTGTTTGAAAACAACTGAAGACCTGGTTTTAACTTTCAGAAGTTGTAACAACTGAGGACTTGGTATTAGTCATCAGTAGTTGTGAAACTACTGAAGACATGGTTTTGGCTTCAGGTGTTGTAACAACTGAAGACTTGGTGTTAGTCATCAGTAGTTGTGAAACTACTGAAGACATGGTTTTGGCTTCAGTTGTAAGTGAAGCAGCTGTTGTAGAAACAACTGAAGAGAAAATTTTCTCATCAGCTGTTGTCGTCAATTCTTAGCTCATCAGCTGTTTCATTCTGACCTCAACACTTCATCAGACTTTGTCTGAGTTTCAGATGTTTCATAGGTCATCAGTACTTATCTGTTATTCTGACATCAGCAGTTGTAACTACAGCAGTAGTTGTAACCACATCAGTTCTTTTCAACAGATGAGTACTTCAGTACTTTTAAGTAATTTAGTCTTCAGTAGTTATGAAAACTACTGAGGATAAAAGAACTGCAGTACTTATTTGTGACAGTAGTATACGAATGCTCATCAGTACTTGTTGACTGAGATCATCAGTAGTTGTCACTTATTGGTAGACCTCTCACTAAACTATTGTGGATCAGCTGATTCATGTTTTTTTTGAGATTAACATGACCCAGCCTTCTATGCCACAGTTTAGATTCTTGAGGAGAGGCCTTGGAGAACAGGCAAGGATGACCTTTTAACGCAATCTTCTTTGACAAATCCAAGGCATATACTCTTCCTATCCTATTGGCCTTCAGGAGAGTATGTTCATCCAATACCTTGTCAATCAGCCTCAGAACTTTGGAAGACAGAATCCGGCAGTTCTGGCTTGTGAAAAGTGCAACATGCCCTTTATCACACATCTGACTGACACTCAGTAGATTATACTTGAGATTCTCCACATGGTTAACATCATCAAATCTGATTTCTCCATTTGACACAAATCCTTTCCCGATGATGTAACCCTTAGCATCATTTCCAAATGAGACAAATCCCTCTTTCCTTGAGAGTAGTCATTAAGAAGAGAACTGCTCCCAGTCATATGCATAGATCCTCCACTGTCTACATACCAGATGCTTCTTTGGCATGCTGAAGAACCCTGCATTTATCATAAGAAACTAGTTAGCTTTAGAGACCCAAACCTTTTTGGTTTTGGGTATGTTTTCATCAACAGATTTAACCATAACTTGTTTCTCATGAGTAACAGCTGATGAAGGTGGAGATGGTGCTGAAATGGAATTCTTAGATTTGGGCTTGGATTTCCTTTTCAGTGGTTTGATCACAGGTGCATCTAGTTGGTTAACTCTCCCCAACAAATGCTGAACCATCATAACAAGTTGTGTCTGATTTGTTGCTAAAGCCTTCAGCTCATTTGACACATCAGTACTTGTTTTTGATGAGTTCCTGTGACCCACCATTTCCTCCTTGAAATTCACAGACTTCGTCTGATGTTTATCATGAGGAACACTATCAGCTGTTTTCTGATAAACCCCATCCTTCTTTTTGGATTTTGGTGAGGCCTTGGGTTTATCAGTTTGAGATGACTGCGGTACAAACTTGGTTTCAAACTCATTTTTCATTTTATTTATCTCTTCTTTAATGAGCTTATCTCTGTTGAGTTTGGAACCCTTTTTATACCAGCATTCATCAGATAGATGATTGAATTTACCACATATTTCACATGGCTTATTCTTCATCTTGGATTGATCAACTGCTGAAGTGGAAACTACTGAAGGTGTGATCTTCAGTACTTTCCTCCTTTCAGTACTTGTGTTAAGTACTGAAGGATCGGTAACAACTGAAGACTTGTTCTTCAGCTGTTCTCTATCCGTCCTGAAAGACCGTATGATAGATTCCTCAGCAGTTGTTAATCCTTTTATTTCATCAGATTTGAAATGCTTTTCAGATGTTGTGACTTGCCCTTCAGTACTTGGAGTACTTTGAGGAACAACATCTGAATTTCTCAGCTTCATGTGTTTATCAGCATTTAAACCATCAGGCAATTGATTTGCTGAGATCTTAACACTGACTTCATCCTCTAATTTTGTATTATCATTTGAGGATGAATCACATGATGATGTGGTTTGGAAATTACTTTCACCTTCAGATTTTACTATTGATTTTGAAGTAAAATCAGTAGGTGGTGCAGTATGATTGTAACCTATTCCAAACTTCACATTTGAAGCTGTTTGCTTGCTGAGAAGCATTTCAAATCCCTTGCAGGATGTTACCCATCGGTCACACTCAACTTGGGTAGCTGCAAGTGTCTCTTTGAGACTTCTGTGGTTCTCGAGTATGACCTCTACCTTAGCCTTTTCATCATTAAGTTGGCATTTAAGCTTGTAAATCTCATCATCTTTGTCATTAAGTGCAGACACATACTCATCTTTTCTTTTGGAAATAGTTTTCTCAAGCTCAAGATTTTGACTGATTAAAGCTACATTTGCCTCTCTAATAGAGACAAAGGCAGCTATGCATGATTCAGAACATAACTTGGCTTTAGCCTCAGAAGATATCTGGGTTACCTGTGAAGATGAAGCATCTGAGCAGGAACCCTCAGTAGACTCCAGGGCCATGAGAGCAAGATTCCCAAAAGGATGTTCACCACCATGTTGACCAGCACCAGCAGATAGTTGCTCATTGAAACCAGAAAGATCATCTGGTAAGCTGCTCCAGTCAACAACTCCTGGTGTGAAGAAGCTGTGATGAGGTTGAGATTGTGATGGAGATGGTTGAGGCTCAGGTAGGGCTTGAGGTTGTTGTGCTATAGGGATATGAACTGGATTTGGCTGTGGCATATAATAGCAGGGATAAGGATATGGCATTGAACCCTGAGGGACAAAGTATGCAGGAGATTGAGGTTGTGAGTGATGACCAGAACTAGCAGGATGTTGCCCTTTGTTTTGTGAACTATTGCTTGGAAAGGTCACAAAGGGTGCAGAGGAGTTAGATCCAGTTGATCTACACTCTCTTGCAAAGTGCCCAAGCCTGTGGCATTTGTGACACCTCAACTTACTCTTGTCAAAACCAACTTTGGTTTTGCCAGAGAGTCCTGGAAATTTCCTACCAGTTCTCTTGTAGAACTTTTGAGATCTGATATTGATCAGGGCCATTTGGCTCAAAATATCCATCTCTTCTAAATCATCATCAGCAATACCTTGCAAATCATCCATGATAAAACATAAATTATCACTATTACACCCAGAATGACTGTCAACACCAACAAATGCATGATCAGAACTGTTTGAAGAGAAATCTATATGCTCATCATAATGACTTTCTGATCCAGCATATTCTGACTCATGACCGACCAAGGCAGTGTTACCTGGTACAAAGTCATCAGAGAGCTTTCCTGATGATGCCAGTTTCCTTTTCTGCTCTATCTCTCTTTCAAATGTAAGCAGTTTCCCATGGAGTTGGGTGAGAGATAGGCTATCCAGATTTGCACTGGAGCGTAGGACAATGGTGTATGTGTCCCATCTCTCAGGCAGTGATCTGAGGAATCTGTTGTTCATCTGGCTGTTAGTATACTCTTGCTTGACCATTTTCAGTTCAGAGATCAAGCAGGAGAAACGCTCAAACTGTTGAGTCAGTGTCTCACCCTTCCTATGAGAGAATGTCTCATATTGTTGGGCGAGGATTTCTCTGTTGTTTGCTAAGACCTCATCAGTTCCTCCGAATTGTTCCTTCAAAGCATTCCAGAGGTCATGAGCAGTTTCATGATGCATAAGCCCAGAATAGATTTCATTCGGCAGTGCCATGGCCAGAATTCCATGGGCTTTAGCATCAATCTCAAACAGTTTACGATCTTCATCTGAGTATTGCTCCTTCTTCTTCGGAACCATTTGATTGGTCTCCGGATTGTTCACCATAGGCTTGTGTGGACCGTGAACCACAGATGTCCAACAACCTGAACTGTTAACAGACAGGTATGGAGCATTCTTCGTTGCCATATGTTATACTCACTCCTAACTAGCATCGGAGGCTTGGTTGAGGAGCCAGTATTGTGAGGATCATTAGATGGAGTAGTCATTCTTAGATTCAAACCAAATCAATCAAGTTTCAAAAGATTTTGCACAAAAACACAACAAACTCAATAAGAACCAAGAAGAAACTCAAATTAAATAACCAGAAGCAGCAGAAAATCAATCTTTATAACCAGTTCTTGCACATATGCTAATTCGATCAAACTATAGATATCAAAATAGCAGTTTCAATGATCAATTGTTAAACCGATCAATGATTAACCCGCTCTGATACCATTTGTTAAGATCAGTGATCTAAGTTTGATCAATTAGAGTTGAATCACAGCGGAATTAGAGCAAGAATTAAGCAAATATAGCAAGAACACAATAAATATTCAATGGAACAGTACACGGTTATATAGATATAGGGTTTTCTGCAAAGGGATAATAACATTCATGCACACATGCTTCGGTGTGGCGGCTGCTAGGTTTTCCTAAGCTGCACCGATTACAATTAGGTCAGCATTCCTTATATATAGGAATGTGACGTCTGCTGATGTCACTTGATAGTGACATCTAACAGAATTATTACAAACTACTGAAAGTAAGCAAACTACTGAGAATGTTCACAACAACTGAGAACATCTCAGATTATTCCAAGTACACGAAGAAACATAAAACTACTGAAACTACAAGTACAGAAAGGAAACTACAACTACTGAAAGGAAACCATCACAACTACTGAAGAGGTCTTCTTCAGCTATTGTGACAATCATCTGAAACTTGGTCTTCAGTCTTTGTCTTCAGCTTTTGTCTTCAGACTTTGTCTTCAGCTCTTTCACTTCAGACTTTGTCTTCAGACCTTGTTATCAGCTGATGTCTTCAGCTGTTGCAGACTGCTTCAGTTGTTGTAATGTCCGTGGGACTTAAAGGTTTTTCTGATCAGGCTCATTGGTTCTTTTGGTCCAACATAATGTGTGTTTGTTTGTGTTTTGTTGGGTTTTAGGTGTGTGAACTCATTGCATTCGGGTTTGAAGGAAGTCATACTCGAGGGCTGCTAAGGTGAGTTCTAGATCCCCGATTTCTATGTTTTAAACCTGTTTTGGGGCTGGAATTGCATGTAACTAACTTTTTAATATGTCCAGCATTTTGTACCGTAAGTTTGGCCCTGTTCTTTTAGTGGGTGTGTTAGGGCCTGCATGTTTTGCTCGGTTTATGTGGTTGTATGCTTGTTCTAAGAGATTAGCATGCTAGATCGGTGCGATGTATGTATAAGAATGAGGATTTGGAACTGATTATAGTGTAAGATGCGGTTTTAGGTTAGTTGATGATCCGTATTAAGTTTGAATATTTGCATAAGTGTTGTTCATCCGCATTAGTTAAGTCTTCATCCTCATTTGATGAACACATTGACTATGTTGTTCACCTGCATTTGCTAAGTGTTCATCCGCATTTGTTGTATGTTCATCCGCATTTGCTTCAGTCATCCGCATTTGGTTCATGCGCACTTCATTGGACGGAATATTTTCTGAACTTTCATGTGCTTTATGCATGCGCATTCGCTACAGTGTTCATGCGCATTTCTTTGGGACACTTAGAATATTTTCTGAGGTGTTCATCCGCATTTGGTTACTCATCCACATTTGTTTATTCATCCGCATTTGTCTATTCATCCGCATTTGTTTGCTCATCCGCATTTCTTTAAGGGGACAGAATTTTCTGAGATTTTGGGATGTAGAGCTTAAGTGTTAAGAAAGGAGGTTTTATGGGGGACTGTGCTTGTTTATGATTTGCATGCTTTGTACGGTGTTGTGATGATGTTGTTCCATGATATGTTTATGTCGTGACCTTACGTGGTGTGATGTATGAATATGCTTATGTATAGTAGTACTTAACGAAAGTGGAAGATAACTAAAGAGAAGTAAGAAAGAGTGAATGCATGCATTAATGAAAGAACGGAAGTAAGAAAAGTCTTGCAAGCATTGTAAGGAGGTTCACACCCAATGAAGGTTGTTAGCTCAATGGTGTACGGGTTAGCTACCCCAGAAGGATGCACACTGGGGTCAAGTCTTTGTGACTGACCATACGTACGGGACCATTATCGCTTTCCCCGGTGCTGGTGCCCGCCTAGTGCATGATGTTTGAAGTCTATTTATAGTCTTCAGCCCAGTACCCGCCTTGTGCATGATGTTTGGGGTATAGCACATGGCATTGGTCCAAATGATGATACCCCGGTGTTGGTGCCCGCCTAGTGCATGATGTTTGAAGTCTATTTATAGTCTTCGGCCCAGTACCAGCCTTGTGCATGATGTTTGGGGTATAGCTCGAGGCATTAGCCTGGAGCATAGAGAAGTGAAAGTAATAATGAATGAATGAATGTAAGTTGACGATGATGAAAGATAATAATGAGATTATCTATTTGTACGTATGATGTATGATCGCTTACGAAAGTAAAGTACGGTTTTAAACGAAAGAAAAGTATTTTATTTATAAAACTAGAACTCACTCAACAACGTTGATTTTTATGTAATTTCCAGTTGGCAGGTAAGGTTGCTGAGGATGGCACGGGGCAGCTACTTGGCATTTTTGGATGGCATCCGTTATTTGAATTATAATGTTTTTGTGATGTAATGCAACGAGTGTTATTTTGTAACAGTTAACTGCAATGTATTATTTTGCAAAAGCAATTATAATGAATTGGTTTGTTTAAAAGAATTTCGCTGCAATATTTTGGTAAAGTTAATGTATGTTTTATGTTTTGTGTGCAATGATTGACCAGCTGTAAGCGTTCCGGGAACGGGGCCTTACAAATAGTGTTCATAGACGATATCCTGATCTACTCGAAGAATGAGGGAGACCACGCCTGTCACCTTCGCGAGGTGCTAGAAACTCTAAGAAAGGAGAAGTTGTATGTGAAATTCTCCAAGTGCGCATTTTGGTTACGCGAGGTGTAGTTTCTGGGTCATGTGATTAACCAAGAGGGAATCATGGTTGATCCTGGTAAGGTGGAGGCGGTAATAAAGTAGAATTTGCCTAAAATGCCATCTGAAATCCAAAGCTTCATCGGATTGGCGGGTCATTACCAGAGAATTATCCAGGATCAAGATTGCCTCACCATTGACCAAGTTGACGAGGAAGGACGTGAAGTTTGTATGGGGCAACATTCAAGAGAATGCGTTCGTGGAATTAAAGATAAGATTGACACAAGCTCCAGTGTTAACACTACCAGAAGGGAATGAAGACTTGGTTGTCTATTCCGATACTTCTTATCAAGGGTTTGGGTGCGTGCTAATGCAGCGAGGTAAAGTCATTGCTTACACATCTCGCCAGTTAAAGGTTCACGAGGTGAACTACCCTACCCACGATCTGGAGCTTGCTGCTGTGGTATTCGCGTTAAAGATATGGAGAAAGTGTTGGATGAAGCCCACAAGACGATGTAGCAAGGTATGTAGAAATGTACTTGACCAATAAGATGTACCATGATCTAAAGAAGACTTACTGGTGGCGGAGAATGAAAGCCGACGTAGCAAGGTATGTAGAAAGGTACTTGACCTGTCTCCAGGTTAAGGCCGAGCATCAGAAGCCATACGGGAAAATCCAACCCTTGGAAATTCTCGAATGGAAGTGGGAGCATATTACTATGGATTTCATAATGAAGCTACCTCGTACAGCTAAAGGTTATGATACCATATGGGTCATAGTGGACAGACTGACAAAGAGTGCTCACTTTCTACCCATCCGAGAGATGTATAACTCGGAGCGGCTTACCGAAGTGTTCATCAATGAGATAGTTGCCCGTCGTGTCGATTGTCTCCGACAGGGACACGCGGTTTACATCCAAATTTTGGAAGAAGTTCAATGATGCGATGGGAACTAGATTGCACATCAATACAGCATACCACCCACAGACGGATGACCAATCCGAAAGGACTATCCAGACCTTGGAGGACATGCTTTGGGTGTGCGTCATAGACTTTGGTTGGAGCTGGGATAGTCATCTACCGTTGGCAGAGTTCTTATAAAATAACAGCCACCATGCCAGTATTGGTATGCCCCCGTATGAGATGTTGTATGGCCGGAGGTGTAGGACCCTGATATGTTGGGGGAAATCGGTCAGAAGGACTTAGGGAGCATTGAGGTCATCGAGACGACCAATGAGAAGTTGGACAGGATTAAAGCCTACATGAAAGCCGCTAAAGATAGACAAAAATCCTATGCCGACAAACGTCGAAGACCAATTGAATTTAACGTCGGTGATAGAGTGATGCTAAAGGTGTCACCTTGGAGAGGAATCATTCGATTCCGAAAGAGAGGAAAGTTGAGCCCTCGATTTATTGGGCCTTTCAAGATCGTAGCCCGTGTGGGGGAAGTGGCGTATAGGCTGGAACTACCAGATGCATTGACTGGAATACATTCCACCTTCCACGTATCACATCTGCGTAAGTGTCTAGCAGACGAAGACGCTCATGTTCCACTGGAAGACGTGGAGATTGATGAAAGACTGAACTACATGGAACAACCCGTAGCAATAATAGACAGAAAGGAGAAACGACTGAGGAATAAAGTAGTTCCACTCTTCCGAGTGCAGTGGAAGCATAGAAAGGGGTCGGAGTCCACTTGGGAATCCAAAGATGAGATGAGACAGCATTATCCTCAGTTGTTTAAGGAATGACTGGTTTCGGGGATGAAACCCAAATAAGGGGGTGGACTTGTAATGCCCTGAATTTTTGATTGAAGGCGAAGTTCTCGCGCGAGAGAGAGAGTTCTCGCATGAGTGATAAAGTTCCACATGGAGGCAATTTTTGCACAAACAAAAGTTCTCACACGAGAACAGCTGCGAGGAGAGAGGGACACTATAGATAGGCCTATGCACCCAATCTTCTCTACTTCATGCGAAAAGTCCTGCTGTTGTGCTTATGAAGAGAGAAGTTGGTGTTAGGTGGTGTCTAAGGTATGTATTCTTCAATATTCAATGTATTTATGCATGTATGAACCATATGTAATGATATTGTACATGATTATGTAGCTTCAGCTCGAAACACTCTTGGTTTTGTGGTGTTCGTGTGCAAGGATATCATTAGGTGAGTTCTAGACCCCTTTTTTACGTGTTTTATCATGTTTTGGGGCTAATATGCATACCTAAACAATTTTTTTGTGAAAAAATGATTTTTATAACTGTTATTGCATGTTTTGGGTGTTAAAGTGGTTAAAGGAGCGATAACTCGTGGATAAAGTTGTGTAGAACAAAAAGTTATCGCGCGAGAAATAAGTTCTCGCGTGAAATGTGATTTGGCGGCTAACGGTTATCTTTTGAAAGTTCTCGCGTGAATGATGATGTTCTCACGCGAATGATGATGTTCTCGCATGAAGGAGGAGTTGTCGCTCGAAGTGAAAAGTTCTCGCACGAATGTGGGTTCTCGCGCAAAAACTTTGGACTATTACATGTTATGTTACCCCTTAAACGTGCGTTAATAATGACTTAATGATGAACTTAATGCTAAAGAAGTAAGTACGTATGTAGATATATTATATATATATATCATGATAGTTAAAGGCTAAAGAACAATGATAAGTCACATGTGAAACGCGAAAGAATAAGTTACCCTGTTACCCTGTATAGCACAGCTGTGAAAACGTTAAAGCGCTAAAAAAGTCTTGCAAGCACTTGATAGGAGTTACACATCGGTGTGCTCACGTAGGGGTATACTTTGGGTATGCCCGTGCCATTAAAGGAGATATGCTTGGTGCATTCTTGCATAGGAGCTACACATCGGTGTGCTCACATAGGGGTATACTTTGGGTATGCTTATGCCGTTAAATGAGAATTGTATTCATGCATTCTCGCATAGGAGCTATACATCGGTGTACTCACATAGGGGTATACTTTGGGTATGCCCGTGCAGCTAAAGGAGAAATGACATTTGTTGTGTTCTCACCTGGTAAAGGAACTAAGCTTCGTGCTAAGTTCAAAAGATGAAGTAAACGATTAAAGCTAAAGTAAAAGATAAAGTATGGGTAACGCGATGTAAAAGTAATTGATAATATGAGGGTAACGTAACGATAAAGAAAACGATAAAGGGAAACCTAACGTTAAAGTTTGGATATCAAACGAGTTCGATGATGATGTTGATGATGAACAAGGTTAAAGTTTTTATGATGTTAATGTATGAAACAGTTTTGTTAGAGTAAACCTAGAGCTCACTCAGCGTTGCTGACTTTTGTATGCATATTAGATTGACAGGTATGTTATACATTTTTGGGGGTGAGCTTGGAATGGATGGGAGAGAGCTACCTGGCACATGTTCAAGACTGGCATCCCGGTATAGAGCTTTAGATAGATAGCTAAAGTGATCTTTTGATGTAATTGCTTACCGATGGAAATTTTTGTACGTTCCGCTGCGTATATTAATGAAATTTGATGTTCGAGAACTTGTGTTTCGGATGTCCAAATCCAACTGTGGGGTTTCCCAAAATGGGGCCTTACATGTCCTTTGGGAAGGTCAATTAGTTGCCATGCTTTTTGTTTCCTGAATTAAAGCAACTCTTCCGCATTGTCTTAATTCAACTGTTGTCTTGAAGAGATTCCTTGATGTCAGTTTGACATAGAAAACATGAAAAGGGACATATGTTGGTTGTGCTTGACTTGCTTCTTGTCACACGTTCATCAAGGTTAGCAATGATGTTCGTGACTGGATGAATTCTATGTAACCTTAAAGTAGGAATGGCATCTACTTAAATTGATACATCTAGATTGGAAACATTCATGTTAGATTGGTGTGCAACATCTTCTTATGGATTGAAATGAGTGGGAGACTCATGAAAATAATCATATGCCACTTCATGTTAAATGTCAGAATCAGAAGCACTTTGATAGGTTTCCTCAATTGGATTCACCATTCCAGCAACATCATTTGGAACAGCTCCATGTTGTTACACTTCTGGAGATGTATCTGAGAAGTTGTTGGCAAAGAACTTGGACAAACCTCAGTTGATGTGGTTTCGATCTGTGATTGTCGAACTAGATCAGCTTGCAGAAGGAACTTGTTGAGTTGGTACATGAGTAAATGATGGAGGAATCATTCGAAATCATCTTGTAAAGCTTTAGAGGTTTTAGATGTAGTTCCTTGCTAATGTTTTGCAATTGACAATTTGAATTGATTAAATGATTTTGTAAGAGAGTTAATATCAAACAACTAGGCAGGACCATTGGAGGACTTAGGAAATGGATGCTCATTGAATTCAACATTTATTGATTCATCAATGATGTTTAATCTAGGATTAAACACAAGGAAATGGATGCTCATTGAATTCAACATTTATTGATTCATCAATGATGTCTAATCTAGGATTAAACACTCTAAATGCATTAGAGGTAGATGAATATCCAACAAAAATCTCTCATCAAGTTTGAGGGAAAATTTTCCTAAATGGTCTCTGGTGTTCAATATTATGATAGGACTAACAAAAGATTTGAAGAAACCAATGAATCTTTTTTATTAAAAAAGAAGCTCATACGATGTTCTGTTACTTTTTTTCTATTAGAGTTCTATTTTGTACATCGCAAGCTGTGTTAAATGCTTCCGCCCAAAAGGTGATTGGCAATTTAGCATCAGCTAACATGGTTCTTGCTACTTCAATCAGTGTTATGTTCCTCCTTTTAGCTACCTCATTTTGTTATGGAGTTCTAGCTGCACTGAATTAATGAGCAATACCTTTGTATGTATAAAATACACCAGTTTTTCTTTCATAGGTAAACCAATAACATGATTTTCTTTGACCAGTTTGTTCATGTTTTTGAAATTTGTGTGTCCCAAATGTTTGTGCCATAGCTGAGACTCATCAAAAGATTCTTTTGAAAGTAGACATGTTTCTTCTGTAGGTTGGATAGAATTAAGGTTAAGGACATATGTGTTGTTCTTCCTTGGGGTTTTCAAGACATCCCATTCTTTAGGAATTTTAAACCTTGGTTTCAGAATGTAGCAATTGTTAGTGAAATGAGTAGAATATTTCTTGTCATAAATTTGTGACACGCTTAGCAAATTGAACTTTAGTTGTTCATAGTAGTTGATTTTATCAAAGCTCAGCTGGCCATTTGTCACTATCCCTTCACCATAAATTCTTTCACCTTGAGAATCTCCTTTGAATGCCACTATTGTTCCTTGTATGTTCTTGAAATCATAAAAGAGGGAACTATATCCTTTCATGTAGTTGGAACATCCACTGTCCACATACCAGATGTTGTTGGACCTTCTAGGATGACCCTGCATGCACAAACAAATCAGTTAGAATATGGAAACCAAGCCAAGATGGTCTTGGGTTTCCCATTTCTATCTACAACTATGACTTTCTGATATGATCCTCTTACTGTTGAATTAATAGATTCATCAAACTTAGGTTTAGAAAACCTAGCTTGAAGTTCATCAGCAAAAGAATTCTCCTTATATGGTTTGAGGAATCTTGAAGATTTATGTTTGTGTGTCACTATCTCTTCATCAAAGGAACTGTCAGAAGTATAATCAAAATGTTGAGATCTATTGTTGTACAGAAATCTAGCACGTTACTGATTATATGATTCTTGTTTGTGTTGAGTCTTAATAATAGGATTTAAGTTCCTTCTGAAATCAAATGTTTTCTTTTCTTATACTATAACAGCCCTAGGATGCCAGGTATGATGATGTTCATCATTGTTTTTAGAAATCTTTCCTGGATTTCTGAATGATGGACTTGTATGATTTGCAAACTTAGGTGAGATAGGAGAAACTAGTTTCTATTGTGGGGATCTCAACCCTTTCATTCTTAAAAAGAAATTAGAAGTATTATGATTGTTCATTTCATACGATGCATAGTATTTATTAAAATAACAATTTTCTGTTAAATGATTATGCCTTTTACAACTAAACAGTACTCAGTGAAGTAGCATTCAGATGTAGTGTGATTTGTTATTTGATAGTTGTCATAGAACTTTTCATTGTTCTTGGGTTGAGATGTTGAAGCTTCATTGTACTTTGCTTCTTTGATTATTGTCTTGATGAAGAAGTATTGTCATTATTTTTAACCTTAGTAGATTTTTTGATAACCCTACTATTTTGAGGTTTAGATAAGTGTCTTTGCTTCCTTGTTGACTTCTTACATTCCTTCTTAAATTTGTTAACATCAGTCTTTGAGAAAATAACAGATACCACTTGTTTTTATTTTGGGATAGGTGATTTTGATCGTGGTTTTGATTTTTGTGATGTTTCAGCTTTTGTTTTTCCTTTGACTGATGAAGATGCTATTACTTTACCTTTAGATGAATCATAATCAGACTTGTTTGAATTGTTATGAGTTTTGACCTCATTATCAGATTTGCTTTTAGCAGATGATTTCATCTTAGGTTTAGCATCCATATCAGTCAATATGCTTGCAAGAGTAAATTTCACAAAGGGTATGATTGCTTTCATTGGACTTTTAGGCTTTGCAATATACACTGACTTGTCTAAGCATTCTTTGATCTTAATTGGGCGACCATTTATATATTTTCAAGATTAGTTTTCATATAAACTTGAGGTTTATTTTATGGATTAGTTATTTGAAAATATGTGACAGATTTAGTTTCAACAACTTTGATGTCTATGGCATCTGGTATTGTCAAAGGCTCAGACATAATAGTGTAGTTGTCATTGTATGGTGGAGGACATGCATTGTAGCCTATTCTAGTCATATCATTTGGATCTTTTTATGAATCAAGTAACTCTTGAAGCTTAGTTGATGAGAATTGGAATTTCTCTAGTTTGACTTCAGTAAGTGAGTGATTAGCTTTTGACTTTGTTAAAAGTTTAGTCAAATTCTCAACTTTAGCTTCAAGTGTGTACTTCTCTCCATAAAGCTTTTCAATATCTGCAAGAACAGAATTGATTTTAGTTTCAAAACCTCTCGTTTCTTGTTTTAACATTTTCCTTTTTTACCAATGCAGCCAATTTGAGATTGTCGTCTTTCTAGCCTTGCACCTTAATGGTGCATTTTTTACTACAGAGATTGGCTTTTATCTCAACAGCCATTGGTGATGGAGTTTCATAGATATGAGCCACAAGAGCATGATTTTGATAATTGGGCTTCACTTTTTAACATACATACTCTAGTCACATTCTCCATGTTGTTTGATGACAAGTGCATTAGAGGCAGGTTGAGATGATGAAGAGGTTTGTTGATGATATGCAATCTGATGTTGTGCTTGATGGTGAGATGATTGATGATGTGATCCTTGATTTCCTTGATGTGAATGAGAGCTTTGACTTGATGATGGATAAGAAGCTCTTTGAAATTTCTTGTGACTGCTTCTTAGTGTATTATATTCTCTTAAGAAGTGCCCATTTACACCAGAATTGTAGCACTTAACCTTGGTTTTGTCAAATCCAAGTTTAGTGTTTTCATTCAAGCTCAGCTTCTTTCCTTTCTTGAAAAATTTTTAGCTCTTAGAGTGATCATGGCCATTTGCCATTGGAGATCCATCTTTTCAACATCATTAAGATCCATTTCTTCCAAATCCCCCTGAATCACATGTGTAGTTATGAGTCTTCCACCAAGATAGGCTTCAAAACTTGACACAAAAGCATTGTAAGTTGCTTTTTGGTCATCATTTATGTGATTGCATGATATGGATGTCTAATTTGCAGATTGAGCAGTAGGGGTGATGGCTTGTTCACTTGCTCTAAGGGGCTGACACAAATGTCGTATATCTTGGGTTGTCTAGGGCTAACATAAAGTCATCTTCCTCTAAAACAAAGGCATTTCCCACTAAATGACCTTCAGTAGGAAACTTGTAAGCTTTTATGACCTTTGGACCACCCAATTTTCTTGATCTTTCATCCGGTTCAAGATCTTCAATCTTAGCAACCATAATGTCTAGATTGGTGCTATCAAGTTGAAGTGTGTTCGTCAGCATAGTGACACTCTGCTTCTAGCTCTCAGGCAAAGAGTGAATAAACTTCATGTTCAGATATTTTTCTTTATGAGTGTGACCCATAATCTCAAGGTCATTAACCAACTACATAAACCTGCGTAGTTGCTTTGAATTGATTCACCCTTGATATGATGGAGAGTCTCATTTTGATTGATCTGTTTATCCTTGTTGATCTTAGTGACTTCACTACTTCCCTCACATATGATGTTGAGTGCAATGCACACTCATTTAGCAGTTATGTACTCCTCAAGTCTTTTCAGTACATCCAGCTTTAGTGCTTGAGTAACTAGGGAGTAGGCCGTCATATCAATCTTGATTTTCTTGTAATCTTCTGGACCAAGGACTATGGTTGGATCTTTAACAGGAATTCTTGCATTCCTATACTGATCAACTTCTAATGAAGTAGGAATGTGAGGACCTATGCAGATTGAGATCCACTAAATATGCATCAACACCAATGAGATAATTCTTGAATCTAATTTTCTATTGTTTAAATTAAGACATATGTTTCAACATTGGTGGATTAGGGTTATGCCCAAGTTTAACTGAACTTAGAGTATCCATGATTGTTTCTTGATTTTAATTTAGTTTAGATAGTGATTATATTGATTTTAGACTTAATGTTCTAATTTTAAGATTAATTTTAAGTTCAAATGTCCAATCACTTCAAAGTCCAAATAATTGTCAAGTGTTAGTAGCTAATATGGAGAACAATTCTTAGATACAAATGTTGATAAACTAATGCTGTGAACAGCGAAGCAGGCAAATGCGGTCAACAGTTCTTCAGACTAATACAAGGAACAGAATCAGTCCTCAACACTTGTATGAATCATAAATACGATGAACAATGTATTCAAAGAAATATGATGCACAGTTTATTTAGCGACAATGATGAACAGTGTTCAAGCTGAATGCGATGAACAGTGTTCCATTATGTTTTTCTGATTTCAATGAAATTGTTTGTTTTTTCACATAAATTTTTTGTAAAACCTCTCGATTAGGAACTCTTAACTAATCTTAGGTCATTTAGCTCACAATCACTAGGTAATTTGATGAATGAGTTTGATTTTGATGTAAGTTTGATCAATGAAACAGTGTCTTCAGTTCATGATAAATTAAAGTGTAAATTGATTCAAACATGAAGTAATTTTGTTTTGATGTCAAATCGATTGTGTGAAACACAATGATAAGTAAATCAATCAATAGTTAGATCGATAATCATGAAGAACAATGGGTTTTTTCTTGATTTCGAGAGCCAATGCTCTGATACCAATTAAATGGGTAACAATCAATAAGGATCAAATAAATCAATTGATTTCTATAATGATTATAGCGGAAATACAATCATCAGTTATCAAAACAATAAGAAGTACTCATAATGTTCATTGTATATTGATAAGAAGCATTCAATATTACAATATGGGTTTCCATATGTTATTGGGTGTGAGGGTTACAAAAGTTGTGTAAGAGTTGCTAGAGTTGCAAAACAGGTAAAAACTTTATCCATTTATAGGTCAAATACTATGATCTGTACAATGACTTAACTACCCTAACATATAATTTAGGGATACTAAGTACAAAGTACAAAATAATAGTATCCCCAAAAGTTATTCTTCACCCGCATTTGTTCTTTGTACATCCACATTTGTTTTTACTTGTGTACAAGTCTAGTCAGCATTTTTTGTAGATAGGCATAAGTATTTGTATGAGTTCACCCATATTAGTTCTTTGTGAGTAGAAATGCTCATCCGCATTTGTCATTGTTCACCCGCAAAGACTAATGCTGTTAAACAAGACTTAGCCTTTTCTTCTTTCCGCGTTTCTTTGTACTTCATCCGTAAAAATCCACACTTGTATAATTTTCAACCAGAATAAATTCCATCACTACTTGAATTGGCTTGAATTATCCTTTTAGGTTCCAATAGTCATTTTGTATCGAAGATCTACTGAAATACAATGTGATCATTTGTGTTGTCCAGAATTGATTAATACAAGTATATTCAAAGTATTTCTCATGTTCTTATACATATTCTTGAACATCATGTAGTTTAAATTTCGTATAATCTATGTCAGTGCTTGTGGTATCGACAACGATAGAAGATCTGGAGTTTGGGACTTTACAATTGGTATCTGAGCTTTCTAGCTCTTGAAGGCTGATCATACCATCTCTTCAAGGTATTTTGTAACACCCCAACTGATTTAGAGGCGACGTATCACATTACAAAAATTAGATTAGAGCAAAATTCCAAATTAAATAAATAATGGTTTCACAAGAGAATTCCAAGAGACCTAATTACATCATTTATGGTTATATGGGTCTAATTCTTACTAATATCATCTTTCACCTTCTAAATCATTGATTTATTCTTTTCAGACGTCCCCATGATCCCTCTTAGTACCTATCGTGTAACAAAAAAACAACACATAAACAAAACAAGGCTAAGCATAAAATGCTTAGTAACGAATAACAATATTAGTGATTACAAAGGATGATAGAGATAACAAAATCAAAGTATAAAAAATTAGAAGCATATCAAATGTAACTATTACCAATAGATTTCTAATCAAATGCACTCCAAACCTAATGTGGTAGTTTCCCATCATAGGGCTTTCTATCTATAGATTAAGCCATTACCAAACCAAGGAGCGAATTTGTTCAAAAGTCTTTTGACTGCTTCTGTAGATAAGGTCGAGAGTCCTTAGCTCAGAATTATTGCCTTTCAGTAAGGCTTCGGTCCTACTATAGCACTTCACTAACTCGAAGGCCTAACTGTGAGAA
>CM046423.1:22097539-22362539 GCA_025506505.1 Flaveria sonorensis | reverse complement strand
AATGTCAACATTATGTATGCTAGCAGTGAAAACATTTTTAGTATATTCATATGAAAAGACTTCAAACTCTTTCAATAACATATCTTCTAACAATCATTAGTAACTTCGTATCAGCACAGAGTTACTTAAGTTTTGTATCAATAGTTACTGAAGATCATAGAGTAGTTAATTTTGTTATTAGTTGTAATATATAGTTGTAATATATATTACTTATATTTTATTTTTCTTTTGGTATATAACTTACCAATAAGAATTATAAGTGAACAATAAAATAATATAATTACTATTTCAATATGCTATTTTAAAAGTTTACGTCATATTAAAATTTAATTTAATGTATATAAATTAACTTTTACTATAATATCATGAGTATTCGTGCAATAATAATTTATAAATTAATTTTTAATGAACATGTCATATCAAGCCAACTTAGATGACGACTTATTACAATGATAATATATATAGTGTAATTTCTTACTTTATTTGTATAGAAATTAAGATGTTATGTGAGATAATGGTAATGGTACGTGTCGTATCTATATGGTTCTTAAGAATTATTGAAGTGCTTAATTGAATTTCCGAAAATTTGTCAAGCTATTTTATGTTTTTGGAATCATGTTAATGATACGAGATAATAATTTGTTTATTATAGTTTTTTTACATTAGCAAATTAAAGTAACGAAAGATAATGTACTAATTATCGATCGAACATTGAACTTTCTAAGCACTAATTTGTAATCCTAAATTATGAAACGCTTTCATCTCCAGACCAACTAACTTTCATCTTAGGGCCTTGAGGCCCTTCTTGTCCAAGTAACTCAGCAGAGAGCTTTTTTAAAATTTTAATGGCAAGTTTTCTCACAAAAAACGGCAATCTCTTTGTTACCTTCATTATCTCTTCTATAAATCCATACGTAATCTTTGGACCCCATCTTCCTGTATAATTCACCCATGGTTCCATTGGAAAATCCTTGTAATCAACACAAATGACATTATAAGTTGATGCAATATCCATCACATTGTTGCTTTTGGCAGTATCGTCCCTGACTCCAAACCCAAACTTGTTTGCCTCGGTTGGCCTACTTGAATGGTTCATCTTCTGAAATTCATCATTTAACATTCGAATGTCGCTTGAACTGAGGTTTCCAGCCAAATGTATATGAGAAGATTCTGTAGCATAATGGGCATGACCATGTAAAGATGCATACACCACTAGTCTAGTTCCATTTATGACTTCAAATTCTTCTGGCATTAACCATTTTCCATTTGCATGTTGAGATAGGTAGACCGCCTTTAAAATCCCACGAAAGTTATCGATCCTTAACGTGATGTGCTCCCAATCGCTAACATGTTCCCCGATCACACCTAAGTTTATTGTGAAAGGCCCTAGTTGAAACCTCCCTCCTCCATTGAAAGGGTAATACAACCATATGGCAAGATCAGTGCATGTTCCACCTAGAGCCGGTTTCACATGTATGTAGGCAACTGCGTCAAACAAAGACCCTTTCTTTACCCTTTCTTTGTTAGGTTCATCTGATGGGAGGTCTAGAAACGCGTCATCTGGTCCACCGTAGTTTGGAAGGTTTTCGCCATCATTGATCACCAGTTCTGGAGCTTGACCGGTTTGATATAGCTCAACCCCATTTTGGAAAAACCACAAAACCGATGACGGAAAGTATTGCTCATCCGGATGAAAATAGACCCATGGAGCATAAGCATGGATCATTGCCGTAATTTGTGAGGTATCAGGCATAGCAGAATAACGATGATTCCTGACCATCTTTAAGCATGCTAGTTCATGTGCGCTCGAGCCATTCTGTGCCATAAATGTGCCTGCTGGAACACTTAGTGTCTTAGTTTTCGGCTTTGTAGTATACAAATTGACTACACTCGAACTCCCCCGCATCTTATGTCCCCACAGCCATTTGTCCACCTTGGTTAAATCAGTGAAGTCAGATCGGACACACTTAACCTTGTCAAGTGAGGGCTTTTCAGGTGATGTCGTGACAATGTGACCGACGGCTTTATAACCATCGGGGGGGATCGGGAGCCAAATGTATCCATCTTCTGCTTGGCTTACATTTAGACCGTTACTAGTCCAAATAAGAGTATAGTCTATGGGACTCTTTAGGGCACCCTCACCTGTGGTGTCTTTAGCTGTAAGAACTGCTGTAAAAATGGCCTTGGAGTTGGGTTTACAATAGTGACCAATCAGATTGAACCCACTTGGGATGTTGGTTGGTTCATAAAATGTTGCACTTAGACCCTTTGAACCATGCTTGTGTGTATTCCAAATTTTCTTGAAATAAAAAGCTTCATACACTTCTAATCCTCCAAGATCAATTGCCCCATTTCCAAAGCCTCCACCTGTGCACAAACGTAAATGTATATAATTGACAAATATAATGTTCTCTATTTAAATGCGTAATAGTATATAGCAATTATATATATATATTTCAACAATACTATTTAAACATCGCATGTAATAATATTATCAAAATAATAATATATCGATATATCATACATTTTGTAATCAAAAGATTATAAAATGCAGATGATGGTTCTACTAATCTACTTGATGCATTAAACATAACACTACAATAATAAATTTCATGCTAGTGTTCAAAGTATTAGACATGACATGCATAGTAATGTTATTATCTATGTTTAAAGTTTGTTTTTCATGCTAGAAAAGGGCAGTAACTACTAATTAAAAACATACCAATATCAATTTTAATAATGTATTTTTCAAAATAAATATCGTTTATAGATCTTCTTGTTTTCTTTACATGAATGCACCATCTTATTAAAAAAAAATATGACATTAATAAAAAAGAAATTTTGAAAAATATCATACATAACTAATATGAGTTTACCTGCCGGATATGAGTGATGGGAGTAATGACGTCAAATGATACTACTCCATTATCATTTTGGACGTACTTAGAGCATTCACAACCCGTTTCCTATTTTATGTGAGTGGATGCTATATATTATAGGGGATGGTTGTGAGTAAAGAAAATGAAAAATTTATGTGGGTTGTACCATGTTTTCTATCTCATATTTATAGAAACGCGATACAACCTCTATAAATTTTTTAATATTTTTTAAAATGATTGTGAGTGAATAAAAGAGAAAATGTAATGATAAAAGTATGAAAAAATATTATTTAATTGAAAAAAAATAAAAAATAATGATTTTTAGTGTAATTATAAGAATGGAGATGGGGATGGATTGTGAATGCTCTTAGGATGATTAAAATAATGATCCCTTAAAATGTATTTTGTTTTTTAACATGAATTCACCATCTTATTAAACAAAATATGACAAATATCATACATACTAATATGAGTTTACCTGTTGGATATGAGATTGATGGACTAATAACATCAAATGATACTACTCCATTATCATTTTGGACGTACTTAGGATTATTTAATGTTGAGAAATCGTTAGACGCACCAGATGTGTTGCAAGCAATTTGAAATAATATAAAAATTGTTTTATATAAGTGAAGTGAGAACCTATAAGATATAACAGACGACATTTCTTGGGTAATTGTTGACCAACCCTACAGTGTTGTACATATATATAGAGAAAATAAAGTCTGTATTTAGAATTAAAGATGTTTGTATTTCGATTTCTTAAGAAAGTACTTTATATTTTTGACCATATACATTGGTATTGACCATTATATTAAAAACAATACCATTTTAAATCTTAAAGATACGATAATAAATTCTTTGCTCTTTTAAAATTTATGTTAGATTATTTTTTTAGAGCAAAGTTAGAACTTATGAAAAATTTTCAAATAATTCATTTACAACATTAAATTTTGGGAACTCATTATAGATTCAAAAACCTGGGTAACAGAGTCCGAAACTTCGGTTGATTATATTTTGAGCCGTTTAATTTCGGCTCCTCTGATAGAATTTCCGATAACCAATTATCTAACAAATTTGCAACTTCTCATCCCACGTTAGTAATTAAGAAAAACATATACACTTTTGATAAATATGTTTACTTAATTATTACTATGTTTAACTATGATAGATAATTTTTATTTACGTTTCACAAAATATAAATATATTTGACCGACTGAGTTTCACAAAAACATTTTTTAACGGCCCTAACTATACGTCTATACCTATTAATTACAACTTGTCCAGGATAAAGCCCAGACCATAACCCAAGATGCTTGTGCCTTTAGCCCTTTACTACGTTTGCTAGCCACACAAGACAGTTCACCAAATAAGGCTATGTTTGACTGAGTATAACTATATTCAGCCAAGTATGGTTATGTTTCATCAAGTGTGAATAATCACTAGGTTAGTAACTCGTGTATTACACTTATTGAAAATAAAAAAAAATATGTATATAATTCAAAAATAGTTAAACTTTATAGTTTTAAATTCAAATCTATAACGTAAAGGATCTGTGAGATGAGTATCATAGGGTTTAAGAGGTGAAATAAAATTTGAGATTGTTGATATCAGAGATCCAAATTTCAGGAATTTTGATGATGTTGAGATCGTTAAGAAAATAAGATATTCAAAATAAGAGAAATAACATTATTGATAGAAAGTTTGCTAAAGGAAGCTTAGGCGGGAAAATTTTTTAAAGATGAAACCTGATGATAACATATGACACCATATGTAATCATTTATTATAAATTTTAAGTGATTTACATTTGTATTGCACGGATTGAATAAGAGATAAAGTGCTAAAAAAGATGTTGATAATGTGATTTAATTAATGAATAGAATAAAAGTAGGATTCAATGTCAAGACAAAAAATATTTATAATATAATATAACTATATTTAATATTAGTAATATCTAAGAATCATAGGATATGTAAACTTTTAGGAACTGGGTTGTAATTATTAAAAAATCAATGTTTTCGACTATTAAGATATTATTATCATATTAAATGAAAATTTATTTATTCAAAAATATTAAAAAATTTGTAAAGTTTGATTAAATTGATTTTTATTTGAAATTTGAGATTACATTGGAAAGTTTAACATGATTTATTTTTGTTTAAAATAATAGATTTATTGTGATGATAACACGTGAACAAATCCTAAATGGATACATTAGGGAGAGGGCTTGTGACACCCAAGTTAGTCTTTCATTAATATGTATAGATGATGTTATGAAGGTTCGCATATGATTGACCATTATTTTGAAAACTGGACCGGACCGGTCGGACTGGAAATCAAACCTCAATCTGATTCAGTTCGGTGCTTAAAATCGGTTTGGCGTTGAATTGGTGCTTGGACTAGTTGGATCGGGAATCGAACCAGTCGAACAGTTTGGACCAGTTTTTGTATATTTAAATTTTTCAGGTGTTATTTTATATATATTCATTGTAATTTTATCCAGGTCCTATATTCGGTTCGAGTCCGACCAGCGGATCAGTAAGACGTCCAATTCATTATTTGATTCGATTATGAAAACATTGTGATTGAAAAAGTTTAATTAATTTGTTATGTTTAACTGTCCAACCTTGGCTACTTTGGTTGACTAGATGATTGACCATCCTTTTACATTTTGACTACGTCTGTGATGGTTGTATAAAGCTTTAAGTATTTTTTATTTAGTACGATGTATGTATTTAAAAAATTACACTTTGCGGCTATTTTCACGTTTCAATAGGGGTAACTTTGTAAAACAGTAATCGACTTTCAAAAGTGTTCTGGTTAGATAACTCAAGCTTAAAAAGTGTTTTACGTGGCCACTCAGATTTCATATTTTATTTAAATTATAAGTCTTAACATGTTTTTAGCATGTTTTTCTTTTTGTTTCAGTTAGAGAATATTTTTTTCTACTTTTCAATGTTGATATGGAACAGAAACGAGTATTTTAGATACTTTTTCTTTTATTTTTTAATATAATTAACATGATTTTTTATTTTTTAATATAATTTTATATTTTAAAAATATCGACCCTCACATCTTCTCATCCTTACTTTCTTGACATAAAAAAATTCGATGATAACTCGATTTAATGGTTTAGTAATATTTTTAAAAATTGATTACATTTTGTGAAATATCTTCCTTTTTTTGTAGCTGATTAATTTAATTTGACGAATCGTAATAAGGCGTATCTTATATCATCTTAAACAAATTAAATTATGAAATTTATAAATGATACTGATTGAGTTGATATCAGTGTGTCGTCATAAATCATTCCAGATGAAATTAAAATCAAGAATATTAGTACTTTTGGTTTGAGAACATACTATTTCAATCTCTGAATTATACGAAAATGCGTATAATTGATCTGACTAATAATTGATCTGACTAATAATTTTCAATATTGTTTCACCTAAATCACTTTAAATACAGAGTTTCAATATTGTAAAATATTTATAACTTAAAGTGAGTATTATAGAAGCCGAGTGACATAAATGCGGCAAAAACAAAACATTGGTTACTATTTAATATATCTTTTCACAAACCGAAACTTGAGAAGAAATCTCGCTGAATAGTAAATTCATAATCGCTTATGAAATATTTCATGAATATGAAAACAAGAGTGAAATATTTACATATTGAATGCGAATATTCACGTGATAAAAAAAATAACTAGGGTAAAGTACATTTGTTAGCACTTTGCATATTTCGAGAACTCGTTAACCTTAATGTAGCGAACCATTACATTATAATTATGCGAATATTCAAAATTTCCCTTTCTTTTTTTAAAATTTTTTTAAATTTTTTGTATAATGTTATTCATTTAAACAAATTACCATCGTAACTCTAACTTACAGTATCGACGTACTTTGCTGTGAACCACTAGTTAGATTGATAGGTTATTGTAATAAACAAGGATTAACATTTGATATATATATATATATATATATATATATATATATATATATATCTTTTCAACGCCTACAATATTGATATATTTTTTTTTAAATCGTCTAGCCGTTATTTACACATGTGTAAAATGAATTTCGTAGAAAATAACGACTTTTTTATAATATTTTATTTTTCTATGAAAGAGGAAAATGAGAGAAACATTTTTGTGTATTTATTTTTTTACTTTTATGTTATTTTTTATTTTATAATTTTTTATTATGTTTTCGTTATTTATTATTTTGCAAATTAAAACTTATGGCTCACATTGGTTATTAGAGTTCTCATAAAAAAAGTTCTCATTTGATCTCTTCATATTATTGTTATACTAAAAGAAAATTTACGTCAATACTACATGTATGTAATAATACGATAGAGTATAAATATAATATGATGTACCGCACATATGTAGTTTCATGTGCTCCATCATATTTAATATAAGAATATTATGCTCATATTAAATATAAAAACAATTCTTGATATTATGGTGCAATTTAAAAAAAAAAAAATATCGTATGAAAAAATTGTAGGTGTTTAAAAAAAATGAGATTGGTTCTCAAGTTTTTAAATTAAAACTAGTTCTTACATGATTATCTCTCATAAAGTATATATTAATGAAACCATAACATCAATAACACTTTTTAAAGTTTTGAAATTACGTTTTAAAAGTTTCATAGTTATTACATGGTCGTTCAGTTTTCAACTTTTAAGCAAAAGATAAGAGAAGAAGCTCACTCACAACGATTTTTCTTTTCTTTATAATTTTTAAAATATATATTATTACATAATATTTTGATTGTATACATTCTACAAGTCAATTAAAACATAAATGTACAATTCTAAGGTCTTAAATTCAGTAGTTCTTACAGTTAGTCAATCATAACATAAAACATTTAATAATACATCATTGGAATCAAATATTACGGAAACTTAAAAAGTTCAATTCATAATAATACTCGTCAATAATAAACATGTCTTCATATTTAAAACATTATAATTGTATCTTAAAGTCAAATATCATCACATTGTCTCTAGATACTCATTAGCTTCATTCCTATGTTATCCTCATCTTCCGTCACTATCTACCAATTAATATACACATAAAATCAATGTTGTTAAGTGAGTTCTATTTTTACAATATAAAAAAAATATTTTTACTTCCTTTAATGAACACATATTCATCATTTATACCAGTGAAATTGACTTACATATCATCATTAAACGTGTTCATTATATTCATTTCAATTATTTTCTTTTCTTTTTCATAAATTGGAGTTGCATAAAGTAAAAGCCCAAACAACTGATTGACAAATATAAACCAATGCCAGGCAATTATTATCACCCCACCCCACCCCACCAACCCTCACCGCACCCAACCTACTAGTTTTTATACAAAGTGGAACTTAAATGTGTACATTTGTTATTGTTTTACCGTACACTATATATATCCAATCTCTTCAGCGCGACGAAGATTAGCTAACATGACAGTTAATCTCCATTGATGACCTGCTATTTTTTAGTTTGTTGGTGGGGTTGAACCATATTAGAGAGATAATCGAGTAGGGGTGGGCCGATCGGTGGTGGTAACGTCTCGATCGGCAGTTGCGATCACCATCGATGGCGACAATGTTGGTGGGTGGCGGAGGCGAATGGTTGCCTTAATAGGTTGTGGCGTGTTACGGTATAGCAATTGCGTCAGTTGATGACGGTCGACAACACGTGGGCGGGCGGGAATGTTGATTAGTGCGGTTGCGGTTGACGACGGTGGCCGGGGTCATTCACTGTATTTAGAAACATTCATGTGAAATCTTTCAAGACATTGAAGGATTTTGAATTCCATCAAGTGTTGGATTTGGTTTACATTAATTTTAATTTTCAACACACTAAGGAATTAAATTTTGAATTCTAATTTTATTGAATTTCATTGAAATCCAATGAATTCTAACCAACCAAACAGCCCCTAAGGAAAATGTGGAATCCGTTAGGCCCTAATTGCCTAAGGATGTTGTTCCAAAACCGATTCAAGATCTAAAAACAATTTGAGTGTTATTCACAAGGACTAATTGCCTAAGGATGTTGTTCCAAAAACGATTCAAGATCTAAAAACAATTTGAGTGTTATTCACAAGGCCTAATTGCCAGTGGGTTTTTTTATTGTAGTTAAACAACAATCTTTAATGTATGAAGTGTGGTTGTGATGCCAATTGAAGCCACAAGATGGATCAGACTGGGAGAAAACAGAAAATAACTAATTGCTAAGAGATTGTTGATTTCCATTGATACGAGTATATATACATATTGAAGGAGCACAATGGAACGCTACATCGAAGCCGTATATACCGATTCGCACAATCACACCTCACACTAGTTACAAGTTTGACCCCCCTCGTATTTACATCATTAATAATACTAACTATTTTAAATTTAACATAATCCAAGACCACCTTTAAACTTGGGAAAGATTAATTCTAACATATTTCACATTACTATATATATCTTAAAAACCGATGTTGGTGGCAATGTTTGGTTTTGATATAGATAAAAGGTGAGTGACAAGTGAGAATAAAATAAATGTTTTATCTTTGGCTTAGTGGTCAAATCTTTATTTTCGGAGGCGTATGGCCTAGGCTCAAGTCTCGTGGTGGTTACTTTATTTTCCTTGATTACTTTGCTTTTCTTTGATTTATTTTTTTCTAAAATATTTCATTTTCTTTGCTACTAATTTCTTTAAGAAATTTATCGTTTTGTTCTTTAACACCTTCATGTTTTAATATAAATTTTATCATGGTTAAAATTCGTTTTGATGTTGGTTTTTTATTGGTTTGACTTTTTATTTATTCTAATATTTTAATGTTATTTTGCTAATATGTTTCATTTTTTATATAGAGTTTTGAATTTTATTAACATGAATTCATAACTTTATATGTTTTTTTTTTACTTTAATATAGTATTATATTTAAAACTGAGTATACTTACATGATAACGTACGAGAACTGAGTCATGTTTACGCTATAACGAGTAAAGCAAGTCATAAAGCGTGAGAAATCGACACACTTATTTTTATAAACAAATTTGACGTCAAACTATTTAATGGTTCAACGTCCGTCGTCGCAACACGCGAGTATACTGGTTTGTTTTAATACCAAGTGTTTTAATAAAGTTCTCTGTGTTCGTTGGTAGTACGAAACAATACGTATATACTAAAAAATAGTTTACTTACTATTAATATGTCCCTTTCATATTCATTATATTTTTCCAATCGGAATAATATTACTCTGGTACTTTTATTTACATCAATTCCTAATCTACCCTATGCCAGACATCAAATCTTGTTCTTCGATCTCTCTCAAGACTGTAACGGCTCATATTATTCATTTTATGATCATCCATTTATTCAACTGTAACAAAATCCCTAGTAAGCATACAATTTTATCAGCTTTGCTAGCTTAAACGACACAAATAGTTGTTCTTCCTAGCTTCCCCTCTGCTATCCGAGATACACAAAGATACAAACAAAGTTACCAAAAATCAAACATTCATGGCAATTCCAAGTGCATTATTAGAGTTATATATATAAACAAAACAGAAAACAAAACCCTTGTATATAAGTTTAAGTTACTTGAAATAGTTTCTTCAATGCATTGTTTTTTGCAAAGTAATTCCCTAATGAATTACTCTTCCTTGACGGCTGAGGTGGTAACACCTCCTTTTGATTATCAACTTGATCAGAAGAGACCACCATGACTGGTTCATCAACTGTTATTTCACCTTGTTTCTGCATGTAATCCCATTTTTCTTGAAAAAGGTAGAAAAAAGCCATGAAAGAGACCTCAACTGTGAAAAGTATACTCCAAAGCCTAACATTCATGGATGTTCTTTTGTGATATGCTTTTAGACCTGTGTAGGTGTTCAAGATCCCAACTAGTGAGATTGTAGTCCCAAATATCCAGTGGAAAACATACCAAATCGTTCTTCCTTTAGTTCCCCTGAGAAACAACAGCCATTTTGTTATAGTTTGACACTGATGGGCTGTAAATTAAATAAGAATTAATGAATTCAGTGCATACCTCTTGGGCCTGCGAAAGCCAACCAGCATTTGCACCAGGATGGCAGCGTAAAGTGCGAGACCTATTCGCTGGTGATTGTTGTTGAATGAGTTTTCAAAGCTCGTTACGGAGAGGATTGCTGCAGCACATGCAAGGAGCACCGCAAGTATCTTGACACAAACATTGAAAAATAAGAAAACTGATACCAATCAAGACAGTTGTGTCAAGTTGTTCACACTTATAAGATTGTTTACTGCCCTTTAAAAGTTGAGAAATACATATTAATTAATAAGAATAGTTAAACTTGCAACTGAAGGGAAAAAAACACATTATATAAGGGACACACTAATAAACTGATACAAACTAAAAACAACTAGCTAGTTTTCTTATCATTAAGGTGACTTTACGTGATGTAAAAGTTTCACTTTACAGGTCAATAAAAATTGCTACCTTTTACATCACCAACTAAAATTTACTCAACGCAACAAAATTGTTATCCAATAGTATTCTGACCTTTACTGAGAAATTTATAAAGTAAATCATACAGTTTTTTGTTTATGTGAGTGATTGGAAAACACAAATAACGGGAGAAAATTAAAATAAATCAAAGATAATATAAAAGACAAATGAATTATCTATATGTTAAATTATAAAACCAATTAATTAATGGTTTTATTTTACTTTTCTTATTAGATAACATTTTTAAATCTCTGGATGTGATTACATTAGAATACAATTTAAGCGTTTTAGTTTACTTTTGTTATTAGACAAATATTTTTAAACCTCTCGATCATCACACATAATGCCTCGCCAACTAATGCAAAGTTTGGTACATAAAGAATGATTGCTGCAATATGGATTAAAGGTAATGTAACTGATGTGGCTAGACCATATATATGTATATTCTTGTGGGATCAATATTCATCACAATTGTCCCTTTCTATTTACTTTTACATCATTTTATTCTGAATTCTACCAATGCATGATTAAAGTGATGCAATGATGCCATGGCAAAAAAGATGAAAACTTTAAATGATAAAGGCATGTGAGTTTAAACAAGCGTACCCCTTTACACAATTTCTTTCTCCCAAGTATAATGCGGAAATCTAATCTTGAATGATGTAAAAAAAAACAAAAAGAAAAAGATTTTAACAAGATCTACTCACCTGCAAAATAGCATGAATGTATAGGACAGCTTTAAGTTTTCTGGGGCTGCATTCTTCTTTATTAAACATTCTTATTAAGATTACACCAAGGGGCATTAAGAACCCCATGGAAGCCCACAGCAGAATGCCATGAAGCTTTATTTCGAATATAAGACGAGGATTCATCTGCATACATAATTGATCATGCAGTAAGCTTTATGAAAGTAATAGAACAACATCGAGAGGTGTGATTTTAGTACCTTGTGGTGATCAGCTGTCTCTTGTGTGATGAATTTGTGAGGGATAATGAGATGGTTCTCATTGGATGAACATACAGCTAAAGGTAGGAGATAAAGTGTAACTAAGCTTGCAGGCATAGACGACAGAAACAGTTTTCTAAGTCCATGCATATTGATCATCACTAGTTCACCAACTGTGTAGTTCTATATGTGTTAGAGAATTGACAAAGACACACACACTATCTCTCTCCTCTCTCACTATGTATACCATCTCTCTCTAGACTTACGACTTTATACCATTATTGATCAAAACATATTGATGGGCTAAAGAGTTTGAATAACGAAAAAGGAAAAGATGAAATATTATAATCATAGCGTCAAACACTCCATCATGCATGTCACAACAATAAGTTATATTAGAATCTATGCTTCGCTTTTTTCTTTTACATTTTTTTATAAATACTCATACCTTGTAATATTACATATAATTACAAACCTATAAAAAATTATATTGTATATGACAGTAACAAAATAATAAACCAAGATGAGAATATGATTGTGGAAAACGTAAAAGCTTGTAAAACCTAATTTCTTTATCGGAAAACGGTTGTGCCGCTCACTATTTTTACTAGTGTAACCTTCCTCCTCCTCCTGCTAAATCAGTCGAATCATTTGTCTACTTTTACTCAATAGTGGCTACGTTTAGCATACTGGAACAATATGTTTAGCTTATCGCCGTCAAAAAGTTCTTACAATCACATGATTTGATGTAATGAGTTTGCTAGTAATTTAAAAGCATGGTTAAACGTATCAGAATATATGCTTCTATACCCCTTTGAAAACGTACATCACGTTACTCAAACAATTTTTGTTATATTTCATCTTTCAGTTGTGTACGATCAAGTTTTATGTTTTAATGATTGTTATTATAGAGTTAATAATATATATGTTGCTCCCTATGTTTTTAACTTAGGTTACACCTTAGGGTCTACCTTTTTAAAGTTGCAAGTTTAGGTCATGTATATTTAATTTTATTACATTTTTACATATTAAGGCTATAGAAACACCGTTCACAAAATAAAAAGAACACTTTTATTATTAAGTTATTTGAATTGCACTATAAAGATGAAAAGAAACAAAATTGTAACAAATTACAAGACGCATAATAACAAAATTGTAAACAAATTACAAGATGCAAATTTGGCTCAGAATTTCTATTTAATAGAGTCCATTAAAACAGATTCCAAGTCACCAAGGTGGACCCGTTTGTTTCCCGTAATACAACAGACTAAGCAGATTGTGTTGTCGAGTTTATATTTGCACCAAAAACTATGTCTGAAACAAGTGGTTTAGTGCAAAGAGGGCTGGGAATTCTTCTGCGTCTGGTATCTTAAACATGTAAGTTTTAGCGTTTTCAAGAGTGTGCTCAACAACCGACATATCCTAGCTATAACACTAGAAAGGATGAATTATGAATGTGAGGAATCATCCTATCAATACACATTTAGTTATGCTATTACTTGAATTAATACACAATTAACTTATGTTTTATTGGTGAATTGTTACACCAAAAGCTAGAAAGATAATGCACGATACCAGAACCTCAAAATAATGCATAGAGAAATCAATGCACGAGAACCTCAAAATAGTGCACAGTTTAGAATTTTAATAATATAACTTCAAGCATTGATGTCTTATTCATTTTAATACCGTTGTAGACGTGGTTTAGTTTTGTTGTGATCCTCATATATAATGAAAAAATAACACATGATAAAATAAGTAAAAATACATATTTTCACTAAAATTTCCAAGAATCTCTCACATGAATAAAGATCAATCTTTGAACATGTGTCAAATATAGTTTCAGTGTTTAAGTAATGTATGAGAACTAGGTGGTACACTGTTCAACCATTCTCAATTTAGTACAGTTGTCATTCTTAGATGGTGACAAAAAGTAAGTCATAGACATGTCATGTCTACCTAATCTAGGATATTATTTTATCTTAGATGCTTTACTTCTAGCAATGTGGTATTTGTCTAGTTATAAATTCTAGCTGGTTTTCCAAGTATAACTGGCTGTAGATAGTAGTATATATAGTTTCTCCATGTAACTTAGTAACTATTCTTGTAAGAGTTTTGTAAAATTGAGTTGAGAAGTAATATATACAAGTATCTTAAAAAACCATTCTTGTGTTCTTGTGTTTTTATTAACTTATTATATTACTTATGAACTCAGTTGAGATTCTACTTCATCAACCTGAGTAACATTAAGTAAGTTTGTGTGATAATCTTATATTGTGAGACAAACACCATTCCTGCAGAGTGATATATTGGTGAATTTTTCACCAATCCAGAAATAAGCCGAGGGGAGTGGACAATGGTGAAGCGTGTGTTGCATGAGAAATAAAAACCGGAAGCTTGTTAGGTTTAGTTAGGCAGATTCAATTTTAAAATAAATGTAACATTATTTACTTGCTAAGCAATCACAATTGTTGTAACTTTGGAACAAGGTATGACTTTGGACCATAGCTAAGACATAGTAAGGGCCTTTGATTTATAGATTATTATCAAATGTTTTGAACGGATTTGCTTGAGGGCAAGCAAAGGTTAAGTGTGATGATGTGATGTGAGTGTGTTTGAATGATATTTTAAGGGTTCAAATGTTAATATTAAGTATGAGTATTCGTTTTTATGCATTTGATTATGTTGTATAAGTAGGATTTGAAGTGGTTTTGTAGGTAAAATGATCAAGTTGGAAGCTTAAATGGTGAAGAAAGTGTTAGGTTTAACAAGACAAGAAAGTGAAGCTTTTCAAATCACAATCATTACCGACCAAAGATCTCATTATACAAGTTCAAAGACAAAATTGATTAAAACAAGAAAGACAAGAAGACAAAGTCAACATGACAAAGTCAAAATCAAGAGTTGATGTAATAATTATTAGAACAATATAAATAGAAACCCACTAGTGAAAATAGTAGTATGTGTTTCTGATGGTGTGAATAACCACCCAAGGAGAAATCCTTCTTTGGATGGGTTTGATCTTCAACTTTTATATGTATGATTAGCCTTGTAATTTGTTTATCAACATCAATAAAATCAAACAATTATCATCATCTATCTTTTTGATCTTTGATTCACACACATATACCCATCTTAATTTTGATTTCTAGGTCATGAACATGAAAATTCTTAAGATCCAAGCTTATTGAATCTAAAATATTGATTTAGCATAAGGCAATGGATGGGTCGAGAACAAAGATCTCATATGCAACAGAAAGGCTCCCACTGTAGTCATAAGCTAAGCCAGCTTTAATTTCTAAAGTAGAAAGGCCCCCATCATAACCTACACTAGGCTGACGGGAAATTCTATAAAACTGCATTTTTGTTTTTTAGACATTACTTGCCCCCTTTGACCTTAGATGGTTTGAGACAAATTTTGGGAGTTCCTTAGTCAATGATTCAACATTCCACCTCTCTCTAGAAATATACAATCATCCATTATAGAAATCATCAACAATCTTAAAGATCATTCAAGAATGATGAGCGGCTAATCTTCTCGTGATCTACTTCGGCTAATAGGTTTTGTGTGATTAGGTTATGTTTATGTTTGAATTATGTTGGGATTAAACTTTAGAACCAATTAAGTTCTTTTATAAGTTTAACTTGTGTTTTGGTTATTTAAACAATTGTTTTGGTTAACCTTGATTTGAACGTCATATAATCTTGTGCAAATTGTATGATTGCAAAGTTTTGGTTTGAATTGATATTTTGTAATAAGACCCATTATGTCTTCGTTATCGATATCACTTAATCATCGCACGTATAGAATATCCATCAAGGATTTTCCACCAAGTTAGACTAAACAATTACTGAAAACCAAACTTGGATCCTAAAGTGAATTACTATCTCTCATAATTGTCTTTTTAATCAAGTTTCATTATTTTCAATTTGTTTTCCTAGTTAACTTGTTAATTATTTAAAAATTCAATTTTCATAGCCAAGAGGCAATATTTTAAGTAATTTGATAATTTGGTTAATCGTTATAATATAATTCACAACATGCCGACCACTAAATCCACGAGGATCGACAATCCTACTTACCCTAACTAGTTTAAGGAGAACAAGAACACACTTTTTAACATATTATTTGGTTGGTACTTTGACATTGATCAGTATTCCATGCATCCTGGTGCCATAAAGATGTATCATAATTTGAAGAAAGATTACTGGTAGTCGGGGATAAAGCATGATGTAGTAAAGAATGTGAGTAAGTGTCTTACTTGCTTGCAAGTGAAGGTTGAATTTCAAAGGCTGTGAAGAAGATCCAGCCTTTTGGACATTTTGAGTGGAAATAGGAGCATATCAAAATGGATTTTATTACAAAGTTGCCTCGCACGGTAAAAGGATTTGGCATAATTTGGGTGATTATAGATCTTTTGACCAAGAGTGCTCACTTTTTGCCAATCCGAAAGACATACTCATCAGAACATTGGCGAAGCTATTTATCAAGGAGATTGTAATCCGACATGGTGTGCCAGTGCTATTGTTTTTTTATAGCGACACTCGGTTTACATCCAAGTTCTAAAAGACATTTCATGAAGCAATGCAAATAAGGCTACATATTAGCATAGCGTATCATCTCTAGACGGATGGTGAGTCAGAAAGAAAGATCCATACACTAGAAGACATGCTAAGGCCGTGTGTCATTGATTTTGGTAGGAGTTGGGATGAACACCTGCCTTTAATAGAATTTTCGTATAATAATAGCTATCATGGTAGTATCGGCATGCCGCCACATGAAATGCTACATGGTAAAAGGTGTTGAACCCCTGTGTGTTGGGGCAATATTAGACTGAAGGAATTGGGGAATATCCAAATGATCAAGGCAACAATAGAGAAATTGAATAAGATAAAAGTGTTTATAAAGGCAGCTGAAGACAGATAGAAGTCTTATGCTGATAAAATACAAAGACGGATAGAGTTCCAAGTTGGTGGATCGGTTAATGCTAAAGGTGTCATCTTGGAAAGGAGTAATTCGATTGCATAAGAGAGAAAAGTTGAGCCCCAGGTATATCGGGCCATTCCGAATAATTGCTAAAATTAGAGAAGTGGCTTACAAGTTAGAGTTAAGTGGGATTCATTCTACATTTTGCGTATCTCATCTACGTAAATGCTTGGCCGATGACAATATGTGGAGCAGTTATTGGCTGTTCTTGATAGAAAAGAAAAACGTTTAAGGAACAAAGTGATTATCCAAGTTAAGGTATAATGGAAGCACCAAAAGGGATATATAGTGATGTGGGAACTGGAAGAAGAAATGAGACAACAATATCCAGAAATGTTTGGTACTTGACAGGTTTCAAGGACAAAACCTTTTTAAGGGGGTAGATTTGTAACGCCCGTGAACTCGTTAACAATTTAAAAAGAAAGTTATATTTGGTTTTGACATGTTTAAAAGAAAAGGGTGCAAGTGAGTCATTTTTTGGAAAAAGAAAAGTTTCCCTAAATAGGCACTATATAAAGATAATTGGCCGCAAAAGGGTGCCTTGCACCCCTAGAGTTACCTTTACTGTAAAGAGAGAAGGGCTGCTAGAGATAGAAAGTCCAAGAAGTTGATTAAGGTGAATTTTTATTACGTTTTCATGCAAGTTTAAGCTAGATATACAATGCAATGTATTGTAAGATGATGATCTACTGATAGAATAAAAATGGGATCTTTATGTGTTTTGCCTTAGATATTGGTTGCAAGTTACTTGGCTTAGGATTTTCATATAGTTCATTCTTCAAGATGAGTTCTTGACTCTTATTTCTTACTATTTTCTCATGTTTTAGGATTGATATTCATACCATACAATTTACTATCACAAGTTTTATGATAATAAAGGTCACATTAATGTAGGAAAGTATGGATTTTATGCCTTTGTATGAACAAGATAGTAGGGTTTCACCTTAAGCATAATATTAGTGTATTAAGCCTTAGTACTCGACATTAGAAATCGGATTTGTACTTAGAATAGTACTCGGTGTAAAAAATCAGGTAGGTGGTATTCGATATAGGCGGTTCTCGGCCTTACACTAGTACACGGTCCCTAAGAGTTCTAAATACGAAGTTCTCGCAAAGTAGGGTACTTGCACGACTAAAAGTTCTTGTTCAATTAGGAGTTCTGGTGTGATGGTTTTCTCACAAGTGATAGTTCTCACATGACTAGTACTCTAAATTTCTTAGTACATACATGAACAGTTCTCACATAATAAAGTATTTAGCCTATACATAGTAATCAGTAATTTAAGTTGACTGGTTTACCTAAGAATAATTATGTCATGATGCATGTATATCTTGTGAACTTTACTCGATGCATGCATGAATATATGATGTAATGATTACGCAGAGTATTAGGTAATGAAGTGAAGGATAAAGAAGAAAGATAAGTGGAACCTAATGAAATGTAACGGGTCCAGTTATGAATGAAGTCTTGCAAGCACGGCCATAAAAAGGAATGGGAATGCCTTGTGCATTATCCATGTCGTTCGAAGCTTTGACATTTGTTGTCTTAGGCTGTATGCATACTGTCTCGCACTTGTGTTGACCGAATGAAAATAGGCTTTATTTTTGCTCTTTACTTGGGCTTTCTGCTAGGGTGGTAGTGGCATAAATCTAGAAAAAGTTAAAAGAAAACAAAGAATGAAAGAAAAGATAAAGGGCACAATGATGAATGAAATGAAGAGAATGATGCATGAATATATGAATGTGTGCTCACGGATGTAGAGGATGAAAAAATAGTTTTCTTCTATATATATTTATGTTCAAAACTAGAACTTACTCGGCAACGCTGACTATATACGCATATCAGTTGGCAGGTAAGCATATGGCTGAGCTGGTGCAAGCATGATCAAGAATGTTACTGGAATCATATGAGTTTGACATCCATTGTTTTAATGACTTGACTATTATTATGAAACTTGTAATAATTTAAGACAAGATTTGATATTTCCTTTCAGATGATGTTTTATATCGTGCAAACCAAATTTTCTACTTCTAAGTTGATATGAATATGAATGTTACAATGCTATGATGGGTCAACTGTGAGGTTTTCGCGAACGGGGCCTTATAACACCCCATGAGTTGCATCGAGCAAGAGACTTGATTGAAGATGCAATGTGGGAGATTCGATATCTTAGGATGTGAAATTGTAGTATGAGGTAATGGCTTCTATTGAGCACAAATCGCCACATCATAGGCTAGTTCTTCGTTGGATATGTCGGAATAGAGGACATCACTAAACTCTTATTCATGTACTTTTGTTTCAAGTAATATATTGTCTTTGAGTGTTTGGTTTTGTATACGATCCACCACTTTCAATTGATCCTTTAAGAAAATGCACATCCCCACCGGCTCTCGAATGAGTCTTGTTCTTCGTATCAATAAAACATTGTTACCAGTAGAAAACGCAGATTCTATAGCTACTGTAGAAGTTTGGATGAGGTGGTCAAACGACAAAGCTTCTCTTGAATTTCAAAAAAATCCAATTAAATTAGTTTTGCTTTTCTCAACATTTTTAAACAATAACGTTTAAATGTAGCACGACTTATGTAGATGTAACGAGGTTGAGGCGTCTCTCGAATCATGTTTGTCAATGACAAACCGAGTCTTGTTGAAGTGGTTGGATGACATAGATTCTTGAATCACGAACTTCATCATTCGATTGGGAATCGTATTTATGTCGTACATAAATATTTAACCGTCACCGCCAATTGTGTTTACTCGGACCCCAGATGTTCTTTCAAAGCCTTGTAATATTTAGCAATGCGTTTCTTCAAAGTCGAATTTGACTCCTTCTTATCACAAAACTTGTAATGAGACTTTTGAGATTCGTTACTCATCTTAACCAAATCCCAAAGGCCCAAACTTTCGGATTCCTATTATTTGAAATAATCCTAACAACCGGGCTCGATTATGCAACCATGACTAATAGACACTTACGAATGAGACAACGATAGTAGAAGTTTAGAATACGAGAGTATTTTTTAAGTGTTTTGCTTTTTTTTTTCTTATTTGTAATTGACTTAATCAACCAATTCATTAAACATGTATTTATACCAACTTAGATGGGTAAAATGGATAAAAAGAAAAGTAAAAAAATAGTCAAAAACTAACCCCAATTGACTATATAGTCCTCATGTAATGATCACAATTCCTAACGGCAAGATCCAAGGGTGTTCAAAAAATCCGAGACCCACAAATAACCGAAAACCAAGTTGTATCAATAACAAAAAAACAAACCAATTTGTGAATTATGTTTTCAGTTTGGTTTCTAGGTGTATCCAAATTGTGAATTTGGTTTCTGATTTTGTTAATTGTTACACAAAATCTTATTTGTTCGATTCAGATATCTGAATAAAGTAAATAATAACCACATTAAATCGGATATCCAAACCAAATAAACCAATAAATGAGTTTAATCAGTTGAATTCAATTCAGTTAGGCCTATTTTCAATTCGTTTTGGTTTGGTTAATAGATTGGCCAAAAGATTTTCATAACTAATTAAACCGTTAACCAAACCGTTTAGCTAGAACCGGTTTTGGAACCGGGTTTTTTTGGGTCAGGTAGAAACATCTTTTGATTTGAAACCAGGTATGGAACCATGTTTTCTTTTTTTTCAAAATGTAGAACCGGGTAGGAACTCAATGGTCTTTTTCGGGTACAAACCTTTGGACCAGAAGAACTGGAACATGTTAATCGGGTTCAGTTTGAACCCTGTTTCTTTTTTTTTTCACAGCACATATAACACATCAAAAGCTATTTTCTTCGTACCGCACTAAGGATTAACATTGTTATAAACAATCGTAAGGACCTTAAGGAAGGTTTATGAGAGTACCATGTGACTAACTAGTGATATGTTCTCTGTTTGTTATCACGGCCAAGCTGGAAGATCTTTGAAGATTATTCGGCGTAATCTCTTTCCAAGCAATGATGGTAGTTCATATTGGTTTCATACAATCAAGTATTGGAAATGAGATCGTTGCTCAATACGTTTTATCCATTTTATACAATTGTTTGTGTAAGAGGTTATCCATATGCTTTACGAAATGATTCATAAATCATAATAACGTATACAACATGATTATCTGATATACAACATGATTATCTGATGTGGCAAGATAGCTTTTAATACATTTAGGGTAGTGGGTGAACTTGAAGCTCAAGTGATGATAATGATTATAATTGCATCACATGCAGATTACCAACCTATCAGTTTGGAAATCCCTCCTCTTTCCCAAATTAATGCAAGGTGTAACGTTATAAAATAATAACCCAACTTTTAAAAGTTTTTCAATTACATAACTTAAATTTAAAAAATTTTCTAATTAGATCAGTCAGCTTTCATATTTTACTTAAATTATAAGTCTTAATATGTTTTTTATCACAATTTTCTTTTTGTTTCAACTAGAAAATATTTTTTTCTTATTTTGATGTTGATGTGGAACGATAACAAGAATTTTAGATGCTTTTTGACCAAAATCTTTTGTTAAGTGAACTGATGACTCAAGTCACACTACAAACAGTTAAAAGTCAAAATCGGAGATGCGAGTTGTTGTATACATGAAAACTATAATCGTATGCACCAATCAGCGTGTATTGCATCTCGATAATACGACTTGATGATGAAGAAATGAAGTTTTATGACACTATACTGATATAAGACCCACATATCCAGCAAATAGCATCAGTATGCATGAAATAATGTATGCACCTGCAACAATTACAGGTTCCTTTATCCCGCACGATTCAAGATGGTAGTGCAAAGGAACCATTCTGAACAAACGTCGCCCAATTCCGTGCATGCGTTTCGTGGTCTTGAAGTATGATACCTAACAAACAAGTTTCAGATTAGTAACTGCCTAACTTTATTAACAATCAAATCCAGATTAGTAACTGCCTAATTTTATTAATATCACCGTCTATGATTCAAAATAGAGGTGACATTTACATATAAATAGGTTGACTTGGTTAATCTCTTACATGTCAATGGGTTAAGAATAAATATTAAACTATAATACAGTTTTTTTTATTTATATAATAACAATACAGATTTTTTATAAACTTTTTAATACATTATTTATATAATTCAAAAAAGAATTAGATAAAAGTGTTGTGGGTTGGCCACGTTGCTTGAGATACTTTTGTTTAATAATGTACAAGCGAGAAAAAGGAAGGGCTATGTTAGATTGGGTAATGGATGAAAAAAGGTTTGGGTTGAAATTGTCATGTCTAAAGAACAAGTCAAATAGGTTAAGTCAAATCAACATTACTTTCTTTTTTATTTTGTTTGTATTTCATAAACAATCAATAAATTAAAATGTGATCATAAAAAATTTACTTTTTGAAAACTTACACAGGGTAATTTTGTAGTATATATTAGATAAGAATAACAATAATTTAAAAACATATCTGTGGGGCATGAAACGGAAATGAATGAGCTAGCGATGAAGTAAATTCTTGCTTGGGCGGATTTCTAAACTGACAAGATGATTTACTGATTAAACCATCCTGTCCCGGTAAATTCTAGCATGACCCAAACAAATCCAGGAACCTAAATTGTTCAACCAATTTGGCCCAAACTTTGGTAAAAGTTGCCCCTCTAACAAAATGCAACAGAAAATGAGCAAAGCCTAACACATGCTAAAAATAGATAAATAATCATCATAGCAAGTTTTACCTGCAACAAAACGGACAGTGCCTCCAACACAATGACACCAGATGAAATAAGCAATGGAAAGAACATTCCTGTAGAAGCAGCCATTGCAGCGAGGGCCCCGCCTAATGCCAAAGCTCCGGTATCACCCATGAACACAGAAGCCTTATACCGGTTATGAAAAAGAAAACCAACACAGGCTCCAGCCATTGATGCTCCAAACACAGCAAGATCTGGTTTAAGTAGCAAAAGAAACTACTTAACAAATCCCATTTATATAATCTAAATCTGTATTTTCCCCTTTATTATGGTTTTTATAAACATGTAGTAACTAACCTGAACATATTGGAAGAACTGCAATGGACATTCCTATGAATGAAAGTGCAGCAGTTCCTCCGGCTAATCCATCAAGACCATCAGTTAACCCCATCCCATTTGTCATTGAAACAAAACAGAATGAAGTCAATAATAAATAAGACCCTCCCATGCACACCAGGCCCCATGGTAGCGGTAGAGGCACCACCATTTTACTACACAGAAAGAACAACCAAATTACTAAGTTAAAAACCAATGACAGCAGCTGATGCATCAGTAAATTTGACCATGTTAACTTTGTTCTGAAAAGGAGCTAATGAGTTGCTTACATGTAGCATGCTAATTCATTGTAGCCAATATTTACTCTAATTAATTTTTTTTTTCTGAAAGTTTGAGCCTTTATATGGGTGCAATTAGATTGTGTTAAAACTAATATAATACGAGTTGTTTAAGTTTTAATTCATATTTCCCTATAAAAGCAGTAGTGGTCGTATGTTTATACAGCTGATATGAAAACAACCACTTTATACAATGCAATGAAAGGCTGTACAAAGAGTAGTGCTTATCATTTTTAAGTAGACTGTAGCTGTAGATCAAATGCAAGCAAGGAAAATTTGGTACAAAAGGCTTTACGACTAGTTTGTTAGAATACCTGATGAAGTTTCCGTCTACCTAGTAACAATAAGAGCATTAACCTATTTAATGGGGCATTTTGTTTGAATTTCAAAATGAAAGAAATTAGAACATATGATTTCACTGCAAGATTGACATCTTAAGGAAAGATACGTGAGTTACCATCGAAATAGTTACAAGAAAGTATACATGCTGTATGGTGATGATATATTCCTGGCACATAACCAAAAATAGAACCACGCTCCAACAGCTACCTGTGCAATAAAGATCAAGTAAAAGTTTATTACTAGATTTACTTATAGAACAGGTGGCAAGATGGGAAGATCTGATGCTTTGGGTAAGGGTCCGAATGGGCCGGCTTGGGTGACCCACAAACACTCTTTTGTCCTTTTCTATTAATAATTAAAGCCCTATGAGATTATACATACATAACAATTCAGGAAGTTGTATGTTACTAAAAAATGGGTGACTTTCAACTCTCCCACACCTTATAGCTAATATCGTTTAACCCATTTGACCAGTTTAACTGTTTTGAGATAATAAACAACCAACATCAACCCATTCAAAAGTAAACGAGTCAAAAATACCACCGGTCAAAAACTGGCCCTTAAGTTAGAAAGAATAGGGAGGATGGAAAGAGCCTTAATGTAAAAAGGGTATCAAAGCACCAAAATCCTCCCTACACTTTTTACCTTAAGCTGCCTTTTTACATGAACCTTATCCCCACTAAGAATTAGTAAAAGCTTTTACCTCCAACAATATTCTTATCCATGGAGATAAACCGACCCTTCTCCTTTTCACAAGACACAAGAAGTCATCTACTAGCCCAATTGTGGCAAATGCTAAAGTGGCTATAGATGCCCCACTAACTTCTATAGAAGAGAAACCAACTAATACTTCAGCAACAACTACACCAATAGGTATAAGAAACAGTCCACCCATTGTAGTGGTTCCCTTCTTAGCGGAGTGTCTAGCTGGCCATTTTCGCATCTTTGAAATACGAAACAATGGAACACATATATAGCCAGCAAATGACACTAAAACTGCAGAGGCTGTAAAAGGGCATATTAAGTGAAATGGTGGTAATGGAAGTCTCACTATTCGCCATGCATGTGAATCCAAAAGAAGTAGAAAAATCGTCAAAAAAGTAACAAGCCCTATGTTGATGATAATTCCATATTTTATCCTGCATTGCACAACATCAATTAATAGGGATTTAACTTTAAATGAACATTAATTTCTGATGTATATACGGTCACCCGTTATTATTCGTTATCTAGTGGCCCACGTTCCACCTTGATCCGACCCACTTATTTGCACCGCCCATAACCCGGAACCGACCCATGATGATGGAGGTTAAAGAATTCAATGCAAATCCTACACCCACATCCACGAGTACCCATGCATTTACCTTTCCATTTTCCCATGATTTAATGTAGTTTTGTTATATTTGTTTTTTAAGTTGTACTCTTTGCTTTCTTAGTTGTACTTTAGTTGTTTCTTTCTTTTAGTTCAAACGTGGGCATGTCTTGAACTTTCTATATGTATTTGAATGTTGGTGAATGAATGGACAGTGAGTTTTATGATTATTTGTTTGTGTTGATTTATCTCTTGTGTGAGAGTTAGATTGATATTTGTCCATGCTAGTTCAACATTGGCAAGTTGGATAGTGTCCTTAGACACGATTGCTTAATCGAAGTGGTGTATCAGTATCTTCGGTTGACATCGCAGCCCTATCGTTTGTTTCAGTGGTGAATCTGTATTCGAAACAAGCCTTAGATCTATCTGTAATTTGATCGTTACTTTTGAATCGATATTCTCCGGCGTACTTCTATCATTTGGTATCAGAGCCGAAGCGATCCGTTTCGACTCACTCTTCTTCAAGTTCCCTACTTGATTCATTCCAATTATACTTCAGCAACAAAAACAAAGAAAAAAAAAAAAAAGAAAAGAAAGAAACAATGGTATATGTGAATAGATCCGTGGAACAACAACTAGGACACATCCACAACAAGTTTCATGAGTTTGTTCTTAGGCAGAAAATGAAGTCCATACAAGATCGGATTGGGAAACTACTCTTAACGGTTCGCCACCAACACGTTGAAGGCAGTACATCAGGCCGATTCTAGATGAAAAACCCACTACCACGAAAGTCCATGCCTTTTTGTGTTTCCGGCAAAAAGTGTGATCTGAATGCGATTGAACCGCAAACAAGTGATCGGCGTTTTCCATCATCCGAAGACTACTGTTTTCACGCACAGTGAAGAGAAGAAAACGTTGTTGATCATGACAACAAATCAGACAAAGGACCTCAATATGATGACAACGGAATCGTTCCTAATGCCGAGGAATGCTTGTTCGTGCAAAAGGTTCTTAGGGGGAGTTTCATTCCAGAGGAAGAACATGATGCCAAAGATGAAATCAAGATTAAAAGCGTTGTGAAGGACTTAAAGGGTGCAGCAGCACAGAAAATTCAGCACAAGTACGGTATAAAAGAAATAGCACCTACATTTGAGCATTTGAACATTCAGAAAAGTCCACCACATGCTAATGTTGATGACTTTGCAGACTTTGAGGATGTTAAATTTGTTTCTAATGTTGTTGCACATGAGATCAAGGCTTCTATCCATGTTAAAATATCTACTGGTTCCATGGTCTTTTATATAGCTATGCACCACTCATTCAAGCCTACGTATGGTCCACAATCTCATTTCAAGTTGTGCCTCAAGTTCTTCCATGTCTTTAAATTCCCCATTAAACGTAAGTCAGGAAAAATGAACAATGGTGCAGCCATGCAGATGCTTTAGTTCGAAGACACATCCTCTTGGATGCTTTATCCAGACTAGACTTTCGTGTTTCGAGTTTGAGGACAAATTTTTTTGAAGCGTGGGAGGATGATGTATATACGGTCACCCGTTATTATTCGTTATCCTGTGGCCCACGTTCCACCTTGATCCGACCCACTTATTTGCACAGCCCATAACCCGAAACCGACCCATGATGATGGATGTTAAAGAATTCAATGCAAATCCTATACCCATGTCCACGAGTACCCATGCATTTACCTTTCCATTTTCCCATGTTTTAATGTAGTTTTATTATATTTGTTTTTTAAGTTGTACTCTTTGCTTTCTTAGTTGTACTTAGTTGTTTATTTCTTTTAGTTCAAACGTGGGCATGTCTTGAACTTTCTATATGTATTTGAATATCGGTGAATGAATAGACAGTGAGTTTTATGATTATTTGTTTGTGCTGATTTATCTCTTGTGTGAGAGTTAGATTGATATTTGTCTATGCTAGTTCAACATTGGCAAGTTGGATGGTGTCCTTAGACACGATTGCTTAATTGAAGTGATGTATCTGTATATTCGGTTGACATCACAGCCCTATCGTTTGTTTCGGTGGTGAATCTGTATCCGAAACAAGCCTTAGATCTATCTGTAATTTGATCATTACGTTTGAATCGATATTCTCCGGGCGTACTCCTATCAATTTCTTATATTATCAAATGACTAATGTTAAAGTGCAACAAAGATCATATCAAGTGAGAAGAGAAAGAGTGGATCATCTGCAAAAGAAGAGCAGTCCTGTTATATGCGTGGGATATTGGGTCATAACCAAATGTTAAAGCTTAATAGATAAAACTATTACAAAATGAGTATGCTCTTATTCCTGAAAATTGTTTGAGTAAAGACACAATAAAAAAGTCACAAAAGTGTTTCTAAAAGTTCATCGTTCACCAGCCAGATGATCCATTCTCTTCCATTATGTTTGTCCAAAGCCAATATTCATAAAACTAATTATATATTCACCAAGATCTCTATGTGATTATCCTCCATCCATATTCCTAAGAAATCAACATCAGTATCTTCAGAGACTAGGCACTTAGCTTTTCATTGATTTTAATTTTGTTAATCTAGAGATACACATCACCATGAAGATCCAGTGAACTTAAGAATAGCAAGTGAGAAGCATGTTGGTGAAATATTTTAAAGTCTCAAAGGATAGATATCACATTATCAAGAACATGATATCATTGGCAATAGGAGTCCGAAGAAGTATTTACCCGCTCTGAGATTTACCAAGCAGTCTTAGCTCATGAGCAGTTGCAGTTAATGCATCATCAGGTTTACGAAACCGCTCACTTGATGTTGGAATATCAACTTCAGTGATTGGATTTAATATAATATCTCCATCACTTTCTTCACCTTCACTTGATGAAAACCCATATCCCAAAGACCCATCACTGTCAACTCTATCATCCAGTGAAAAACTAGATACAGAATCCTATAAAATCAAAGAAATTAAAATTCAGTTAACCCATAATAAAAGAATACTGATTGCGTAATGTGTTCAGCCAAAACAAAGATCCCTGGATCCTGATGGAGTCATAATAATACTAATCCCTAATCAAGTATTTCAAGTGATTCTGTATCTATTTCATTAGCTCATTCCTACACTTCATCAATCATCATATCTGAGTGTAAACTGTAACCTACTTAGGTACAAAACAGCAGACTAGGTTAAAATATATCGAGTGCGGATAGGAGGTCATGACTGATATCAAGAATTACACTAGACTATAAAAATTACAAGGCTGCAAGAAAAAATCTTAGGACTAGCTAAATCAATGATCAACATTAACATTGAAAAAAAAAAAGGAACTCCCAGCTCCATATACTAAACTTCAAAAACCCTAAAATGCATCGAAAATTGCAAAGGTTACTACTACAATTGTTTAAATCGACCATATTAGGGCTGTCTATGAGTTGAAATAAGATCTACCGCTAAACTAGAAACAAGGAGGAGATACCCAATCCATGGTAGCAACAACAAGAAATCTGCCCCTTGTAGAAGAATGCCCATATCTACGAATTCTCGATCCCGATAGCTGTATAAAATTAACAAAAAGCTGAATACGAATGCATATAGAAGTAAGATGAAGTTCTGATTGCAGTAAACATGCGAGGATTACTTCACCTTGAAGCACACAAGGGAACGAGAATGATGATTGAATGATGGAAAACTATTAGCGCCTGGTTGATGAGATCGAATTAAGGGATGTAGAAGCCCTGATCGAGGAAAATTAAGGGATGAACAACAAGAATACGATCGCATGATTGGAGGAGGTGTTAAGAAAGCATATTCTATGTTCTTAGGTTACTGCAGAGAATTGGGGAAGACGACAGCAGCTTGCTTTGGGGTTATCGATAGCCCCCTCTCGGTTTCTAGTTTCTGAATATTTCTGTTGGATCCTGACTTTGCACCATCCGGAAAAGGCATATTCTTACAAGGGACGTGATTAATATATCTATCTATTAATCTATGTATTTATACATCGTTATATTACATAGGATTGTATAATAGTAATTATAATTTTATAATACGTAGAGGATAAAATAATTTAGCTATACATAAAGAAAAAATAAATCATAAGCTTTCAATTAAGTCAAATCTATATCCAACTAACTAATATTTTGAACGCTAAATGTACGACCCTGTTTGTTTAAATATATATTAGAATTATAAACATTAATCATTTTCTAAATTATAATTATAAAACTAATAACTACAAATTAATTTTCAAAATGTATATCTGTTCTTTTTTTAATCTTCAAAATTAACAAAAACTAATATATAAAATTATAATTTAAAGTGCCACATTAACGATATTTTTTGAGTAAATCTCGCCACTTTGAAAGATGGAATAGAGTCAACGATCAATTTTTGAAAACTTTGAGTCAACTGTTAAAATTATAATTTTGCTTGATCAAATGTTTATATAAATAGTTTTTCTTTTGTTTTATAGGTCATATAAAGTTTGGATGGGAAAACTTTTATGAGATAAAATATGATGGTGACGTATGTCATATATTTTAATTTGCGGGACCGGTACAGAAAGGTAATGCAATAGTTTCATAAGGTTGAAAAGAACAAACAACAATACTTAACAGATCAAATAGGAAACCGGCTTATGAAACAATGAACAAAGGTAAAGAACAAAAGCAAAACACAAGTATTTGGTTTTCAAGAATGATGTATATTTCTCTTAAGTGTTTTACAATTGTTACAAGGCTTAGTGATAAGGACTAGTACCTGAGATACTTTATACTACATCCTACAGCGGGCCATACTTTGAAGGCCAGCTGGAACACTAATCTAGACAACAAGATCAATATAAAGTCAAAAGACAGATTGCCTTTTGAGAATGTTGGTCTTGAGTACCAGATGTTCCTTTTTTATCCTTCTTAGTTGGGTCCTTTTTCTTCTTTATCTCTTGGGGTTCAACCTTGACCTCAGCTTCAGATGCAGCCTAACTTGATGGAGAATGCAAGTTTACAAGCTCACCCTTCTTAATCTTTTGCTTGATCACTCTAATGTGCTCATCCATAGTGGATAGAGACATTGGACCAAGTCTCCTTCCGAAAAATCATACAACCTCAAGAAACTCACCATCTTCAATCTGTCAGCAAACTTTTTCTAATTGGCTCGGTTGGAGGCTCTTGACTTAGCAGCCTCTTCCCTCATCTTCCTCTTAGCAGCTTTCTTTTCTTTTAGCACTTCTTGCTCTAGCTGCTTGAGGTACTCAAACTCAATATACTCATATGACAAGGGAAGTAGGTCTGCTATCTGATAGAGACCTGTGACACTCAGGTAGGTTATCATGTTTTGTCTATCTTGTTTGTTACCTACCTGAGTTTCCTGTTCAACTGCCACAACCTCCACTTCAGGACTTTATTGAACTAGAGAGAGGACATGGGTTTTATATAGTCTTTTTCTTTTTCTTTCTTCCTTGATTTTATGGAGCAACTCTACAGCCTTAGCCTCATTCTTCTCTTTTGACACTTCAATATCAGCCAGTTCATTTAACTCATCCAAGGGAAGAGAGATTATTTCATAAATGTTATAGTTTCTAGACTCCAGATAGTTTAATCTGGCTGCACTTAACTCATACTCCTAAGTGTTTGGCCTAGGGGCACCCTTGATTGCAGCTTGCATGAAGTTTTGGTTTCACTTGATCTCTCTCCCCTTGCCTTCCTCTTTCTCTCCATCTTTTCCTCCTCAATCTCCTCAGAGGTGAGAATCCTCTTCCCTTTGTCAATCACTAGCCTGTGTGACTTAGGGAAGAGAAAGCTTTAGCCTTCTTGACTTCTTGCACTTGAGCTTTGGCCAGAGAAAGACTATGAGACACCTTCATTAGCTGGTGTCTCACTGAGGGGACTGGGTGCAGTTTTAGTCTCAAGGTTCACAGGGTCAACTGCTAGGCCTTTAACTAAGGTTTCCCATTCGAAGCTAATCTTAGGGTCTGCCTCAATATCCAGTTAACCAATAGTTTTCCATGCTACCCTCTGTCTATATAGCTTTGATATTCTCTTGAACTCTTCAAGCACCCTCAGCTGGATCCTTTCAGCCAACCTTTCAACTTCCCTGTTATAACTTGGGTTAGCGAGTGGCAGGTCAACCAGAGGAAAACTCTCATAGTATCTTAAGGTTTGAAAATTGAACACTTTTTATTGCCCCTGAGATCTAAAGAGTACCAAGGCTCTTTGATTAGTGTCATACCTCCATCCTACTATAGGGTTGTTAGCAGGGTAGGTGGGGTAGACAGAACCCTTGGAATTCCCTCATCGAATAAGCTTTGAATCAAGGCATCCATATTGACGTGGGCCTGAGAAGGTTGTTAAGTATGGACAACTGCAAGTAAGGATGGTGAGGCATCTATGTCCATACTCTTGGCAGTGTTCTCAGGTTCTGCGATTGTAGTTAAGACTTTCTCTTCCTTTTTGGTGATATCACCCACTTCCATAGGTGAGCTAGAAGTTAGGTCCACCACATCCACGAGTTCTTATGGACCTGATTGAACATGCCTGGCAGCCTCTCAGCTAACTTGCCCTTGAGATCGGTGATCTCAAGTTGTTGATTAAGGACCTGGCAAGGTGGCTACTTGAGATTCCAGGTGACTAACCTTTGAAACCAAGTAGGTGTATGTTTTGGACAGTTTTTGCACCCTTAGTTGTAAACTCCCCTCATCTTCATTAGAAGAATCATGGGGGGATGAGAGAACATAACCGAAGTCATATCCCTCACCAACAGATAGTGGTTCTTGGCTTCTGAATTTCCCCGGCACCATGACACTTCTCTCATATCCCTCACCAACAGATAGTGGTTCTTGTCTTCTGAATTTCCCCGGATCCATGACAACTTCAAGAGAAGTATCAAGGAGTTGGGTTGCCATGATTAAGGTCTTAATGATGTCATTTTCTAAAGTGAGAGCCTCTTCCATTTTACCTCCTGAACATGTTTAGGGAAGTCCACCTCAATTAGGGGTGGATGATGTGGGCTAGATATGGGTGTATTAGAAGCACTCATCGCTTCTTGAGTAGGGGAGGAGAAGAGAGACTTATGGTACTCACTGAATCCCATATCCTTATCATCATAGAATTAGAGGTCAAGGATTGGTTTATTTAAGTCTAGAGGCTGGGGATGGTAACTGTCACCTGAAGATTGTTCACCTGAGTTTTGAGACTCAGAGTGAAGGCTTGAGGCTTGGGCAATGAGCTCATCAGGCTGAGCATGAGGAACCTCAGCACTCATTAATGAAATAATGAGAGTGGTTTGCTCCTCAGGGGAAATAGGAGCTCTTGGTTCCACTTCCTCTTGCATGGGTGAGTGTATAAGGGCCTGCTCAATCTGAATAGACTAAGGAAGGGTTTGCTTGGATTTTCTTTTATAGGTGATGGTTATTTGAGGCTGTGTGGGTGGTGTGGATGTAGAAGGTGTGGGTTCAACATTAGCTGGTTCTACCAAGTTGTCACCTTGAGCAATGAGCTCTAACATTTTCATGACCAGGGCTGTTTCTACCCTTAAGAAACCAACAGTGGTTTTCTCATTGGTTTTGAAGATGCTAGGCTTCATTTGTCCCAGTTTAAGAGTAGTACTTGTTCCCCTCAACTGTGAGCCCAGTTCACAACTGAGAATGTGCTGGACATATCTAGAGAACATGTAGTACTCTAAGGAGTCCAAGTTGGCAAGCAAGTTTGTGTAAACAAACTGGGAGTACTTGAACTTGACACCTTGAACCCTTCTATGGACTATGTAGGATAAGTCCTCGGGACTTTGATCCCATCCTTTATGTTTTGTTTGATAAAGAGTGGATTATAACATGGAGGAGGTACTTCCATTGGTAGGAGACCTTACCCTTTTTGAAGGTTCTGACTGTGAAGTCTCCTTCATAGCCCATCTACCTGAATGATTCATTCACAGCTTCTTCGTGGTAGGAAAGCTCGCCTTCTTCAATATCCAGCCTGAGATGAGTGTTAATTGTGGCTGGTGTGATGAAAACCGTCTTCCCCTACACTAATGCAAACAGTGCCTTCTCACCGTCCAAGATGACCTCTTGGCAGGTCCTCGAGAACTCTAGTAGTTGTTCTTCGTATAGTGAAGGGTCTGTTGTGAGTGAGGTGAGGTAGGATGATTGAGTTAGAAAGTGGCAAACGTCTGAGAAACTAGGATCTTTCTTAGACGACAACAGAGCAACCTGGTTATGTTGCCTGTGAAGGTGCATGGAGAAATCTGGCTGGTTTTAGGGTTCAGAGCTGGCCATTTGAGAATGCTTCAGCAAGAAGAAAGCTAAGAAAAATAAGGGTTTATGGGTGAATTTAGGGTTAGAAGTTTGCAAATGAAAAGGAAGAAGAAAGAGTGGGAACCATTATAAGGCTATATATATGGTTGGATGTTAGACACAGTTAATGCTAAAGGATAAACTTTAAAATCCGAATGTTGGTCCCACCTCTGAAAAAGTGCCCAAAAAGGTAGTTATCTTGGAAGTTGAAAATATCTGAAGGTAATTTTTTTTGGAAGTTTTGAGAAAGCTTCCGAAGCCAATTTGACTTCAAAAGATATTTCTTAGTTTGAGAAGAGTTGCTTCGGTAGAAAAACATTTAGAGTAATTTTGCTTCCGATACATATTTGGTATCGGAAGATATAACTTCAGAAGTTTATTCAAAGAATGAATAAAGCTTTCGAGACTTAATTGCTTTCGGAAGAGAATTGTCCTTCAAAACATATAAGTACTTAGAAGCAATTTTAAGCTTCGGAAGATATTTCAAAATTCTTTCGAAGTTAAATTCCTTAGTAAGTAGTTATTAGTTTTAAGACATAACTTTCTTACGAAGTCAATTTAATGTCTTCTGAAAGAAAATATATCTTCAATTCTTAAAATTCTAAGGAATATCATTTAGGAAAAAAATTCTTCCAAGGTAAACATGCTTATGTGAGTGATGACTTAGACAACTTTAAAGACACACATATTTGAAAAAACAATCTTGAAATTAATTTAAGAAAAATCTACTCAAAGTTAATCATCTCAATAGCTGATACAAGATATTTAAATCTCTTTTTATCAAAAAATTTTGTGAACAAATTAGCATATTGGTCATTTGTGTTAACTTTGACCAGTTTTATCAATCCCTTTTCAAAATTATCTCTTATCAAATGATACCTGATGTTATGTGCTTTGTCTTTGAGTGTTGCACGGGATTCTCTATGACAAAGATAGCACTGTTGTTGTCTATGTGGATAGGAGTCTCCTTAAAGTTGAATCCATAGTCTAACATCTGATTCTGAATCCAAAGCACTTGAGCACAGTAGCTTGCAACATTAATGTATTCAACATCCGCAGTTGATGCAGACACATAGGATTGTTTCTTGAATTGCCATGCGACTATACTTCCACTAAAGAATTGGCATCCCCCTGATGTAGACTTTGCAGTCATGTTGCAGCCACCATAGTCACTATCTGTATATGCATGCAGATTGAAGTCAGAATTCTTTGGATACCAAAGTCCCAGCTTGGGAGATCCTTTGAGGTATCTAAGAATCCTCTTGATAAAAACCAGGTGTGACATTTTGGGGTTGGCTTGATATCTTGCACATATGCATGTTGCAAACATGATATCAGGTCTGCTGGCTGTGAGGTACATAAGAGACCCAATCGTAGCCCTATAGAGATGTTCATCAACACACTCCCCCTCAAGATCAGGTCTTAGGTAGTGGTTTCTTGCTATGGGAGTCTTAGCAACCTTGCACTCAGTCAGACGAAATCTGGTTAGTATGTCTTGCACATGCTTTGACTGGTTTATAAAGATGCCATTATCAACCTGCTTCACTTGAATTCCTAGAAAGAAATTGAGTTCCCCCATGGTACTCATTTCAAATCTATTCTTCATCAGCTTCTCAAACTCTTTGCAGAGCTTTGGATTAGTTAACCCAAAGATTATGTCATCTACATAAACTTGAACCAACATCAAGTCATTCCTTGTTACTTTGATGAAGAGTGTGCTATCAATAGTATCTCTCTTGTAACCATGTTGGACCAGGTACTATGACAGTGTCTCATACCTCTTCCTTAGAGCTTGATGTAGCCTATAAAGAGCTTTGTCAAACTTGCAGACATAATTAAGATGATCTGGGTCTACAAAGCCAGGTGGTTGCTTGACATAAACTTCCTCATCTATCACTCCATATAAAAATGCACACTTGACATCAAGTTGGTAGATCTTGAAATCCTTAGATGCAGCAAAAGCAAGGAATATCCTAACAGGTTCAAGTCTTGCCACAAGAGCAAATTTGGCTATGTGATCTTTGGTATTCAAGATAGTGCATGGACATACAAAGGACCTGAGGAAACCAATGAAAGGCCTCCTTTTGTGGCACTATTCATGAGGAGTCTTACCATGAGTTTTGACAACTAAAACTCTGTTCTGCACATAGCTGGCAGTGTTGACTGCCTTTGCCTAGAAGGTGATGGGCAGTTTAGAGTCAGAGAGCATGGTTCTTATAGCCTTAATAAGTGTCCTATTTCTCCTTTCATCAACACTATTTTGTTGAGGAGTTCTAGGAGCATTATATTGTCTTGTAATACCCTTTTCATCACAAAATGTATCAAGGATTTGGTTCATGAATTCAGTTCCTTGATCACATCTTATGATCTTGATCTTGTGATCACATTTATTCTCAATTTTCAGAATAAGGTTCTTTAAGATTTCAGGGGTCTCATCCTTACTTCTAAGAAAGAAGAGCCAAGTATATTTTATGAAGTCATCTATGATCAGAAGGCAATATGAAGTTTTTCCTAGACTCATTTCGTTGGTGGGGCCAAAGAGATCCTTATGTAAAAAGTGTAGGGGAGTAGTGATGGAGTTCATTTTCTTTGCCTTTGAGACACTTTATGTTGCTTTCTTTTCAGATATGCAACACAATGGTCATCACTTGTAAACTCTTTTTTTTGGCATTCCAGTTACTAGTCATCTTTAATTAATTTATTCATGTTCTTAAATTTACATGGCACATTCTTTTATGCCAGAGAAAAGACTCATCACTATTGGCTTTAGATAGACAGCAAGAAACTTCTCTGATGGGGAGGTTTCCTGCAAATCCATTTTGTACATGTTCCCTTTTCTGGGGGCTCTAAATAGGATATGCTCTTGAGGAATAATCACTCTAGGTTTGAGAACAATGCACTCATGCTCAGATAAAAGCATGTTATGTCTCTGGTCACAAAATTAAGATACACTCAAGAGATTGTATCCTAGCTCTTTGAAAAAGTTTATCTTCTCAATGTTGAGCTTACCATTTATGACCCTACCCCTTTCAGTGATGTAACCACCTGACTCTCCTCCAAAAGCAACTGGCCCTCCATCAATTTTCTCAAAGTTCTGAAGCAAAGAGCCATTGCCTGTCATGTGGCTTGAACAACCATTATCAATGATCCATACATTTCTCATGGTCTTCAGCTGTTCTTGCACATGAAAAAAAGATGGTTAGTTATATTTGAAAACCCAAGTCTTGTTGGTCTTAGGCTCATCAAGATGAACTGAAGATAGTTCAACAGTTATTGATCCTATATGCAAGCTTTGAGGATCCTTGACTGTTGTTGATAAAGAAGCTTCAGTCACATGGCCTTCCTTCATCTTCCACATCATATTTGGAAGATTAGACTTGGTCTTTAAAACTTTGGAAGTTTTGATGACTTCAGAAGTTTTGGAGACTGAACCTTCAGAAGCATTTGCATCCACTGCAGTACACTTTAGTGCTTCAGAAGTATTCCTTTCTTTCGAGACCAAACTTGCTTTCAAAGACAGTTTTCCATCTATCTTCTTCTTGTTCACCTTGGAGCTTTTGAATAAAAGTGATTTTCCTTCTGAAGTTATTTTCTTCTTCCTCTTAGAAGTATTCTTCTTGTTCATGTGGATGATACTCTTAGGATTGCTTAGGCAAATCTTAGCAAAGTGAGTTGTATCATCACACATGATGCAGTCAATAGGTATACTTCTGATGGTGTTCTTCTGAGAAGAAGGTTGAGATTGATCTCTTTCCAATTCCTTCTTCACCTTCTTAGACGATCTAGCAGGCTTCTGTGGGTGAAGCTTGCCCTTGGAGCTAGATGGTTTAGGGTGTGTAGCAGTGGTGCACATTTGATCAACCTTCTTCTGTTGATCAGGATGGTTTGAACTTGAACTAGGACTCCTAGTACTAGAGTCCATAGTTAAGTCTTCAATCTTCACCACCTCAAACCCAGCAGAGATAAAGATTTGTTTTTACTTGGGATTAAAGGTAGGCTTGATCTCTTGGACTTTCTTTGATTTTCTTTTAGCAGCCCTGATCAAATCTTCCTAGCTGACTTGGCTATCCTTGGTTCCTTCTTCTCTCCAGGAGTATAGTGACCCTTTTTAGGATGGACCTCCTCACTCACTCCTGGTTCATCCTTCACTATCTCCTCTTCATCTTCTTCCTCTTCTTGGATAAGATCTATGAGGGGCACCTTATTTTCACTAGTTCCACACCTTGGAGATCTTACTGATAATAATATGTGTGGAGGAGCTATCTCACTTGATCCCAGTCCCTGCCTGTTTTGATAACAAATCTTTGCGTGCAAGGATGAAGATATTATGTTCTTGAAGGTTTCCTCTTCAAGAACACATTTGTCTGCCCTAACTTTGTCGAAAACAAGCTCAGCCCGGCATTCAGTTTTTAGTCATTTTCTGCTATTTTAAAATCAGATTTTTAAATATTCAAACACTCAAGGTCAAATCTTACTTTAAAGTTATAGGACCTATACATGTTTACTTTAGCAATGCATTTAGGAGTACAGAGATGTTCCAATACCTTGGCTTCATCATGGTCAGCAATTAGTACTTGATTTGGAGAGACATCCTCTACCTAAAAGCTCCAGTCAAATCCTCCCTCTTTAACAGCAACAACAACTTATTGCTTTGGTTGGCTTGGCTTCTCAGATCTGGGAGCTGCATCAGTGTAGCTTGGCCTGGATTGTGTTTGGTCACTATTTGTGCTTGGTGCCTTACACTCCCTAGCAAAGTGTCCTATTTGGTTACAGTTGTAACACTTCATTTTGCTTTTATCCAATCCAAACTTTCCACTAGTTACATTGCTTGAGAACTTTCTTTCGGTTCTTTTGTAGAACTTCTTGGCTCTATGAGTAAGAAGAGCCATCTGCTGAACTATCTCCATATACTCCAGGTCATCTGGATGGATACAATCCAAGTCTTCAAATGTGAAGAGAAAGTTACCACAACTTTCATTTGAATACACAAAGGCTTGAGAAGAGCTTGGCTCTTGGAATGGACTTCCCTGAGTGTAGCTCTCCCTTGGTGTCTCTGGAAAGGTGATGAAAGGACCCTTTTATGAGTTGTCAGGGTAGCAGATGAGATGATGCTGTGGTTCTTTGCTATCCCTTTCAACCACATGACAGGCTGAACTCTGTTGATTGCTGGAAGAGCTACTAAATTGATTTTGCATGTTCATCTCCATCTGGTAACCGCTCAGGGTACCATACAGCTCTTTGAGAGTAAGGGTGGAGAGGTTTTTAGTTCTCTTAATGGCTACACAGTAGTGTGTCCATTGTCTGGGAAGAGAGAACATGAACTTCCTCACAATAGTTTAACTCCAATATCCATCCGAGTATTTACAATCTCAACATACCTAAAGTATTGTTGAGTCATAGTTTCACCTGTATTCTAAGTGAAGTTCTCAAACTGCTGCTTCATGAGATCCTTCTTGTTTTCCTTGGCTTCCTCAGACCCTTCATACATAAGCTTCAGTGCATCCCAGAGCTGCTTTGCAGTTTTGCACTTCTTGAAGCTTCTATAGATAGATTTGGGAAGAGCAGTTTGAATAGCAGTCATGGCCTTCTAATATATATCAATCTTCTTCCAACCTTCCTCAAAATAGTCAGCCACTTCTTTTGGAATCATCCCACCACCAGCAATTGCTGAAGTGGTGCTTGGGATGTGAGGTTCTGAGACAACAGATCTCTACATCCTATTGCCTTAAGACTTGATGAAGCCTTCCATTCTTTGGAACCAAGTATCAAAGTCATCAGGAGTGATCAATGGAGATTTGGTCTTAGTGTTGGTTTCCTTGTCAACCTTAGTGAGAGCTGCCATTTGAGCTGGTAAGTGTTTTGTGATACTGAAAAGATTTAAGATGGTAAGATCTTACAATCAAGAGCCTGAAATGCTTTGATACCAATTGCAGGACTGGTAAAGGGTGATGCAACATTTTCACAAGGTGGAGAGTATAACACTTAATGGATCAAATAGGAACCAGGCAAGTGAAACAAAGAACAAGAGTAAAGAACAAAAGCAGAACAAAAAGAATGGTTTTCAAGGATGATGTATATTGCCCTCATGTGTTTTGCAATTGTTACCTGGCTTAGTCATAAGGACTGGTTACATGAGATACTTTATACTACATCCTACAGCCCGCCATACTTTAAAGGCCAGCTGGAACACTAATCTAGAGAACAAGATCAATGTAAAGTCAAAAGGCAGATTGTTTTTTGACTAGTGACTATGATATGCCATAACTCACATCCTAATATATTAAATCAGGATAAAAGAGTGGAAAGTTATAGACTCAAAGACCTTAATCTATAGTTGACAAAAGTATGGAGAAATCACCAACTTGTATAAATTGGTGAGTCTTCAGAGATGGCATTGAAAGTAGTTCAACTTTTGTCAAAATCATGTTAGAGAAAGCATGTCTTCTCCATGTTCGGAAGAAATTAGTCTTCTGGCTTCGAAAGACTTTGTCTTGAAGCTCTGGAAGACTTCATCTTGGGCTTAGGAAGAATCGGTCTTTGGCTTTGGAAGATTTGACACTTAGTGAATTTCTTTGTTCATTTGTCAAATCTTCCGAAATAACTTCTTTGTACTTCAGAATGCTTGCCGAAAGAACTTTGGTTTGCATCAGCCTCTAAGATAACTCTTACAATTTAATCATATTGAGAAATAATTAAGACTGAATAATTTTGAGCAAGCTAAAAAACTCTTGAAATAATTAAAACAAAACACAATTTTGAGTTGATGATATTGCATGAACAAATAATAGGTCTATATGAAACTATTTTTTCCTTTTTGAGTTAAAATTACCAACGAGGTTAACTTATTCTTCAATATATTAGTCTCTTACTTGACAATTGAGGTTCAATATATTGATTACAACACTTGTATGTAAATATTCTTATACATATATGCCCTTTATGCAGATTATTTTGGCAAATCAAAATTGGAGCAAAATACACAATGAGACCCTGATTGTGAAAAGAGTGAAGGGCTTAAAGATATGATCAGATTTCCTCTAACTACAAGAGTTTCTTATGCCATCATAATGAAACCTATCATCTATGTTAGATTTATCAGATCATTTTAGAACACTACTAAATGAGTCTGGTAGATCAAGAAACAAGACTTAAGGGTACTATTGCTAACAATCATCAGTTGGTTATAACCGAAGCAAGTGTTAGAAGGTGTTTGCAGTTTGGAGATGATGCTAATCAACCAACATAGTTAGATGAAGATGTCATACTCACTATATTTTTCAATATTAGATATGAAGTAGATTTTGAAGGCAAGCAATGTAAGAAAGGTCTTGTTGATGTACCTTAGAGATTCCTCATTCATGTTATTTAACATCGCCTGTCTAAGAGGAAGTCTGGATTGAATGATGTTCCCTTAGCCACTTCATCTGCTATTATGGCTTTATGCCCCAATAGACAGTTCAAAAAGTCTACATACATCTTCAAGGCTTGATCAATGAACCATTTCCAAACTAAGGTGGAGAAGGACCAACTTTGAATCTCTCTCATCATGTGTTGGTACTTATACATTATTGAAGAACACAGATCTAGTGAATAATTATTCTGGAGCTCACTTTGGTTTATTACCTTGGATGCTTCAACATATGGAAGAAAATGTAAAGGAACTTGTTAGAGAATAAGAAGAGATTATTCCTTACATTTAACAAGAATTAAATCTTAAAAATCCTATTAATACAGAAGAGATTGTTATTAAGGAAGCAATTGAAGCTGATATTTTTATTCACCTTGAAGACATTAGTAGTCTATCTTTGAAGAAATCACTATCACCTTTAATTCAACAAGGTGGTGATCTTCAAAGTGAATCTCCACAAGCTTATATATCTCAATTTCAATTCTCGCCTCCAAAACAAAATGAATCAGTGAATCTACTGATTCATGTTCTTTAAAGAATCTAAATCATCATCTGATGAGGAAGATATCAATGTAAAAGAAGACATCCCATTAAGGCAAGAAACTTTAGGAGTATCAACCTTCTGAAGTATCTAAAGCCTCTACTGCATCACAAGTGATCCCATATTCCACTGAATCAGATAGAGATGAGTTGATCTATGAACTACAAGTCAAAGTAAAAAGATTAGAGATCATTATAAATAGAAAAGACAAAGCACTAAAACAAAAGAATGATGAGATCAAGAAAAAAGAAAAGGCCATTGATATGCTTGTGTATAGTATCAAAAATCAAAGAGAAGATCAGGCTAGTTTCAGTGAAGCTACAAATGTTCAAGCAAGTATCATTGAAGATCAAAACAAGTTGGTTGAAGAGAAAAATAAAATAAAACAAGAGTTGTAAAAGTTGTTACAAAAGAGAACAAAGAAATTGATTTTTAAAGAAAAAGAAAGCGAATCAAGAGAGAAAAAGAAAAAAAGAAGATAAGGATGATGAAGGCAAAGGTGAAAGTAATGATATTAAAGCAATGATGATGATGATATTAATGATGTTGATGATGTGTAAAGATCACCAAAGAGACAAAAGATGGCTAAACAGACTGAGAGGTCAAGTACCTCAGAGCATATTGTTGAGTCACTAAACTTAGTAAAGGTAACTTATATCGGTCCTGCATCACAAGAAGAAAAATAAATGATTGAGATAGGCTTGACCAAGTACTTTGATGCTTCTATGAACATCATGATTGAAGAGCTAGATCACTATTCTTCATATGACTATATCATTGATGAGGACATCATAGATATTCTTATAGAACCATTTGTATAAGAACTAACCATTTTCATTTCAAGTCCTATCATCATAGAAAAACCTCAAGAATGGAAAATTGTTCTTACTACTTTGTTGACTATGGAACAAAAATATATAATAAGCAAATTGTCAAAGAAGTATGAGAAACAAGGAAAGGAAATCTAACTAAAAAGAAAGATATTGAAGCTGAATCATCTAGCGTTCCCTTTTCTTATCCAATCACTTATACAAGAAGAAGAAAACTTTCTTCTAAAGAAAAGAGAAAGAAACCAATTATTGAAGAAGATAAAGAACCAAAGAATAAGGTGATCTAAGATTGATCCAAGATATTTAGCTACCTTAGCTCCATTCTTGGAAGAGCATGAGAGGCCACTTAATAGTTAGATCTATAATCACAGCTAATTAAATTGTAAGAAGGTGAAATTACTTGAGGTTATGAGATAACAATATAATTTTATGATGAACCTGGATTTCAAGAAAGTTGACCATGATAAGAGATAAGTGTGGAAGAAATTGTTCACAAAGCATAAAGTGATGACTTCATGATAAAAGCAATGCATCTAATCAACAAAAAGTATGATTAAGATGAAGTTCAATTGGACATATGAAAGGACTTGTGAAGAAGTAGATAGGGTGGAATTGTTGTGCAAACCTAATGTAGATAAAGAGTATGAAAGGTCCTTGGAAGCTAGAAGAATAAGGAAAGGAAAAACCAAACCAATAATCCCTGTTAAGGCATCTGCTACATCTACCGCATCATATATTGGTACGTATGCTATGTCTGATAAGGAAATGAAGGAATACCTTTCAAATGTAGGATACACCAAAATAAGATTAGGTCCCACGAAGACTAACTCTTTAAGAGCTACTATGTTAAAGAATATTCAAGAGTATAGAAAGAAGCTTAGATAAATGGAATAAAAAAACAAGAAATAACTCCTAAAGTCAAGTTAGCATCTCAATAAGTTAACTTTGAAAGATCCTGATAAACTAAGACACGTTATGTTAAAAAACCCTGAATGGTTCAAACCACCATCCAAACTGAAGTCAGAAAAGGTATGTCTGCACAAGAAATGCTAGGTGGTGTATCAACCCCTATAGGCAAAGTGGATGTAAAAATCATTGCTTGGAAGTATGATGATGAATAGGGTTATTTTATAATCAAAAGAATATCCAGACCATTTCATTTGTTCACAAGCTACAATGATATAGTGAATAGTCTATAGATACATGATTAGAAAGAGTTAGTTGATCTGGAGCTTATTAATCATGCAAAAATGTCAAGAGGATATACTTTTAAAAAGATTTTGTAAGTCTTCAAAAGGAACAACAATCTTTTAGGCCTTAAAAGAATACTGCATTAAGACTGATGAATCATACATCAATCCATTCAAGAACGAAAGGAAAAAAGAAGACTTTATCTATTGAAGATATTGTCATACCTAAAGAAAGGACACTTCTTAAAGTTAAAGGAAAGAGGAAACATATTTCTAGAACTCATAAAACTTGTCCAATCTTAAATGTGAGGTATAATGAAGAAACTTATAAGCTAGTAACTAAGAGGGAATGACAAGGCAAAGAATGTCAGTAGATAACACTGTTTTGTCCATATGAAGTAAGGTTACTTGATGAATCCTATGTTCATTATATGTTCTGTTGGACTACAATAAGCGTATTGAAGGATAATGCATGTCTTAATCAAACAAACAAGTTCTAACATTCAAACAATAATATACTAACATTTAAACATAATTATTATCCAAGCATAACACTAGTTATCACTTATATTTCTTTTATAGGATTTGTAAATAGAAGAAATTTCACATGTGTTGGCGGTGGATGAAGAAGTGCTCACAGTGGATGCAAAAGAATTCACAGTGGATGAAGTCAATCAAGAAATGTCCAATTGCGGGCAGCGGACACATAGTCATACATAATAGATGAACAAAGTCCACAGTGGATACACAGATCCATAGCTGATGACCAACAAACATAAGGGATAACATCAAACAGACTAGTGCCCATAACGGATGACTAACAACCACAGCGGACAACCAAGTCAACCATCCACAATGGACATTTAAGTATCCACAGCGGACACTTCCTCATCCATAGCGGACAACTCTTTAGACTTAGGATTATTATGTAGTTTATGTTTACATAAGGGTACTTTTGTAATTGTACATAGTATGTATCTAGGTTATAAATAGCCTTGTACTCTAATCCTTTATAACCTTTTGAACAAATTATTATTCAAACAAGCATTTCATTTTACTGGGCATTAAATCATTCATTCACATAAACACACTACAGATCATGCATTCATCATGGGTTTCTGTAACATGATGATTGATTGTTGATTCTTGTTGAGAGATTAAAAATGTCCTAGGAGGATCATCCTCACAAACAAACAACCAGGAAGTAAGGGTGATTCCATCAGGTGGTATCAGAGCCTTGGCTCAAATCATACACTGATTTTTTATTCTCTCAGTCAACATAATGATCTCTACTGTTCATTACCTTAACATCAACATTGAGCATAAACCACATAATATCAATCTTCTACATTTCTATTCATCAAATAGTTCGAAAACATATCTTAATTGACTGTTTTAGTTTTTATTCAAGAAGATTGTTTGCTATTGTTGGTAACAAAGCTCTCAATGTCACATCCTAACCGATGGCGGAATCATCGGGGACATATGTGGGATCGATTGTCCATATCATATGGAATTAAATAAGTTGAATTAATAGTAAACATCATTTTGATTGAATAAGACAAATAAAATAATTCATTCAATGCAATAAAGATCCACATAACATAATAAAACTTAAATTTTTTTACTAAGTCCAATCCTGTATGAAGATAAAGAAGTCTAGTAAACAGCATTTCTTGAAATCATGTCAAAAATAACGAGTCAGCTAAAGGAATAGCCAATGAGTAAACATAGGTTTTGCATACATATATAGATTGGTTTAAAAATGATTGAAATAATTCAATTCTCATAACCATGTCAATACTTATAAAGTGCAATAGTGTAGCATAAAACACAAACCAACACAATCAACCCTAATGACTGAATTGACTCAGTCCGTAGATGAAGCCTTATAGAAGGCATGATTCTAGTTTCAATTACCATGCGAATAAATAAGTGGGGTGGGTTTGTCAAACTAATAGATCTATCATTGTTACCATGGTTGCATGAATTCATGATTGTGTTCTCATCTAGTTTATCTAACTATGCACACATAATTGCAAGTAATGACATAGTTTGTATAGACTTGAAATTTGAATAAAATAACTATGAATATCAATTGATTTTATATATCTCATATGATTTCCTCAAAAAATAAACACATAAAATGGGCAAAGAATACTCGCTTGGTGTTGGAATGTAAATGATTTGAATGCTAGAATGCGTAAATAGACACCAAAGGTTCCTCGCGGTTTTAAACTAAGAAAATGATGTCAGAATTAAAATTATAATATGAATAAAGGCTAAGTATTGATTAGGGATTTAATTAATACTTTAGGTTTACAAATAGTTTATAATGATTTAATTTATTTTTTCATAAAACTTGATTAAATTAAATAATTGAACATTTCATTTGTAAAAAAAGGTTAAATAAAGTTTGAATATTAAAGTATGAAATTGAGAATTAATAATTATTATGTGACTTACTCAATATAATTAATTAGATACTTAATTATTTAAAATTTTTTAAATTATTAGATTAAAATAATTTAGAATTAATTTATATTCATTTTAATATAATTTTATAAAATTTAGAACATTTAAATGAATTTTATAATGATTTATAACCTTAAAAATGTGAAATTTAGATTTTTAAAATTTTAATTTTAAAATTCTTAAGTGAATTTGATTAACAAAATAATTTTTAAATTAATTTAATAACATTTAGAACTTTCTGGAATATAAAATTATTAAAATAATTATTTAAAAAGATTCGGGGTGGACCGGAGTCGAACCTGGGTCGCCTTTGTGTGATGCGCATGGTTTACCAGTGGGGCAGAAGCCTATATCTGATTTAATTTTGTTTCAAAATTTTTAAAAACATTAATAAATAATTTCCCAGATTTCATATAAACCTTAATTCGAATCCCGATCAATTGCACATGAAATCAATGATGATATCCGAATTAATGATGGGGCTTTTGTTCCCTACATGTAAACGAGTGTGTTTGTGTGTGTAGTATCCTGGATTGGAATTGATTTGATGAAAACAAGAACAAGGAATGTCGTGACCGGATGCTAGATCTACTGGTGTAGCAAACGATAATAAGAATCAGATTCCTCGAGTATTAAACTTGATTAGATGATTATGATCCAAAGCCCTCAATCAATTGTGGTTAAGGTTGCTCAAAAAGTGAGTTGCAGGTAGCGATGAAGGTGATGATCGAAGATTGAGTGTGCTCGTTTTTCGAATGCAATTAAGATTTTTAAGAGTGAAAGAGAACTATGTGAAGTGTTTTGCCTCAATTATATATGCTTAATTGAGACAGTATCAGTTTGAACGAATCAAAGGTTTTGATTTGGGTGTTTTGTCTCAAATTGATGAATGATTTTACAGTTGCAATCCTAATTAACCGTGTGTTTGAATTAGATTTTTTAGCAAACGTTTCTGATCAATTCATTTGAATCAGTTGATTCGAATTGAGTTGAAACAACATTAAATTGGAATGGGGATTTTTGGTTTCGAATGAATTCGATGAAACAATGATTCGAATTGAGTTGAAACAACATTAAATGAATTCGAATGAATTCGACGAAACATGGAGCTCGGCTGGAGGGTGGCCGGAGCTCGGCTGCCGATGGGGGGGGGGGGGTTTGGGTTTGATTTAAAAATAAATTACAATTTAGTCCCTGGAGTTTATATAAAATGTTTTTAATTAACTTTTAAGGAATTACATTTTAACCCCTGGACTTATTAAACCCTAATTTTAATTAATAAATCAATTTTTAAACCCTAATTTTGATTAATAAATCAATTTTTATTTTTTATAAAATCTTTATAACTTTTATAAATCCTAAAAAATTTGCAATTTAATTATTTATTTTAATTTATTGACTAAAACTTGAAATTAATGGTAAACTTAGTAAATTTATAAAAATTTATTTATAAATTATAAAATTATTATGAATTGAATAAATGAGTTAATAAGAATCTATTTAATGAAAAAAATCACAATATTGATTAAATAATAAATTTATTATTACATGGAGACCCACACGGGTTCACGTTTACAATTCAAAATGGGTCAAATGTTACAGTCTCCTCTAATTTAGGAAATTTTGTCCTGAAATTTGATCACGAGGCTGAAATGAAAAGATGAGGATTATTGGATTTCATTTTTTCCTCACGCTCCCAAGTGAACTCCGGACCACGTTTAGACTCCCAATGAACTTTGATGATTGGTATTCGGCTAAGCTTGAGTTGTTTGATTTCACTATCCATAATCTCCATGTGTTTCTCGACAAAGTGCATAGAATCATAAATATGAACTTCATCAAGTGGGATGTGAAGGTTTTCGTCAGCAAGGCTTTTCTTGACATTTTATACATGGAATGTTGGATGAATATTGCAGAGTTCTTGGGGTAGTTCAAACTTGTAGGCCACCTTCCCAATATGCCCAAGAACTTTAAAAAGACCCACATAACTAGGTGCTAACTTCCCTTTCTTTCCAAAGCTAATCACTCCCTTCCAAGGTGATACCTTTAGAAGTATGAGATCACCGACATTGTATTCCATGGGTTTTCTTCATTTATCAGCATAATACTTTTGACAATTTCCAGAAGCAAGTAGGTTATCGCGAATCTTATGAATTTTATTGGTAGATTCTTGAATAAGTCCAGGACCGGTAATTTGTGCTTCACAAATCTCAGACCAACATATGGGAGATCGGCACTTGTGGCCATAAAAGGCATCAAATGGTGCCATCTGGATGCTGGTATGGTAACTATTTTTGTATCAAAATTCGACTAACGGTAGATTAGAATCCCAAGACCCACTGAAGTCAATGACACAAGCTCGAAGCATATCCTCGAGAGTCTGTATCATTCTTTCAGTTTGACCTTTAGTTAGAGAATGATAAGTTGTGCTAAGATTGAGTTGGGTTCCTAAAGATGATTAAAGACTTTGCCAAAAATAAGTGATAAATCGACCATCACGATCGAAGATAATGTTTAGAGGCACACTGTGACGACCGACTATTTCATTGATGTAGGTACGAGGCAATTTAGTAATAAAGTCGATGGAAATGTTTTCCCACTTACAAACGGGAATCTTGGGTTGAACAAGTAATCCAGAGAGACGTTGATGGTTGGCTTTGATTTTTAAACATGTGAGGCATTTCGACACATAAAAAGCGGTATCCTTTTTCATGTCAGTCCACCAGTATTTACTATGGAGGTTCAAGAACATTTTATCCACACTGGGATGAATGGAATAACGAGCCTTGTGACCCTCGTTCATGATGATGGTTCGAAGATTATTATGGTTGGGAATCCAAAGATGATCTAGGAAGTAAAGTAAACCATCGGATTTTGTTTCTAATTAAAGTTCAGGGTCGCATGACATTTTATCATACATGTTGCCTTCAATGACTGACTCGTGCTGGGCTTCAAGAATTCGATTTTTAAGGTCGGATTGAACGGTAACACTTTAAAGCATGACATAATCTTTACGACTCAATGCATCGGCTACGACATTCACTTTTTCAGGATGGTATTGAATCTCGCAGTCCTAGTCGTTAAGTAACTAGACCTATCGTTGTTGTCTCATGTTCAATTCTTTTTTATTGAAAATATGCTAGAGACTCTTATGATCGGTGAATACAACACACTTGGCGCCATTAAGATACTGTCTCTAGATTTTGAGTGCAAAAACAACAACACCCAATTAGAGACCATGATTTGTGTAATTCTTCTCATGGATTTTAAGTTGCCTTAAGGCATAAGCTATGACTTTGCCCCGTTGCATAAAAACACAACCAAGACCTTGCTTTGAAGCATCATAATTGACAACAAAATCATTGTTACCATTAGGGAGGGTCAAGATTGTAGCATTACATAACTTTTTCTTGAGGAATTGAAATGCTTTCTCTTGATCGGCCCCCATGTGAAAGGCTTATCCTTGTGAGTCAACGCAGTGAGAGGCACAACGACCTTTGAGAAGTTAGGAACGAAACGAAGATAGTAACTGGCTAGACCAAGAAATGAATGAATCTTGGTGGGAGTTTTAGGTTCTACCCAATTCTTCACCGCCTCGATCTTTGAAGGATCCACATGAATTCCTCTGTCATTCACAACCGAACTTCCTTAGGCCAAAATTCACACTTGGAGAATTTGGCATAAAGTTTCTCCTTTTTTAGAAGTTCAAGAATCAAACAAAGATGATGTTCATGCTCGGATTTGGACTTTGAATAAATCAAAATATCATCGATGAAGACGATCACGAGCTTGTAAAAGTATGGCTTGCACATGCATTTCATCAAATACATGAACACAGCTAGTGTATTTGTCAAACCAAATGGCATAACCCTGAATTCTTAATGGCCATATCATGTGCAAAAGGTTGTTTTAGGAATGTCATCATCATGCACTCGAAGCTGATGATTACCCGAACGAAGATCAATCTTGGAGAAATAAGAAGCTCCTTGAAGCTGATTAAAGAAGTCGTTGATTCTCGGTAGGGGATATTAGTATGTGACAGTAAGCTTGTGAAGCTCCTGATAGTTGATGCACATACGGAATGAGCCATCTTTCTTCTTCACGAACAAAACTAGGGCTCCCTAAGATGAGGAACTTGGTCAGATGAAACCTTTATCAAAAAGCACCTGAAGTTGGCTACCAAGCTCTAGCATCTCAGATGGTGCAAGACGATAAGGAGATTTTGCAACCGGTGTTGCTTCAAGCACAAGGTTGATTCGAAACTCTACTTAACAAACAGGAGGAAGACTGGTTAAGTCCTCTGGAAAAACTTCAGGAAAATCACGAATGATTGAATTATCCTTGATTTTCTTTGACTTCCTATCCATTTTCATAAGATGCGCTAAGAAGGCCACATATTGCTTGCAGAGATACTTTTGAGCCTCGGTACAGGACATGAGTTTAAGACCTTTGGAAGGCTTTTCCCCATAGATGTTTAAGACATTTCAGGATGCAAGAGGGATCTAGATGAATTTCTGAAAACAAACAACTTTAGCATGGTTCCTAGATAACCAATCCATGCTACTATGACATCGAAATTTCCAAGTTGCATCAGTGTAAGGTCAATAGGAAAATCATGCTCATTCAGGTTATGGGTATAGTTTTGAATAGTAGAATCGATTATGATGAGTGTTCCATTGGCTATTTCTACTGTAAACGGTTTCCCTAACTTAGTTCGAGCACTAGCAAGCAAAGGCTTATATTCTAAGGATACAAAAATTTTATCAGCACTAATGTCAAACAAGACTAAAGCATATTGATTATTGATTAAAAGTGTACCATTCACCATATTTTTATTGGTTTGAGCTTGATGGGCATTGATATTAAAAGCACGCCCTTGAGCTGTAGGCACAACGTTGACAAGTCGAGGACATTGGTTGCGGAAATGGTTTGGATCATTGCATTGATAGCATGCACAACCTTGAGTATTTATAGGAGGATGCTGGCTGATAGGTGTAGTAGCCAAAGTCCTAGCAACACTCTTACATACGTTGAAAGTATGGATGAAACGACCATATTTGGTGCATCGGCAACATTGCGTGGCAGAGTGGTGAAACTTGCAGATGTTGCATTAGGGAAACGTTCCAGTGTAGGTTTTTTCGCCGGGGATTGATTATTGAAAACTGCTTAATAGCTCGGTGCGACTTGGTTAACCAGAACAGAAGATGTAACTACGGCGAAGTTTTGGGACTTACCCTTTCTCCTCTTGTTCTTAGAAGATTTAGGTTTCTCCTCTTTAGATGATTCGGGTGAGGATTTCTTGAGCCCCTTTTTACTACCCTTCTTGGTTGAAGCCGCAACCTTGACATGATTGTTGGTTAACTGGGAAGCTAATCGGATAGTATCCTCTAGTGTTACAGGGTTCCGACCCTACACAATGTCTTGAATCTGCATAGGAAGGCCACCAATGTACTTCTCAATAGCCCGAGATAAAGGACTAACCAAGTGGAGAACAAGGAGACTCAGTTTGTGGAATCTATTAGTGTAGGCTAGATTTTCCCTACTTTGCTAGGCCAAATCCCAGAACTCAGCTTCTAATTTCTTGATTTTATTTCTCGGGTAAAATTCCCGAGTCATGAGCTCTTTGACTTCATCCCACGTCAATGCTAAAGCACCATCGGTTCCATGTGAACTCTTTAAAGAACACTTGTAGCGTAATGAACCTTGTGATTCCCGTGATACTTACTGTAGAGAAAAGTGTTCTTAATACTCTCGAAACACAGTAGAAGACCAATAGCTCCTTCAGTCCTGTTAAACTTGGTTGGGTTGCAAGAACTAAAGTTCTTGTAAGTACATGCTCAGGGGGGATTTGGTGCAACTTGATTTTGGACAATGTTGTTGCCTTGATTCAAATGGGTAATCCGTGTTGGGATGACTGTAACAACTTCACGTGACACTATGGCAGCAATCTTGCGGCCGAAGTTTCTAGATAGGGATTGGTTTTGACGGGTAGACATTCTAAAGGGTTATTAAGAAATTTCATAAGAGTTGGATAATATGGATGATAATTTCATAAAACGAAAGCCAAAAATAAGATGATTCATAATAACAATTAGATATTATGAGTGTAAACATTCGGTTCGCAAACCAAACCGAATATGTTGACTTAACAAAGTATTTGGTCAACAAAAACCTTAATGAAGACATGCATACCTATAAGCAAACACTAACTCCAAGGTTTCCCTGATAAGGTAAATGGATCTATCAATTGAATTAGATTTATATCAATACTTTGCCTAGACAGAACACCTCGAGATACAGGCATCCAACTCTTCCAGCATTGCATGTTTTTAGTTATGGGACACAGACTTTGACGGGATTTGGAAAACATTAATAACAATTCAAAATTTGAAAACCATTTGATTTAGTCATAATGCCTTAGAATATGATTTGAGAATCGTATGTGCATTAATTGAAATCAAGGTATAAGGATAATCACATAAGGCATACAATCACATAATCATGTTTAAGTATATGAGGCATATAAATCCTATCTAAGCATATAAAATACATGAGAGGACTCATGTGTGAGGTACTTAGTTATAGACTAGGTCATTCTATTTCTAATAACCTAATTCCCTATAACCATAGCTCTGATACCAATCTGTCACACCCCAACCGATGGCCGAATCATCTGGGCGGACGAATGTGGAATTGATTGTTCATAGCATATGGAATAAGTTGAATTAATAGTAAACATCATTTGCATTGAATAAGACAAATAAAATATTTCACTACAATGCAATAAAGATCTGGATAACATAATAAAGTTTTGTTTATTTTTGATTAAGTCCAATCGTATGTGAGCATGAAGAAGTCCACTAAACAACATTTCTTGAAATCATGTGAAAAGTAACGAGTTAGCTAAAGGATTAGCCGCTGAGTAAACACAGATTTTGCATACATATATAGATTGGTGAAATGATTGAAATAATTCAATTCTCATAACCATGTCAATACTTATAAAGTGAAATAGTGTAACATAAAACACAAACCAACACAATCAACCCTAATGACTGAATTGACTCGGTCCGTGGATGAAGCCTTATAGAATGTATGATTCTGGTTTCAATCACCACGCCAATAAACAAGTGGGGTGGTTTGTTAAACCAATAGATCTACCATTTTTATCATGGTTGCATGAATTAATGATTGTATTCTCATCTGGTTTATCTAACTATCCACACATAATTGCAAATGATGACATGGCATGTATAGAATTGAATTTTGAATAGAATAACAATGAATATCAATTGATTGTATATATGTCACATGATTTCCCGAAATACTAAACACATAAAATGGACAAATAATACTCACTTGGTGTTAGAATGTAAATGATTTTAATGCTAGAATGCGTAAATAGATACTAAAGGTTCCTTGTGATTTTAACCTAAGGAACGATGTTTGAAAAACTTTATATTATGAGTAAGGCCTAAGTATTGATTAGGGATTTAATTAGTACTTAGGGTTTAATTATTTAATTTATTTTTTCATAAAACTTGATTAAGATAAATAAAAAGATAGGATGAATTGAGTAAATAATTGTAATAATATCATTTAGTGAAATAAAATTTCTTAGCATAATTTAAATATTTCATTTGTAATAAAAGTTAAATAAAGTATGAATATTAAAGTATGAAATTGAGAATTAATAATTATAAAGTGACTTACTCAAAATAATTAATTAGATAATTAATTATTTAAAATGTTTACAAATTATTGATTAAATAATTTGGAATTAATTTATATTCATTTTGAAATAATTTTATAAATTTTAGAACATTTAAATGAATTGTATAATATTTTATAACCTTAAAATATGTGAAATTTAGATTTTTAAAATTTTTAAAATTTTAATTTAAAAATTCTAAAGTGAATTTAATTATCAAAACAACTTTTATATTAATTGAATCTTATTTTAGGACTTTCTAGAATTTAAAAATGATTAAAATAATTGTTTAAAAAGATTTGGGGTGGACCGGAGTCGAACCCGGGTCGCCTTTGTGTGATGCGCATGGTTTACTAGTTGGGCAGAAGCTCATATCTAATTTAATATTGTTTCAAATTTTTTATAAACATTAATAAATAATTCCCCAAATTCCATATAAACCCTAATTCGAATCCTGATCAATTGCACATGAAATCGATGATGATATCCGAATTAACGAGGGGGCTTTTGTTCCCCATATGTAAACGAGTGTTTTTGTGTGTGTAATTACCTGAATTGAAATTGATTTGATGAAAACAAGAACAAGGACTACCGCGATCGGATGATTGATCGACTAGTGTAGCAAACGATAATAAGAATCAAATTCCTTGAGTATTAGGTTTGATTAGATGATTTTGATCCAGAACCCTCAATCAATTGTGGTTAAGGTTGCTCAGAAGGTTGATATTAATTGAGTTGCAGGTAGCGATGAAGGTGATGATCGAAGATTAAGTGTGCTCGTGTTTCAAATGCAATTAAGAGTTTTGAGAGTGAGAGGGAACTATTTGAAGTGCTTTGCCTCGATTATATATACTTAATTGGGATAGTATCAGTTTGAACGAATTAAAGGTTGGGACTTGGGTTTTTAGACTTAAATTGAAGAATGATTTTTTAGTTTCAATCCTATTTAGTTGTGTGTTTGAATTAGAATTGATTAGCAATACATTTCTCATCAATTCATTTGAATTAGTTGATTTGAATTGAATTGAAACAACATCAAATTGGAATGGGGATTTTTGGTTTCGAATGAATGCGATGAAACATTGATAACCACTCAATGATCCGAATTTGAAATGGTTATGGGTTCGAATCTGAGTCGCGAGGGGTTTGGGATGGTTTGATTTGGGCGTGACTGGTTATTTTTGAGAGTTTGGCTTCGTCGGAGCTCGGTCGGAGGGTGGCTGGAGCTTGGCTGCTGATGGAAGGGGGCTTTGGGTTTATTTAAAGATAAATTATAATTTAGTCCCTTGAGTTTTATATAAAATGTTTTAATTAAATTTTAAGGAATTACATTTTAACTCGTGGACTTACTAAACCCTAATTTTAATTTGTAAATCCATTTTTATTTTTTATAAAATCTTTATAACTTTTATAAATCCTAAAAAAAATTGTAATTTAATCATATATTTTAATTTTAATGACAGTGAATTTATAAAAATATATTTATAAATTATAGAATTATTATGAATTGAATAAATGAATTAATAAGTATCTATTTAATGGAAAAAAATCACAATATCGATTAAATAATAAAAGTATTATTACTTGAAAGACCTACACAGGTTTGGGTTTACTATTCAAAATAGGTTAAATGTTATACTCAAAAGCATTTACAAACATATTTCAAATAAAATCATCAAAAATCTCATAAAACCACCACGGTTTTAAGAAGATTTTGGATAAAACAGTACACGGGTTCCGCTCTATCAAATTTACAGTATTCAAACATTATTTCAGTTGATTTCAACCAAGAAATTGTGTTATAACATCATATTCGAGCAGTTTTAAGCTCGAATTAATTAAAAAACATCATCAAAATGACCTTAATAGTTGGTTTTCACACAAAGTTGCTCGGCCACAAATGTTTTAGGATAAACCCTAGTTCATCAACATCATATCTTCAAAATATCCGGTGATTTTTTTATATCAACATCAAATAATTGAAGAAACCATTCTTCACTTGAATTTTCATGAAAAATCATAAAGAGCATCTTTTTATCCAACAGCCGTCACATTTATTGTGTTTTAAGGTTTATTAGGGTTTTGACTTACATTGATCAAATTTAAAGGGTTTTGACTGCTATTGACCAAATATTCCATATTTTAAAATTTTGATCATGTTGACCAGCTCATTTAAAGACCATTGACTGCTGTTGACTGATATTATTTAGAAAATAATTAATTAAATTAGATTTTAAATTAAATGATTAATTTTCTTTATTTGGTAATTTTAAGTCTAAAAATCAATCAAACAAATCCTAGTGACAAACTTATACTTGGACAAAATATCACCCTAGCATATATTAATTTCGCACAGAGCTAAGAACCAATCAAATTAACTTAAACCATTAAGTTAATCAACTATCAACATGTCTAACAAAGTTTCTAGATCAAAAAATGGCCTTAAACCACCAAGATTGAAGAACAAAGCAAACTTCAAGCAATGAAAGATCATGTTGAGAAATTAGATTATCTTCCATAACCCTAATTTATGGACTTCACTCATTGAGGAACCATACATTCCAGTTGCTTTGGGTCCTGATTATAACACACATAATCCAGTTAGCCTCAGGAGTGTAGCTGGTGATGACTTGAAGAGAGTCAAAACAAACATGAAAGCATACAGTATCCTGGCAATGACACTTCCATTTAAAATAATGACCAGTGTAGAAAAATTTAAAACAGCAAATGAACTTTGGAAAGTTCTAAACACCATGTGTGAAGGAAGTGATGAAATTAGAGCAATCAAAAAGGAGGAGCTCAGAACACAATATGAAATATTTCATCACATCCAAGGTGAATCAATACCACAACAACTCCACAGATTTGTACAATTAGTCAATGAAATGACTGACTCAAGTATGAATCAGTGGAGATCAACAAGAAAATGTTTCACACACTACCAGGGAGCTTGGCACAGTCAGTTTCTTTGATGAAAGCAACACTTGATCTTGAAGCACTATCATTAAATGCTTTAGTTGCTAAAGTGGAGGCATTAGAACCTGAAGAAAGATCAAGAAACAACAACACTGTGAGGCATGTTGAATCATACAAATTGAAGGTGTTGCAATCAACAGACACTGCATTCCTAACATGCACTAGGAAGGACAAAGATGAAGAATTTCTTGACTCCAGTGAAACATCATTCTTCTTAACTCTAGAATTATCCAAGCAAAGACACATGTCAAAGAAGATTGGTGTTCATGCTTCCCTTGAAGCAACACCTCAAAGCTAACATCAGCATCAACATCAAAATGAACAAGCCTCAAGTTCAACCATACAACAACATCCACAAAATCAAAACATCCATAAGTTTGACAAACCAATTGATGCTCTTACCATTATTCTTCAAAGTGAAGAACACAAGGCAGCATTTACGGCCTTTTCAACAAGTTTTAAGGCATACCTTGGTGCAAACTTGACACCAACATTCAATCACACAATCACATAAACACACACACTGATGGTCATGTCATTCATCATGGGTTTCCACACCATGATGATTGATTGTTGATTCTTGTTAAGAGATTAAAAAGGTCCTACAAGGATCATCCTCAGAAATAAATAAGAAGTAAGGATGATTCCATCAGGTGGTATCAGAGCACATTATTTCCTATGAGAGAATATCAACATCCATGATGCAATCATGTTAAAATTGTTAAAATTTTAACAAAAAAATTTTGAAAATTCATACAAAAATAATTGTTAAGTATTGGGAGTGTATGAACAAATACATATACATTGCAAGTATCATCAAAATAGAAAAATAAATTTCCAAGTGTTCAAAGTGTATGTATTAAAATACATAGCTGATGAGAAAAATTTCAAACAAACGAATTCTTTTTTATAGTTTTGACCACTATTGTCACAGAAGACACACAAACAAGCATATGCTATTGACACAGTAAACCAAAAAAGTTTTGAAATACACCAAAAGTATACAGCGTATACACAAATGCACATCAGTGGTTCATCAATAAGCACATTTACAAAGTGTTCAAATATCATGTTCAAAAGTGAAACCTTCGCTGTGATTACACTGTCAGTCCATAGCGTATGACCAAAGGTAATCATCCGCTATGAAAACAGTTCAAGTGTATACAATGTATGAACAATGGTAAGCATACGCTATACAAAAATCATCAAGTGTACACGACAGATTGTAAGGTTATATTAGAAGGCTGATGCAACCAAAGAAGCCAAAATAACCAAGGTGGTTCCTGCATGCATGCACTGATGTACAAGGTAGAAGTTGCTTTGGAAGTTTTACACTCATCATAGGAATTATTCTAAGTGTAAAATCTTTCGAAGCCAAAGTCCAAATCTTCCAAAGCCAAAGATGAAGTCTTCCAAAGCTTCAAAGACAAAGTCTTCCGAAGCCAAATGAAGTGAAGACTGATTTCTTTTGAAGATAGAGAGGACATGCTTTCTCTGATCTACTTTTTCATAAAGCTGACTTACTTTCCGCTGTAACTCTGAAGACTCACCAACTTATACAAGTTGGTGAAAAGGTCTATGCTTTTGTAAATTGTAGATTATGGTCTTGGGTCTGTAACTTCCTACTTTGTACCTGTTTATCCTTTTTATAATATAATTCGAATGTGAGCTATGGCATGTCATAGTCACTAGTCAAAAAGCAATCTGTCTTTTGACTTTACATTGATCTAGTTATCTAGATTAGTGTTTCCAGCCGGCTTTCATAGTATGGATGGCTGTAGGATGTAGTATAAAGTATCTCAGGTCCTTGTAATTCTTTTTATGCTTTGTAACACTTATAAAAGAACTTGAGAGCAATATACAACATCCTTGAAAACCATATTCTCTATTCTTGTTCTTATTTCTGTCTCATTGTTTACTTGTGTTCTTAGTATCATTTACATAAACCCAGTTTGCCATTTGATCTGTTAAGTGTTCTAACACTCTCCTCATTATGAGAGTGATTGTATTGACCATCCCTTAAATGGTCCTGCAATTGGTATCAGAGCCTTTTAGGCTCTTGATTGTAAGATCTCACCATCTTAAATCCCTTCAGTTACACAAAACAGTTAACAACTCAAATGACAGCTATCACAAAGGTTGATATAGAAACTGGTACTATGACGAAGTCTCCACTGATCACTCCTGATGACTTTGATACTTGGTGCCAAAGAATGGAAGGCTTCATCAAGTCTTAAGACTTTAGGATGTAGGGATTTGTTGTCCATGGACCTCATGTACCATCCACCTCTTCAGCTGCTGGTGGTGGTGGTATGATACTAAAGGAAATGGCTAATTATTTTGATGAAGACTGGAAGAAGATAGACATAGATCAGAAGGCCATGACCGCCCTCCAAACTGCTCTTCCAAACTCTATCTACAAAGGCTTCAAGAAATACAAGACTACCAAGCAACTATAGGAGGCACTGAAGCTGATGTATGAGGGGTCAAATGAAGCAAAAGAGAACAAGAAGGACCTCTTGAAGCAACAGTTTGAGAACTTCACCTTCAAGACAGGTGAAACCATGACTCAACAATACTTCAGGTATGTTGAGATTGTGGATACTCTAATGGATGTTGGAGTAACTCTTGAGAACAGGGACATTGTGAGGAAGTTCATTTCCTCTCTTTCCAGACAATGGACACACTATTGTGTGGTCATTAAGAGGACTGAGAACCTTAAGACCCTTACTCTCACTGAGTTGTATGATATCCTCAGTGGCTACCAGATGGAGTTGAACATGCAAAATCCATCTGGTAACTTCAACAATGAGCAGAGTTCAGCCCTTCATGTGGTTGAAAGGGATTACAAAGAACCACAACATCATCTCATCTGCTACCCTAACAACTCACAAAAGGGTCCTTTCATCACCTTCCCAGAGACACCAAGAGAGAGCTACATCCAAGGAAGCCCATTCCAAGAGACAAGCTCTTCACAAGCCTTTGTGTCTACTGATGAAAGCACAAACAACTTTCTATTTACCCTTGAAGACCTAGACTGTATCCATCCAGATGATTTGGAGTACATGGAAATAGTCTAGCATATGGCTCTTCTCACTCACAGAGCCATGAAGTTTTGAAAGAGGACCGGGAGGAAGTTTCCTAGCAATGCAACGAGTGGAAAGTTTGGACTGAACAAAAGCAAAGTGAAGTGTTACAACTGTAACCAAATGGGACACTTTGCTAAAGAGTTCAAGGTACCAAAGACAAATGTTGGGCAAGCATAAACTAGACCAAACTACACTGATAGAGCTCCCCAGAATGAGAAGCCCAAGCAGCAAGCTGTAGTTGTTGTTGAAGAGGGAGGCTTTGACTGGAGCTTTCAGGTTGAGGATGCATCTCCAAACCAAGCACTGATGCCAGATCAAGAAGAAGCCAAGGTATTGGAACATATTTGTACACCTGAATATATTACTAAAGTTAACTGATATAGGTTCTATAACATAAAGAGGAGAACTGATCTTGAGTCCTTAAAAATTTTAAAAGCTGATTTCAAAAGAGCTAAAAATGATTACAAACTTAGAATAAAAGACTTCAAGCTGTCTTCGAAAGAAAATTATGTCTTCAAATCAGATAACTACTTATAAGAAATTTACCTTTGGAAGAAATTCTGAGATATCTTTCAAAGCTTAAATATGCTTCTAAGTACTTGCATGTATTTGAAGGAAAATATTCTTCCGAAAGTAGATTTCAAGTTGTCTTCGGAAGAAAATTATGTCTTCAAGTCAAATAACTTCTTATAAGAAATTTACCTTTGGAAGAAATTCCGAGATATCTTCCAAAGCTTAAATATGCTTCTAAGTACTTACATGTATTTGAAGGACAATTTTCTTTTGAAAGCAATTAAGTCTTGGAAGATTTTGAGAAAACCATTTCAACTCTTAAGCATGAACATACCAACTACAGGACTCATATAAAAGATATCATCACTAAGTTAGCTTAATGCCAGGCTGAGCTTGTAATCAGCAAAGCTAGGGCAAACGTGTTCTTGAAGAAGAGACCTTCAAGAACATGATACCCTCATCCTTGCATGCAAAAGTTTGTTATCAGAATAAGCAGAGACTGGGATCTACTGAGATAGCTCCTCCATACACTCTATTGTCTGTAAGATCTCCAAGGTGTGGAACTTGTAAAGATGAGCTTCTCCTCATAGACCCCATTGTTGAAGAGGATAAAGAGGAGATAGTGAAGGATGATTCCGAGAAGAGTGAAGAGAGAAAAGGATCTGGGATGACCAAGTCTAAGAGGAAGAACTTGATCAGGAGAGCAAAGATAAAATCAAAGAAAGCTTAGGAGATCAAGGCCACTTTTAACTCTAAGCACAAACAAGTGTTTATCTCTGCAGGATTTGAAGTGGTGAAGGCTGAAGACTCAACTATGAACTCTAGTACCAGGAGTTCTAGTTTATGTCCAACTCATCCCAGCAAAGAGAAGAAGGCTAATCAGCTATGTACCACTGATACACAGCCTGAACCATCTAGTTTTAAGAGCAAGCCTCACCCTAAGAAGCTTGCTGCATCATTTGTGAAGATGAAGATGGAGGTGGAAAGTGATCAAGTTTAGTCTTTCTCTCAAAAGAAGACAAGTGAAAACTTGCCTTCGGAAGAAATTTGGTCTCGGAAGAAAGGAATGCTTCCGAAGTACTGAAGCCTGCTGTAGTGAAAACAAGATCTTTCGAAGGTCCAGTCTCCAAAACTTCCAAAGTTCGTCAAAACTTCCGAGGTGTTGAAGGTCAAGTCCAATCTTTCAAAGATGGTGTGGAAGATAAAGAAAGACCAAGTGACTGAAAGTTCTTCATCAACAACAGCTAATGATCCTCAAAGCTTGAACATAGGATCAGTTACTGTTACATTGTCTTCAAATCACTTTGATAAGCCCAAAACCAAGCCCTGGGTTTTCCAAATGGGACAGATAGAGGAAGCCAACTGCTGGCTTCTTAGGCGTAGAAACAGCCCTTGTCCCAAAAATGTTAGAGCTTATTGCTCAAGGTGACAACCTAGCAGCACCAACTAGTGTTAAACCCACACCTTCTACTTCCCAACCACCAATACAGACAAAACTAACCATCACCTAACAAAGAAAATCCAAACAAACCCCTACACATGCTATTTAGTTTATGCAGGCCCTTATATCATCACCCATACAGGAGGAAGTGGACACTGGAGCTCCTACTTCTTCTGAGGAGCAAACCACTCCCATCTCACTAATGATCAGTGCTGAGGTTCCTCATGCTCAGCCTGATGAGCTCACAACCCCTACAACCTTAAGCCTTCACTGGGAGTCTTAAAACTCTATTGAACAACCTTCAGGGGAAAGTTACATTCCCCAGCCTCTTGATCCAAACCAACCAATCCCAAACCTTGAATTCTATGATGATGAAGACATGGGCTTTAGTGAGTATCATGAGTCTCTCCTCTCCACCCCTGCTCAAGGAGAGATGAGTACTCCTGTTTCTCCCATGTCTAGCCCAAATCATCCACTTACTACTGAGGTGGATCTCCCTGAACCTGTTCAGGAGGTCCATATGGAAGAGGATCTCACTTCAGCAAGTGATTACATTGTTTAGACCTCAACCATGGCAACCTAGCCTCTTGACACTTCACTTGAAGTTGTCATGATGCAAGGGAAATCCAACAGCCAAGAACAAAGTGCTGGTGATGAGGAAGAAGACCTTGGTCCTATTCTCTCATCCCCCCATGTTTCTTTTGATGAAGATGAGGGGAGTCTGATACTCAAGGTGCAAAAACTGACAAAAACATGCACCTATTTAGTCTCAAAGATAAGTCACTTGGAATCTCAGGTGACTATCTTACAAAGGAGGGTCAATGACCAGCAACTTGTGATCACCGATCTCAAGGGCAAGTTAGCTGAGAGACCACTTAGGAGAACTCAACCAGGTCCATAATAACTTGTGGATATGACAGACCCAACAATCATAGAACTTAAGCAAGAAGGTGATGCTACCAAAAAGGGGGAGAAAGTCCAAACAATCATAGAACCTGGGAGTTCTTCATAGAGTATGGACTTTGAGGATTCACCACCCTCACTTGCAATGGTCCATACTCAGCAACCTCCCTAAGTCTACATGAATATGAACTCACTTGCCCAAGTCTACATGGATGTGGACTCACTCATACAAAGTTTGTTTGAGGAGGGTATTCCCAGAGCTATGCCTACCCCATCTCCTTACTCTGAGAATCCAATCATAGGATGGAGGTATGACACTAATAGAAGAGCTCTAGTCATCTCTAGATCTCAGGGTCAACTGGAAATTTTCAATTTTTTCAACCCGAGCTTCTATGAGAGTATCCATCTGATTGATCTTCCACTTGTCAACCCAAGTCAAAACAGACAAGCTGTAAGATTAGCAGATAGGATTCAAGAAAGGGTGTTTGAAGAATACAAGCTGAGGTCAAGAGTATATAGATAGAGGCTAGCAGGTAAGACTTTTGGTCTACTGGATGTTGAGGTGGACCCTAAGATTAGCTTCAAAGGGGAAGCCTTGATTGAAGGCCCATAAGTTGAATCTGTGAACCGTGAGACAGGAACTTCTTCAATGCCCATTACCCTCAGTGAGGCACCAGCTGGTGAAGGTGCTTCACAACCTCTCTTTGGCCAGAGCTTGACTGCTGAATCAAGCAATGAAGGCCAAAGCTCTCTCCACCCTGAGTCACCAAGGCCTATGAGTGAAAAAGGGAAAAGGAAACTGACTTCTGAGGAGATTGAGGAGGAGGAAAGAGATAGGAAGAGGAAGCTAAGGGGAGAAAGTTCAAGAGGGTCTCCAGGCTTTATGGAAGCTACCACCAGGGCTGCCCCCAGGCCAAATACTCAAGATGATGAGTCGAGGGCAACCAATATAAGCTACTTGGGGACCAATAACTACAATATGGATGAACTACTCTCTCTCCCCTTAGATGAACTGGCTGACAAGGAATTGTCCAAACAAGGATGTAGCATTGCTCCTCAAGAACAAGGAAGAAAGGAGACAGAAAAGGCTCTACAAGCATGCTTCTACCCTCTCCCCAGTTTAACAAAGTCAAGAGCCATCATCCAAAAGAGCCAAAAGAAGTCTGCTGACAGACAAAGGATGATTAGCTTCTTGAAGCTGTATGGATTCTCCGGAAGGAGGCTTGATCCAATGTCTCTATCCACTATGGATGAGCACATTAGAGTGATCAAGCAGAAGATTAAAAAGGGAGAGCTTGTTGACTTGCATTCTCCACCAAGTCCAGCTTAACCTGAGGTTGTCAAGGTTGAACCCCCTGAGACAACACAACCTGGACCTAGGGTTGAATCTTAGCTAACTTCATCTTCTGATCCACAACAGGGTCCTCTTCATTCTCCTTCTGAACCTATGAGAGAAGAGAACCCTACTGAGTGAGACACAGTAGAACAACCTAGTGCTGAATACCAGTCCTCTCGGTTAAAGACTTCAAAGAGGAGAAAAAGGATGGCCATGAAGTGTGTTTCCAAGAAGAAGACCAAGGCATCCACCTCTATACCTCAGGATGAGTCAGAGCATCTTGAGGTAGTGCAAGAAGAGGCTGCTCAACCAACTCCAACTCAAAGAGGCACCTTTTGCAACCGGAAGACCCATCTTGTCCTGGACTTTTGCTGCTAATCTAGACAGGTGGTATGTCATTAGAGACCAAGGAGGTCAAGATGTCTATTTCTGGCAAGACATGCTTGATCTTCCTCTACATGATCTCCATGACATGAGAATATATTATGAGAGTTTGAGGGATCTTGACCAGATAATGAAGAAAGGTATGGTCTTGATCCTAATGAGGACTGTCAACATATGAATAATTCTTTGTTTTGGTTGCATCAGCCAAGGGGGAGTTTATAAGGTTATATTAGAAGGCTGATGCAACCAAAGAAGCCAAAACAACTAAGGTGTTTACTGTATGCATGCACTGATGTACAAGGTAGAAGTTGCTTAAGAAGTTTTGCACTCATCACAGAAATTATTCTAAGTGTAAAATCTTCTGAAGTCAAAGTCCAAATCTTCCGAAGCCAAAGATAAAGTCTTCCGAAGCCAAAGATGAAGTCTTCTAAAGCTTTAAAGACAAAGTCTTCCGAAGCCAAATGAAGTGAAGACTGATTTCTTCTAAAGACAGAGAGGACATGCTTTCTCTGATCTACTTTTTCATAAAGCTAACTTACTTTCCGCTGCAACTCTGAAGACTCACCAACTTATACAAGTTGGTGAAAAGGTCCATGCTTTTGTAAACTGTAGATTATGGTCTTGGGTCTATAACTTTCTACTTTGTACCTATTTATCCTTTTTATAATATAATTAGGATGTGAGCTATGGCATGTCATAGTCACTAGTCAAAAGGCATCTGTCTTTTGACTTTACATTGATCTTGTTGTCTAGCTTAGTGTTTCTAGCTGGCTTTCATAGTATGGACGGCTATAAGATGTAGTATAAAGTATCTCAGGTCCTTGTATTTCTTTTTATGCTTTTTAACATTTGTAAAAATCTTGAGAGCAATATACAACATCCTTGAAAACCATATTACTATATTCTTGTTCTTAGTTCTGTCTTATTGTTTACTTGTGTTCTTAGTATCATTTACATAAACCCGGTTCCCCATTTGATCTGTTAAGTGTTCTAACACTCTCCTCATTGTGAGACTGATTGTATTGACCATCCCTTAAACGGTCCTGCACTGATAAATAAACATTCATCCATTATGAACATTCAAAACAATCAGACAAATGTCCACAGCGTATGACAAATACTCATCTGTTGTGAACAATCATAAATCATACAAGTGTCCATAGCGCATGAATAAATATTCATTCGCTATGCATACAGTATAACTATACATAGCGCATGACAATCAGTCATCCGCTATGAACTTTGAAAAAAAACAAAAACAACCATGTGTCCACAGCGCATGTATTAACAACCATCCATCGTGAACAATTTGTAAAACATACAGGTGTCCACAGTATAAACAAAAAGTGTACACCGAACACACTGTAGTCATAACAATTATGATACACATAGCGTATGACTAAATTTATTTTAACTTAACACTGTTTATATAGTACATGAATAAACTGTATACATATCGAACACACAATTCATCCGATGTATATATAGTGAAACACTTCACAGTTTTTCATTCATCACGAGTGTGCGAGCCAAAATTCAAAATTTTAAACGTTTCAACAATATTCACGGATTTCATTCATCATCCATATTTCTTGATTTCACAAGTTTCGATCAATCAAATAGGTATTACAACATGTTTCTAATCATCAAACATCCAAAACATCAATCTTTAAAATTGTTTTAATTCGACCATTATTAAACCCTAGGTTATATGATGAACCAAACCAATAATCAAATCAAAGATTGTAATTTTTGAAAAATCAAACAGTAAATACATGTTTAACAACCAATGACACATTCATAAGATCATTCCATTTGATAGAATTTGATTGAGTGTTCATCGGGTATATGAACATTCAAAGTGTTCATGAGCGAAATTCTTAAAAATGAGATTTTGATTCTTAAATCTGTTTGAAAATTTGTCAAACATGATATAACTTAACAAACATTCTTGACATACTAAATCAAAATCTGTTTGATAGTTAAAGTATGCTAAAACACAACATCATTAAATATCAACATGCAGTTGGCATTAAATGTGATAGTTTGGCCAAAAAGTCAACTGTGATTGTTAAAAAATTGTTCTAACATGCAAAAATATGTCATTCTGAAACACATTGACACCTTGTTATTAAACAAACATGATCACAATAACTTTTGATCAAAACAACATAATAACAGTGATTTTTGCAAATCAAAATTTTACTGAAATTGACCTTTTGCAACATTTCATCAAAGTCAACAATTCAAATGGTCAAAACATATGTTATTAACCAAACAAAACACAATCTTGGCATTCTCATATGCTAAACGAACATGCTTAGCAAAAGTTTGATGATTTCTCTTACGTCAATAAAATTTTCAAAACCATCAATCATATCTGATACAATACCCATGAACACCAAATCAACTTTATATCATATCAACATTGATCATTCATTACATAACATAAAATACTAACTCATTTCTCTTTTCTTACGTAGATATGTAAAATTTAGTGTTCGTGAGAGATCACAACATATGTGTATTTCTCAATCCTGATTCTCCAAAGTCTGAGAACTACAGAGACATGATAAATACCATTAGACAAACAAGGTTGTTCCAAGTTATGACCATGAGACCTGAAATATATCAAGATCATATTATGAAATTTTAAGCTAATGCACATCTGAAAAATGATCAAGATCAGTGAGTTATAGTTTCTACAGTCTGTGATCCTCAAATCATAGTTTCAGAAGATATGATTAGGAGAGTTCTATAACTAGGAGATAAAGATGCCAATGGACCAATTGAATTTGATGAAAACTATATACTACATGTCTTCAGGCAAATTGGATACACTGATACCATTGAAAGAAAGTAGATAAAGAAATCCTATATGTGTGCTCAATTCAAATTCCTTTTGCATGCTTATCAAAAAACAATGACAAATAGAAAGACTAGATGGGATGCCACTTTTCTAAGAAGTTCATCAGCCATAGCCTGTGTCATTGCAAGGAGACCATTCAACTTTACTACTCAAATACGAAATGGAATGGTGTACAATCTAACTGAAGTAAGAAACATGTTTCAGATGTACCCAAGATTCTTGCAGCTGATCATCAATGATCAAATTCCCAACATTCCAAGAGAAGGTGCTTAAAATTAAGCCTGATCATTTCATTGAACATGTTTTTAATAAAATCAAATCAAGTTTGTACCAAGGAGATGATGTTCCAATATCACCACAAATGATCAACCATAACATTCCTGTTTCGAGGTCTATTTGAGAATACCAGGACAAGGAGAACCAACCATGATTTTTCAAAATGTGGTTCATGAAGCTCCTATCATCCAACCTACTTCAATCTTCCAACAAGAAAAAGAACAAGTACATGAATAAGAACAAGATCCTTTCCATTTTGAGCATGTTATTCCTTCACTACCACATAGCCCATTAAAATCAGACCAACAAAGATTATCATCCTTGATCAGAGATCTTGATGCATCAATAGCTGAATTAGCTCCCAACCTAGCAGAAACTAGTACATCATCAAGACAACAAACAGAAGAACAAACAATGCAAGAGCAACCAATAAACCAATCTGAGCAAGTTGAAATAGAAGCTGCTCAATCAAAAGATATGCCAAATGAAGAAGATATTAAGAAATCAAAAGCACTCTTAACAAGCTGATTGAGAAATCAAATCAAAGGGCTAAAAGGCTCAAAGACAAGATAGAAGCTAAAAATCTTGAGGCTGATCAGAAAGCAAGCTAATTGTTCAATTTCTAGAACAAAAGCTTGATCAATCAAGGAATTAAGTCAAAGCCAAAACTAGAGAAGTAAACATAGCGAAATTAGATGTGACTTATTTGACAAATCAAACAGAAGCAAAAGATAAAGAGATCGATTCTTTGAAAAGAATAATTAATGAACAAGCAGATGAGATAAAGAGGTTAAACAGAGAACTAGACATAGTTGAAAAGTAGAGATTGGAAGAAGATGATGATGACCAATCTAAGGGTCATAGAAATAAATGGGATAATGTGAGGACAGAACAATCAAATGAACCACTTCCAACAGATCATGTTGAACCAAGTCTCATCAAGAAACAAGTGAGATGGAACATGAACAACAGACAGAATAACCAATCATCATACCTGAACCTAGATATACAATGGATCAGTTATGTGGAGATATGAATCCATTTGAAATCATGCATTATTCACCAATACTAAGGCAATACTTTTACACAGAAGATCCTTTACAGCAATAATCAACATATATCATTGTTGTTAATTCTCTCACTAAAGAACAAAAGGATCTCATAAGAAGATTTGCTAAATCTCTAAAGTCTCAATCTAAACAAGCAACATAACAAGAACCATCTTCTTCACAGCCAAGCTTGAAAACATATGAAAGAAAAAGGAAGAGAAGATACTTAGCTAAGTCTTTGAAAGGAAAATAGAAAGTGGTTGAACAGGATGAACCTGAATCCCCACCAATGAAAATGTTGAAGATGAAGGCTAAACCAGTTGATGAAGAAGAGTTTAGCAAACAACAATTTGAGTTTGTGGATCTTAAAGAAGGTGAGATAGCACAAACTTAATATCAACCAGTTCAAGAACCAACCATCATATGAGACTCTGAAGATGAATTGGAGAACATTCAAAGCATTCTGCTTGATGATCCTGAAACACTGATAGCCACTGAATTTGCAAACAGAGGATTCCCTTATGATTCATTCATTCACCTAAATATAACTGATGTAAAATTTCTCCGTAAAGATTTTCAAGAGATGTTGAAGAATGAATCAGAACAAACATACAGAAGATATAAGGAAATCAAAGATAGGCAAGAATTTCAAAAGAATCTTCCAAAGGATCTTCAATTTGATTAGATGACTTATGTACAAGTGAAAAGTTAGTTAAGACATACAAGGATACCTTATAGATCATATGCAAGGAGACCTCTGGCTCAGATGAAAGTTTTAGCAAAAGATGTGTATAAGAATATGCTGACAAATGCATTAAAACCTCAAATCATCAAACCACACCTAGCCTCAAACTATCAACATGTCATCAAGCACCTCCCAAATTTCATCCTATTAAGGAACCAAGATAATTCAAGTCTCATAGACTCTAGGCAGAAGGAAATAAAATGAGAGAAATGATGAATGAGAACATAAATTTTGTGAAGTTGTATGATAGGATCACTCTCACTATAGTTGCTAATGAAAGGAAGATTGTAGCCTGGAAATATGATGAAACCTAGGATGCAGTATTGATAAAAAGGGTTTCCAAACTTTCCCAATACTTAACATTCATATCCAACTAGGCTCCCTCTCATATGAAGACATTAGATCTGATGCAACTAAGAATGGTCAATCATATAAACAATTCAAGGGGAGCAGACTTTTTTCATATACTGAGATCATACATAAATAGACAACATCAGGAGATGAAAAGAAAAGCTGACAGAGAAGACAAGTTGCATATTGCAAAATCTCAGAAGAGAAAAGAAGCGAGCAGGCAAACAACTGGATCAGCAAGAAGGAAAATATCAAAGCCTTGACACTAAGTTATTGAACAAAGTAAGATATCCACCAAGACCAACTGATCATAAGCTAATCATGAAGAAGATAGATGGAAATCAGTGCAGTCTTCTAATCCCAAGATGGTACTATGATAAAAACCATTTTGAGGTAGTTCTGGAAAGAAATCTGGAAGGAAAGGAAGCAAAAGACATAAGGATATTTGATCCTATGGAGATCAAACTTCTACATCCTTCCTATGTATCAGTCATGAAAACAAAGTCTTTCCCTCTGATTCAAGATATATTATGCAAGGGAGACTGTTGTTACTTCATACACATGATGAGGATTTTGGGCATAGTCTATGTTAATGCTGCTTTAAAGCAAAGATTGAAAACAAATCAACAATCATTAACACACATTGAAGGATTTACAAGCCTTAAGATCTCAGATAACAACAATCTAAATGTAATAAAGGGTGATCATCTTATAACCACACTGGTTAGTAACCCTGAAGTTCAAAGTCTTGAACAATCTACCCTTAAATAGATGGTTCAACTCCCAATTACATATTCACACAAGGTTCACAAAAAATAATCAAACAATCAAATCAAGTAACAAACATCCATGTCTAAATGTAAGGAATACACTTAAAGGCTAATACAACCAAAGAACAACCAAAGAACAAACAAACATCCATGGTTATAAAAAATCGAAGCCAAAAAACCATATCTTTCGAAGACAAAGATGAAGTCTTCCAAAGCTTCAAGGACAAAGTCTTTTGAAGCCAAAGACTGATTTCTTCCAAAGACAGAGAAGACATGCTTTCTCTGAATCACCTTTTGACAAAAGCTGAACCACTTTCCGCTGCCACTTTTGAAGACTCACCAACTTATATGAGTTGGTGAAAAGTCCATGCTTTTGTCAACTGTAGATTAAGGTATTTTGTTTGTAACTTTCCAACTATGTACTTTTATCCTTTTTGTAATATATTAGGATGTGAGATATGGCATGTCATAGTCACTAGTCAAAAGGCAATTTACCTTTTGACTCTATATTGATCTTGTTGTCAAGATTAGTGTTTCCAGTTGGGCTTCAAAGTATGGCCGACTATAAGATGCAGTATAAGTGTCTTAAGTACTTGTATTCTATAGGTAAGCTTCATAACACTCGTAAGAACTTGAGAGCAATATACATCATTCCTGAAAACCATATTTGAGTGTTCTTGTTATTGTTATTTTACTTGTGTTCATTGTTTCATCCTTACCGGTTCCCTATTTGATCTGCAAAGTGTTCTAAATCTCTCCACCTTGTTAAACTATTGCATTGACTACCTTTCAACGTTCCTACAATTGGTATCAGAGCTTTTAGGCTCTTGATTGTAAAATCTCCCCATCTTAAATCCCTTTAGTTTCACAAAACACTTATCAACTGAAATGGTAGCTATCTCTAAGGCTGATATGGAAAATGATACTATGACAAAGTTTCCACTGATCACTCCTGATGACTTTGATACTTGGTGTAAATGTATGGATAGATTCATCAAGTCTCAAGACAGCAGGATGTGGAGATCTGTTGTTGAAGGACCTCACATCCCAAGCACCTCTTCAGCCACTGCTAGAGGTGGGATGATACCTAAAGAAATGGCTGACTACTCTGAAGAAGACTAGAAGAAAGTAGATGTAGATCAGAAAGCCATGACCGCTCTTCAAACTGCTCTTCCTAACTCCATATATAGAGGCTTCAAAAATTGCAAGACTGCTAAGCAGCTCTGAGATGCACTAAAGCTCATTTATGAGGGGTCTAAGGAAGCGAAAGAGAACAAGAAAGACATAATGAAGAAGTAGTTTGAGAACTTCACCTACAAGACAGGTGAAACCATGACTCAATAATACTTCGGATATGTTAAGATTGTGGATACTCTAATGGATGTTAGAGTTAAGCTTGATAATAGAGACATAGTGAGGGAGTTCATGTTCTCTCTTCCCAGACAATGGACTCACTATTATGTTTCCATTAAGAGAACTGAGAACCTCTCTACTCTTACTCTCATAGAGCAATATGGTATCCTTAATGGCTATTAGATGGAGATGAACCTGCAAAATCCATCAGGCAGCTCTTCCAATAATTAGTAGAGTTTAGCTCTTCATGTGATTGAAAGGGATAGTAGAGAACCACAACATGATCTTATCTGCTTCCCTGAAAACTCACAAAAGGGTCCTTTCATCACCTTCCCCGAGACACCAAGGGAGAGCTACATCCAAAGAAGCCTATTCCAAGAGACAAGCTCTACACAAGCCTTTGTGTCTACTGATGAAAGTTGTGGCAACTCTCTTCACTCTTGAAGACTTGGACTGCATCCATCTAGATGATCTAGAGTATATGGAGATAGTCCAAAAGATGGCTCTTCTCACTCACAAAGCCTAGAAGTTCTATATGAGGACAAGAAGAAAGTTTCCCAGCAATGTGGCTAGTGGAAAATTTGGCCTAGATAAAGGCAAGGTGAAGTGTTACAACTGTAAGCAAATGGGGCACTTTGCTAGAGAATGCAAGGCACCAAGGACAAATGGTGGCCAAGCACAATCCATACCAAACTACACTGATACAACTCCCAGAACCGAGAAGCCAAGTCAACCTAAACAACATGCTGCTATTGCTGTTGCAGAACGAGGCTTTGACTGGAGCTTTCAGGTAGAAGATGCTTCTCCAAACCAAGGACTGATGGCTGATCATGAAGAAGCCAATGTATTAGAACATCTTTGTACTCCTGAATACATTGCTAAAGTTAACATGCACAGGTCCTACAACATGAGCATACAAACTACAGGACTCAAATAAAGGATCTCATTACCAAGTTAACTGAATGTCAGGCTGAGCTTGTGATCTACAAAGCTAAGGCAGAAAAATGTGTTTTTGAAGTGGAAACCTTCAAGAACATAATATCCTCATCCTTTCATTCAAAACTTTGTTACCAAAATAGGCAGGGACTAGGATCAAGTGAGATAGCTCCTCCACACACACTCCTATCTGTTAGATCTCCAAGAGAAGGATGAAGACGAAGAGGAGATAGTGAAGGATGAACTTGAGGTGAGTGCCAAGGGTTATCCTAAGAAGGGACACTATTCTCTAGAGAGAATAAAGAATCGAGGATGATCAAGTCTTCAAGGAAGAACTTGATCAGGGTAGCCAAAAGAAAATCCAAGAAAGCCCAAGAGATCAAGGCCACCTTCAACTCCAAGCAAAAGCAAGTTTTCATTTCAAATGGATTTGAAGTGGTAAAGATTGAAGACTCAACTATGGATTCTAGTACCAGGAGTCCTAGTTTATGTTCAAATCATCCTGGTCAAGAGAAGAAGGCTGATAAAATATACACCACTGCTACACATCCTGAACCATCTAGTTCCAAGAGCAAGCCTCATCTTAAGAAGCCTGCTACATCATCTGAGAAGATGAAGAAGGAAGTGGAAAGTGATCAAGCTTAGCCTCCCACTCAAAGGAAGACCCTCAGAAGCATGCCAACTGAATGCATCATGTGCGGTAGTACTTCTTACTTTGTCAAGGATTGCATCCACAATCCCAAAAGTACTATCCATATGAACAAGAAGAAAACTTCTAAGAAGAAGAAGAAGAAAACAGCTTCAGAAGGAAAATCTCTTTCTTTCGGAAGTTCTAAAGTGAAGAAGAAGATAAGTGAAAACTTACCTTCGAAAGAAATTTTGGTCTCGGAAGAAAGGAATGCTTCCGAAGTATTGAAGTCTGCTGTAATGGATGTAAAAGCTTCTGAAGGTCCAGTCTCCAAAATTTCCGAAGTCATCAAAATTTCCGAAGTGTTGAAGGCCAAGTCTAGTCTTCCAAAGATGGTGTGAAAGATGAAGGAAGGCCAAGTGACTGAAAGTTCTTCATCAATAATAGCAAATGATCCTCAGAAATTGCATATAGGATCAATTATGCTTGCATTATCTTCTGTTCAGTTTCATAAGCCCAAGACAAATGAGGCTTTGGTTTTCAAATGTAACTAACCATCTCTTTACGTGCAGGAACAACTAAAGACCAAAGGGAATGTATGGATCATTGATAGTAGTTGTTCCAAGCATATGACAGGCAATGGCTCTTTGCTTCAAAACTTTAGGAAAATTGATAGATGGCTAGTTGCTTTTGGAGGAGAATCAGGTGGTTACATTACTGGAAGGGGCAGGGTCACAAATGGTAAGCTCAGTATTGAGAAGGTAAACTTTGTCAAGGAGCTTACAATCTTTTAAGTGTATCCTAATTTTGTGATCAGAGATACAACATACTCTTTACTAAGCATGAGTGTATTGTTCTCAAGCCCGGGGTGGTAATTCCTCAAGAGTATATCCTGCTCAGAGTCCCCAAGAAAGGGAACATGTACAAGATGGATTTACAGGAAACATTCCCTTCAGAAGAAATTTCTTGCTTCTAAAGCCAATAGTGATGAGTCTTTCCTTTAGAATAAAAGAATATGCCAAGTAAAATTTAAGAACATGAATAATATAATTAAGAATGATTTGGTAACTGGAACGTCATAGAAAGAGTTTACAAGTGATGACCATTATGTTGCATGCCTGAAAGGGAAGCAACACGAAGTGTCTCATAAGCCAAAGGAAATGAACTCTATCACTACTCCCCTACACTTATTACATATGGATCTTTTTAGCCCCACCGGTGTAATGAGTCTAGGAAAGACCTCTTATTGCTTGGTGATCACAGAAGACTTCATAAGATATACTTGGGTCTTTTTCCATAGAACTAAGGATGAGACTCCTGAGATCTTGAAGAGCTTCATTCTGAAAATTAAGAATCAATGTGATCTCAAGGTCATCAAGGAACTGAATTCAAGAACCAAATCCTTGATGCATTTTGTGATGAAAAGGGTATTACAGATAATATAGTGCTCCCAGGACTCCTTAGCAAACGGTGTTGCTGAGAGGAGAAACAGGACACTTATTGAAGCTGCAAGAACCATGTTATCTGACTCGAAACTACCCATCACCTTCTGGGTAGAGGCAGTCAACACTGCCTACTATATGTAGAATAGATGTTTAGTAGTCAAGACTCATGGTAAGACTCCTTATGAATTGTGGCACAAAGGGAGACCTTTTATTGGTTTCCTGAGATCATTTGGATGTCTTTGCACCATCTTGATTACCAAGGATCAAATAGCCAAATTTTCTTAGAACTCAGATGATGGAAATTTCATTGGATACTCTTTCCAAGCTAAGGCTTATAGAGTATACAATCTCAGAACCAGAGTAGTTGAGGAGTCAGCCAATGTGACCTTAAACGAGCACACACCCAGTGTGAAAGGTTCTGGTCCAGATTGGCTGTTTGATTTTGATTTAGTTACCAACTATTTAACAAATCTTAAGAAGATATTTTAGGATCCACAGGTACCCTATTAACAGGAGATTCTAATCCAAGATTTGAGCTGAAAAGACCAAGTGTTCAAACTACTTCAGCTCCAGTGGTAACTATCTTTGCATTTGGAAATCGTGTCAGCACAACCATGACAAATTCTTCAGCTAATACATCTAAGGTGCCTATAAATTCCAACATAGAGGCACAAAACTCAAATGAAGGAATTTCCAATGTAGAAGGAGATAGAGGTAGTGATAGTGATTAAGAATTTCTTGATGCTGATAACCACTCCATAGGAGACAACGTCAATGATGTAACACACTCATTGGATCAAGTTTCTCTTGATAAGTGTGTTGATGTGGTGGATGATACTCAAGCACCAGATTTGAATTTCACCAATTTAGATCTGTCCAACCAACTTGCTGTGATTCCTCAACTAAGAATCCACAAGTCATATCCTACCACAAACATCATTAGAGATATTGAGACAGGGGTGAGAACAAGAGGACAAACCCATGACAAAAATGTTTGTCTTCACTCTTGTTTCTTGTCTCAGATTGAGCCTAAGAAGATTGATGAGGCTCTAAAGGATGGAAGTTGGGTTGAAGCAATACAGGAGGAGCTGCTTCAATTCTAGAGACAAAAGGTTTGAAATCTATATCTCTTCCTCAAGGGAAGACTACCATAGGTACCAAGTGAGTATTTAGGAATAAGAAAGATGATAGAGGACTTGTCATCAAGAACAAGGCAAGATTAGTTGTTCAAGGGTACACACAAGAAGAGGGGATTGACAACAAAAATGTTTTTGCTCCTGTAGCAAGACTTGAAGCTGTTAGAATATTCCTGGCTTTTGCTGCATCCAAGGATTTCAAGGTCTTCCTGGCTTTTGCTGCATCCAAGGATTTCAAGGTCTGCCAACTTGATTTCAAGTGTGCCTTTTTATATGGGGTGATTGATGAGGAGGTGTACGTCAAACAACCACCTGACTTTGCAGAACCAAATCATCTTGATTATGTCTTTAAGCTTGACAAATAGGCTGCATCAAGCTCCAAGGAAGTGGGATGAGACACTATCACAGTATCTCTGTCAGCATGGATACAAGAGGGGTACTATTTATGGAACACTCTTTATCAAGGGAATAGGAAATGACTTGATGTTGGTTCAAGTTTATATAGATGATATTATCTTTGGGTCAACTAATCCAAAGCTCTACAAAGACTTTGAGAGCTGATGAAGAATAGATTTGAAATGAGTGCCATAGGGGAACTCAATTTCTTTCTAGGAATTCAAGTGAAGCAGGTTGACAATGACATCTTCATAAACCAGTCAAAGTATGTGCAGGACATACTTACCAGATTTCATATGACTAAGTGCAAGTTTGCTAAGACACCCATAGCCAGAAACCACTCTCTAGGACTAGATCTTAAGGGGGAGTGTGTTGATGAACATCTATACAAGGCTATGATTGGATCTCTTATGTACCTTACAGCAAGTAGGCCTGATATCATGTTTGCTACATGTATTTGTGTAAGATATCAAGCCAACCACAAGATGTCACACCTGGTTGCCGTCAAGAGAATTCTCAGATATCTCAAAGGTGCTCCCAAACTGGGCCTTTAGTATCCAAAGAATTCTGACTTCAATCGGTATGCCTATACAGATAGTGACTATGGTGGCTGCAATATGACTGCAAAGTCTACATCTAGGGAATGCCAATTTCTTGGTGGAAGGATAGTCTTATGGCAATGCAAGAAACAATCCTGTGTGTTCGCATCAACTGCTAAAGCTGAATACATTGTTGCTGCAAGCTGCTTTGCTCAAGTGCTTTGGATTCAAAATCAGATGCTAGACTATGGATTCAACTTCAAGGAGACTCCCATCCATATAAACAATAACAGTGCTATCTCTATTACAGAGAATCCTATCCAGCACTCAAAGACAAAGCACATCAATATCCGATGTCATTTGATTAGAGATAATTTTGAAAAAGGATTGATAAAACTAGTTAAAGTTAACACTAATGAACAATATGCTGATCTGTTCACAAAAACTTTTGATGAGCAAAGATTTAAATATCTTGTATCAGCTATTGGTATTATTAACTTTAAGTAGATTTTTCTTAAACTAAACTCAAAATTATTTTTAATAATATGTGTGACTTAAGTTGTCTATATCATCACCATATAAGCCCAGTTAACTTTAAAAGAAACATTTCAAAATTGATATCTCATATATTTTTGAGAACTTTGGATATATTTTCCTCCGGAAGACAATTTGTCTTCGGAAGAATATTATGTCTTCAAAACAAAAATACTACTTTTAAGAAATTAACCTTCGGAAGAAATTCTGAAATATCTTCCGAAGCTTATATTTGTCACTAAGTACTTATATGTATTGAAGGACTATTTTCTTCCGAAAACAATTAATTCTCAGAACCTTTATTCTCTAATTGAATAAAATTTCTGATATTTGATATCTTTCGAAGCAAAATTTATTTACGAAGTAAAAATACTCTAAGTATTTTTCTTCCGAAGCAAAATTCTAAAAAAACTAAGGAATATCTTTCCGAAGCCAAATTGGCTTCGGAAGCTTTCTCAAAACTTTCGAATACAAATTACTTTCAGAAGATTTTTGATTTCCAAGAAAACTAACTTTTTGGGAACTTTTTCAGAGTGAGACCGACATCCGGATTTTAAAGTTTATCCGTTTGCATTAACTTTGTCTCAAATCCTTATCATATATATATTCATACAACGATTCCCCTCTTTCACTTTCTCTTTCATCTGCAAAAAATTCAAACCCTAAATTCACCTACAAACCAACTTTGTTCTTACCTTTCTTCACCTCAAAGCTACTCAAAATGGCCAACCTTGATCCCCAAAACCAACCCGATTTTTCCATGCAGTTACACAAGCAACACAATCTAGTTGCTCTGTTATCATCTGAGAAAGATCCAGGTTTCTCAGATGTTTGCCGCTTCTTGTCTCTATCCAACTACCTCACCACCCTAATAATAGACCCTCCATTATATGAAGATCAACTTTTGGAGTTCTGGAGGACCTACCAAGAGGTCATCTTAGACGATGGGAAGGCACTATCTGCCATAGTGCAGGGGAGGACAGTATTCATCACTCTAGCCACTATCAACTCTCATCTAAGGCTGGATGAAGAAGAAGGTGACTTTTCCTTCCCCAAATTTGCTGTGAACAACTCATTCCGGTAGATGGGCTACGAAGTGGATTACTCCGTAAGAACCTTCAAAAAAGTGTAAGGTCTCATCCAAATGGAAGTACCTCCTCCATGTAGTCATCCATTCTTTGTCTAACAAACATGGAGGTTGGGACCAAATTCCTAAAGACCTTTCCTACATTGTCCATGGATGGTACAAGGGGTCAAGTTTAGGTACTCTCAATTTGTTTATACAAACTTACTTGCAAACTTGGACTCCTTAGAATATTATTTGTTCCCTAGATATGTTCAATACATTCTTAACTGTGAACTGGGCTCACAATTAAAGAGAACAGGTAATATTCTTAAACTGGGACAAATGAAGCCCGACATCTTCAAAACAATCAGAAAGCCCACTGTTGGCTTCTTAGGCGTAGAAACGACCCTGGTCCCAAAAAATTAAAGCTCATTGCTCAAGGTAATAACTTGGTAGCACAAGCCAATGTTAAACCTACACCTTCTACATCTGCACCACCCACACAGCCACAAATCTATATCACCTACCAAAGAAAATCCAAGCGAACCCCTGCTCAGTTTTCTCAGGTTGAGCAAGCCCCTAAATCACCAACCATGCAGGAATAAGTGGACACTGGAGCTCCCACTTCTCTTAAGGAGCAGACCACTCCCATTATTTTTATGATCAGTGCTGAGGTTCCTCATGCTGAGCCTGATGAGCTCACAACCCCAGCCTTAAACCTTCAGGGGAAAGTTACCATCCCAGCCGCTGGACCTCAAGCAACCAATCCCCATCCTTGAATTTATGATGATGAAGATATAGGTTTCAGTGAGTACCTTGAGTCTCTCTTCTTCACCCCTACTCAAGAAGAGGTGATTGCTCCTGAATCACCTATATCTAGCCCATATTATCCACCCACAACTGAGGTGGACCTTCCTGAATCAGTTCAGGAGGCCCATATGAAAGAGGCTCTCACTTTTGCAAGTGACTACATTATTAAGACCTCAACCATGGCAACCCAGCCCATTGACACTTCTTTTGAAGCTGTCAATGTGCAGGGGAAATCCAACATCCAAGAAACACAAGCTGGTAATAAGAAAGAAGACCTTGGTCCTATTCTCTCATCCCCCTATGATTCTTCTGATGAAGATGAGGGGAGTCTATAACTAAAGGTGCATAAATTGTCAAAACTTTGCACTTATTTAGTTTCCAAGGTTAGTCACCTAGAATCTCAGTTGACTACCTTACAAAGAAGGGTCAATGACCAACAACTTGAGACCGATCTCAAGGACAAGTTAGCTGAGAGACCCATCCAGAGGACTCAACCAGGCCCACAAGAACCTATGGATGTGGTGGACCTAAATCCTATCTCCCTTGTGCAAGAGGGTGATGCTACCAAAAAAAAGGAAAAAGTCTTACATATAATCATAGAACCTGGAAGTTCCTCTCAGAGTAAGGACATGGAGGACTCACCACCCTCACTTGAGTTAAAGGCAGCCATATTGAACTATCTGGGGTCCAAGAACTATAACATTGATGAACTCATCTCTCTCCCTTTCGAGGAATTAAATGAACTGGCTGACATAGAAGTGTCAAAGGAGAGGAAGGAAGCTGAGACTATAGAATTGCTTCTCAAGCAGCTTGAGCAACAAGTGCAAAAAGAGCAAAGAGTTGCAAAGAGGAAGGTGAGGGAAGAGGCTGCAAGGTCAAGAGCCACCATTAGAGCAAATTTGAAGAAATCTACTGACAGACAGAAGATGGTGAGCTTTTGGAAGCTCTATGGATTCTCAGGAAGGAGACTTGGTCCAATGTCTCTATCCACCATAGATGAGCACATTAATGTGATCAAGCAGAAGATTAAAAGGGGTGAGCTGGTAGACTTGCATTCTTCACAAAGTCAGGCTATACCTAAGGCGGAGGTCAAGGTTGAACCCTAAGAGACAACACAACCTAGACCTAGGCTATACCTAAGGTGGAGGTCACGGTTAAACCATATCTTCTAAAGCCAAAGATGAAGTCTTTCAAAGCTTCAAGGACAAAGTCTTCTAAAGCCAAAGACTGATTTCTTCTAAAGAAAGAGAAGACATGCTTTCTCTGAATCACCTTTTGACAAAAGCAAAACCACTTTCCGCTGCCACATCTGAAGTCTCACCAACTTATATGAGTTGGTGAAAAGTCCATGCTTTTATCAACTGTAGATTAAGGTCTTTTGTTTATAACTTTCAAACTATGTACTTTTATCATTTTGGTAATATATTAGGATGTGAGCTATGGTATGTCATAGCCACTAGTCAAAAGGCAATCTGTCTTTTGACTCTACATTAAAGTATGGCCGGCTGTAGGATGTAGTATAAAGTGTCTCAAGTACTTGTCTTCTATAGGTAAGCTTTGTAACACTCGTAAGAACTTGAGAGCAATATACATTATTCTTGAAAACCATATTTAAGTGTTCTTGTTATTGCTCTTTTACTTGTGTTTATTGTTTCATCCTAACCAGTTCCCTGTTTGATCTGCTAAGTTTTCTAAATCTCTCCACCTTGTGAAACTGTTGCATTGACCACTCTTCAACGCTCTTGTGCTAACAAATCAAACACAAAGCATTAACATCTCACAACATAAGTCAATGATACATAACATGAATCAACATTTTACAACATCATTCAAGCATACATTGTTGGGTTTTTACAAGTTTTAAAAAGATGTTTAACCATTTAAACAACAAAACGCAGCGGATATAAGGGGTTTAAAACTTTGTTATATTCTGAAAATAAACATTTATATGTTCAAGAAAACAAACCCAAGAACAAGGATCATATATATGTGAAAAGAAGTGCTATCAAAACAAACCATAGGATGTACATGAATACTACCTTTCTTGAACAAGGGAGTTAGATACGGATGAGAGGAGGAAGATGATGTTTCTTGAATGTCTAGTCTTCAAAAGAGAAGACCTCAAGCTTGTATACCCACAAGCTCTTGCAAAGCACCAAACTTGTTAGGAAGTTGACACCAAAGATCCTTCTTACAAAACCTTCTAGGTCCGAAAATGAGAGAAGAGAAATGGAGAAGAAGGAGCTTGCATGTGTGAGAGAGAAAGTATGTTTAGTGTATAGGTGAACAAGTAAATGTCTTGCATAAAAACAAGACAAAGGAATCCCAATGCCAACCACCAAGGGGCGGCCGAAAATTGGGTTCAAAATGGGTTCCCTCCCATTTTGAAAAACACCCTTTTAATTCTATGTTAATCACTCATTAAGTTATATAATTAAACCAATTTTAATCTTATAACTTAAGCACTCTTATATTTGATGTTATTTAACTTATTTAAACAACATTACAAATGATATCTCATGAACAAAATATCCATATAATTTGTTCTATCTCAAATGCAATAATTCAGAAAACCCATTTTCTAAATTGGTGTCATAATTTATTTGCTTGATCATGATCAATAAATAAATGTTTATCGGTGTTTGCCTAGCTTGTTATTGGGTGTGACCCGACTTGGATCATAACGTACTAACCACATCAATCTTGTATGTGTCTTGGGCATATAAGATCCAACAATCTCCCACTTGCACAAGATTCATAGAAGATTGATGCAACCAATAAATACCGCCTAACAACGGTTTACTACCCTTAATACGTATGACTAAGTGCCATTCAATAACATCATCCCCTTCAAGTATCTTACTCGAAAATGTTTTAGGTGAATCAATCATCTATCCTTTTGTCACAGATGTCATGTTAAATCTTAGAGACATAGAATGATCATTCTCCATTGACTTAACTTTAGCAGGCCTTAGACATCTTACTCTTAACGAATAAGAGGAACAAATCCCATCTTGATTACATACGTCTCTCACAATCACCTCGTGCTATACCTGAATTTAGTCTTATGTACTGCCATGTTTCAGAACAGCGAAGAACTAAGTCAAAGTATAATACCCGGTGAATATCAAGACCCAATATGTATCTCAGGTCAGAGGATACCAAATGATATTCGCCTTTACTCAAATTTACTTATGATCAATCAAGAAGATTCCATGTAGTAATATTTGAAATGCGGGTCAGTCCAATATTTATATCCCATAAATATCTATGAACTTTGGCAGCAACCCTTTGCTATATATTCATCCAAATGAATATCTACCAATCCAAGTTCATAATAGTCTTACCCTCATACTTGTTCCCACAGGTATGAACGACTACGAACGTTTAGAGTAAATGATTTACTCATGGATTAAACATGCAAAATTGAACATTAGTTGAAACATTATAACCATATAATTCATTCAAGTAATAAAAGGTTCCAATATCCAAATACAAGATCACAAAATCAAATCCAGTCACTAGAATATCGAAGTCCCATGGCACAAGTATGACCCTCATGCTTTGCCTTTTCAAGAAGCTTCGTGAGTGGATCCGCAATGTTTTGATCCGTGTGAACTTTACGAATACATATTTTTCCCTTTTCAACTTCATCCCTTATGTAGTTGAATCTCCGCTCAATGTGCCTAGTCTTTTGATGTGCACGGGGTTCCTTGATTTGAGCAATCGCACCCTCATTATCACAAAGAATTTCTAGGGGGTCCTGAATGGAAGGGACAACCCCTAGATCGGCAATGAATTTCTTCAACCATGCAACTTCTTGAGCTGCTAATGAAGCGGCGATGTATTCTGACTCTGTAGTTGATAATGCCACCACATCTTGTTTAGAGCTCTTCCAAGAGACTGCTCCTCCATTTAGGATGAAATTGTATCCCGATTGTGATCGTGAGTCATCCCAATCAGTTTGGAAACTCGCATCCGTGTAACCTTTTACCACGAGTTCCTCCTCACCAGATCCATAGATTAGGAACATATCTTTAGTCCTCCTTAGGTACTTAAGTATGTTCTTAACAGCCATCCAATGACTATTTCCAGGATTTTGCTGGTATCGGCTTGTCATGCTCAAGGCGCATGACACGTCCAGCCTAGTGCATATCATTGCATACATGATGGATCCTATAGCAGACGCATACGGGATTCCCTTCATTTTATCTTGCTCATCCTTTGAGCTTGGACATTGAGTCGTACTCAATATCGTTCCTCTTTGAATAGGTACCGTACCTTTCTTAGAGTTCTCCATCTTGAACCTTTTCAAGATCTTGTCAATGTATGCACTTTGATTTAAACCTATCAACCGCCTTGATCTATCCCTATAGATCTTTATTCCCAAAATGTAGGCGGCTTCACCAAGATCCTTAATGGAAAAACAGCTTCCAAGCCAGGTTTTTATACCTTCCAAGGTTGGAATGTCATTTCCAAATAGTAGGATGTCATCACATACAATACTAGGAAAGTGATGATGCTCCCACTAGCCTTTTTATACACACAAGCCTCATCAGCATTTTTGATGAACCCAAATTTAATTACCTCTTCATCAAAATGGTGATTCCAACTTCTTGACGCTTGCTTCAATCCATAGATTGATTTCTTTAACTTGCATACTTTGTTAGGATGTTTTGGGTCGACAAAACCTTCAGGCTGAACCATATAGACATCCTCCTCAAGATATCCATTTAGAAAAGCGGTTTTGACATCCATTTGCCAAATCTCATAATCATAATGAGCAGCTATGGCAAATAATATCCTAATAGACTTTAGCATTGCAACAGGCGAAAAAGTCTCATCATAATCAACCCCTTGAGTTTGAGTGAAACCTTTTGCTACAAGTCTAGCTTTATAAGTATCCAAGTTTCCATGCATATCGGTTTTCTTCTTGAAAACCCACTTACTTCCAACTACCTTGGAGTTAAGAGGTGGTACAACCAAGTCCCACACTTGGTTGTCATACATGGATTGCATCTCAACATTCATGGCTTCAAGCCATTTGTCACAATCCAAATTGGACACTGCATCATGGTATGTGATTGGTTCATCGGAATCAACCACATAGCACCCATCCATGAAAAATCCATATCTTTCAGGTGGATTACTAGTTCTACCAGATTTGCGAACGTTTTGTGTGTGTTGATCAACCATTTGATCATTCTCAACATCCTCATGTTGAGTGCTAGTGTCAACCAAACGTGTACGGGTTGTGGACCTTGATCCTCCTCAAGATCCACTGTTCTACTGCTAGCTCCTTCCATAAGGAACTTGGCTTCCAAGAACTCACCCTTCTTGGCAACAAACTCCTTTTGTTCCAATGGATCATAGAAATAATATCCCATAGAATCTCTAGGATATCCAATAAAAATACACTTAGTGGAACGTCTTTCTAACTTGTTTGAGGTAGGAGACTTTACATAAGCCTCACATCCCCACACCTTTAAATATGATAGAGATGGAACCCTTCCATGCCATATTTCAAAAGGTGTCCTTTCCACTTTCTTGGTTGGGGCCATATTCAAAATACGGGCCGCAGAGAGCAAAGCAAAGCCCAAAATGATAGAGGCAATGAGCTTCCAGCCATCATAGATCGAACCATATCTAATAGAGTTCGATTTCTCCTTTCGGACACACCATTGTGTTGTGGTGTTCCAGGTGGAGATAGTTGTGAGATAATCCCACAACTTCTAAGATGATCTCTAAAAGCATCACTCAGGTATTCACCTCCTCTATCGGTGCGGAGAACTTTTATTGATTTGTTGAGTTGATTTTCTACTTCATTTTGGAAGGTTTTGAACATTTCAAAAGCTTCATCTTTGTGTCTTAACAAGTACACATACCCATACCTACTATACCTAGTCATTGGCTTAAAAGGACCACATACATCCGAATGTATGATACCTAATAAATCTTTTGCCCTTTCGGTTTTGCCACTAAAAGGCGCCTTAGTCATTTTGCCTTGTAAACAAGATTCACATACATCAAATGAATCATATTCACTTGCTTTTAAAAGACCATTCTTTTGAAGAGTTTGTATGCGCTTCTTGTTTATATGACCAAGATGGCAATGCCAAAGATAGGTGTCACTCAAATCTAATTTGAGCATCTTGGTGGTGGTTTGGTACAACGAGCTATCATATAATGTGTTTTCACGAACCAATTCATAAATACCATTAATAGGAGTAGCTTTAAAATAAAAGATGTTATTTAAAGAAACATGAATTTCATTTTCAATAAACATCAAAACATAACCATATTGTCTTAATTGTGCAACTGAAATAATGTTCCTAGTCAAACTAGGAGCATACAAAACATTGTTCAAAATTGCTTCCAAACCATTTGGAAGCTTCAGGATGTAGTCCCCTCAGGCTTCAACTTGAACTTTTACCCCATTCCCCATGTAGAGGCTAACATCCCCTTTCTTGAAGTTTTTACTTCTTTTGAACCCCTGCAACAAATTGCAAATGTGAGTCCCACATCCGGTATCCAATACCCATGTGTTAAAGGATATTATATTTAGATCAATATGAATCATGAAAATTGTACCTGAGGTCTGCCCGGCATCCCTCTTTGCTTTCAACTCTTTGAGATGGACAGGACAATTTCTTGCCCAATGTCCTATCTCCCCACACTTAAAGCATGGGTCATCCGAAGCAACCTTTTGCTTCTTCTCCGCTGGTTTTGGTGGTGGCACTTTTACCACTCCCTTTCCCTTTCTCCCAATGTACCCTTTACCTTTGGCAACACTTGCCTTGGATGTGGGGTGAGGCCTCTTCTTGTTCCCACCTTCATTGATGGTGAGAACGGGTAAACTCCTTTTACCCATGGCCGCCTCGGCTGTCTTGAGCATAGAGTGAAGCTCAGTTATGTTCTTGTCCCAACCGTTCATGTTATAATTCATAACAAAATTGTCAAACCTTTTTGACAAAGAGTTGAGGATCAAATCCGTAGCATTCCCACCTCAAATATAAGTGGTTAGGTGATCTTTATCCCACAAATATGGCATTCCCACCTCAAATCACAAGTTCCCTCAAAATGGTTAGGTGACCTTTATCCCATTAAGAGTTTTCAAGTGACTTAAGTGTTGTGTAAAAGGATGGTGATAAACTTGTTTTCAAAAGACATTTTAAGTTTTCATAATTCTAGTTTAGAAAACTCTATGTACCTTGCATTTGCATGCTTTCAAATACATGGTACCCTATGGTTCTTTTAATAAAACCCCTTTTATTTAAAATCATTAATCCTTTTAATAACCTTTTATTAACCACTTAATGATTAAGAACCATTTATTTTCAGCTTGTTATGTTTATAAATTTGTTAGTTATGCATATCCATATATCAAACATCCAACATAAAACAAAACAACCAAACAAGCACAACCATTCAATCATAAGTGCATAACCATAGCCACTAAGGTGACCACACTTGTTTGCCATCACAAGTGTTGTCATTAGGTATTTCTTAAGGGTTAATAATGACACATTAAAATGTGTCCAAGAACTCCCACTCGAATCCACATCCAAATGCTTCAAGTGTCCATGTCTTTTTGAGTTCTTCCTTTGTATCTTCCCTTGAGTCTCCAACTTGTGCATCTTCTTTTACAAAAATCATATCCTAATACAATTTTTCTAATAAAAGAAATGCACCTAATCTATTTATTACATAACCAATGAATAAATAAATTACAACCCAAAAAGATACAAACACCAAAATTATTATTACAACCCTTTAATGAATAAAACTAAACATGACAATCACATTCATCCAAATCCAAAACACATTAGGTCAAGGCTATGTTATGCACCAAAATATGTATCAAATACAACATCCAAGAACAACCATGAACTCCCTTTTTAACCCTTAAAGTTTCGGCCAACATAAACCCAAACTTTAGGGTTTAGTCCAAACAAAACAATCAACCACTTGATGTTAATCTTTCAAGGTTTATTCTAAAGCATGTAGGATAAAACTTTGAAAGATAAGGGATTCATTTATCCATATCAAAACAGCCCCTAATGGGTTGAACATGTCCAACAAAACTAACTTTTCTTGGACTTTTGAAGCAAGTTTTCCACATAACCTGGCTCTGATACCATTGTTGGGTTTTTACAAGTTTTAACAAAGATGTTTAACCATTTAAACAACAAAACACAGCGGATATAAGGGGTTTAAAACTTGTGTTATATTCTGAAAATAAACATTTATATGTTCAAGAAAACAAACCCAAGAACAAGGATCATATATATGTGAAAAGAAGTGCTATCAAAACAAACCATAGGATGTACATGAATACTACCTTTCTTGAACAAGGGAGTTAGATACGGATGAGAGGAGGAAGATGATGTTTCTTGAATGTCTAGTCTTCAAAAGAGAAGACCTCAAGCTTGTATACCCACAAGCTCTTGCAAAGCACCAAACTTGTTAGGAAGTTGACACCAAAGATCCTTCTTACAAAACCTTCTAGGTCTGAAAATAGGAGAAGAGAAATGGAGAAGAAGGAGCTTGCATGTGTGAGAGAGAAAGTATGTTTAGTGTATAGGTGAACAAGTAAATGTCTTGCATAAAAACAAGACAAAGGAATCCCAATGCCAACCACCAAGGGGCGGCTGAAAATTGGGTTCAAAATGGGTTCCCTCCCATTTTGAAAAACACCCTTTTAATTCTATGTTAATCACTCATTAAGTTATATAATTAAACCAATTTTAATCTTATAACTTAAACACTCTTATATTTGATGTTATTTAACTTATTTAAACAACATTACAAATGATATCTCATGAACAAAATATCCATATAATTTGTTCTATCTCAAATGCAATAATTCAGAAAACCCATTTTCTAAATTGGTGTCATAATTTATTTGCTTGATCATGATCAACAAATAAATGTTTATCGGTGTTTGCCTAGCTTGTTATTGGGTATGACCCGACTTGGATCATAACGTACTAACCACATCAATCTTGTATGTGTCTTGGGCATATAAGATCCCACATACATAACATCATTCAACCATAAAGCAAATCAATCATTCATATGAAACATATTAGTCAAATCACACTGAATACACATATGTAATCAGTCAATCAACCAATCAGTTAACTAATCATCCAATCAATCATAATCAAACATAACAACCAAGCAGCATAAATCATATCTAACACAATCAAACAGTTCAATAACAATATAAACAAATCAGATTAGTAGCATCATCCTTTGGGGGAATATTATTGGACTACAACAAGCTTATTGATGGATAATGCATGCCTTAATCAAACAAACAAGTTCAAACATTCAAGCAATCATATACTAACATTTAAACATAATTATTATCTAAGCATAACACTAATTATCATTTATATTTCTTTTACAGGATTTGAAAATAAAAGAAATTTTGCATAAGTGTTAGCAGCAGATGAAGAAGTGCTCACAGTGAATGCATAAGAATTCACAAGGGATGAAGTTAATCAAGAAATGTCCAAGTGTTGGCAGCAGACACATAGTCATACACAATGGATGAACAAAGTCCACAATGGATTCACTGATCCATAGCGAATGAATAATTTATCAATCATAGTATGTACCTAGGTTATAAATAGCCTTGTACCCTAATTCTTTATAAGCTTTTGAATAATTTATCAATCAATCAAGCATTTCATTTTACTAGGCATTCAATAGTTCAATCACACAGTAATACAAACACACACTAGAGATCATGTCATTCATCATGGGTTTTCGTACCAAGATGATTGATTGTTGATTCTTGTTGAGAGATTAAAAAAGTCCTAGGAGGATCATCCTCACTAACAAACAACCAAGAAGTAAGGGTGATTCCATCATGTTCACAAGATGTTTTAGGGAATTGAACAACAAGATTGGAAAAGAATATTTATTATTCATTCTGAAGTGTATCAAACTTTTAAAGTTGACCAATGACAAGATTTATGTAAGGCCCCGTTCCCGGGACACTTACAGTCGGTCAATCATCACATAAAACATTTAAAACACATCATTTGCAACGGAATTAAAACTTTTCATTAATAAATAAAAGCATGTCAAATCATCATATCATTTCTTTTACATTCCCAAAATGTATTAATACAAAACATTCTCCAAAATACGAATGCCAGACTTGAACCATCCCCAGTAGCTTATGCATCCATGCCTGCACCTCCTCAGCATCAACAAATACCTGCCAACTATAATGCATACAAAAATTCAATGATGCTGAGTGAGTTCTAGTTTTAATAATAAAATACTTTACATTATGTTAAAACATATCCTTTACTTTCATTCATGATCACACATCATACGTACATCTAGATAATAATTATTATCTTCATCATCGTTCATAATCATTCGTCTCTCAGTTCTTTATGGATCCTGCCTCATGCTATGTTCCCGACTCATGCTAAAAGCTAGTACTGTGCTGGGGTTCGTAAACAAACCCCCACTCATGCTAAAAAGCTGACACAGCAACAGGTATGTGATAAGGATCTTATCTTAACTCATATGCTACACCCCTGACTCGTACTAAAAGCTGATACTGTGCCGGGGGGTTCGTAAACAAACCCCCACTCATGCTAAAAAGCTGACACAGCACCGGGGTAAGGATCTCATCTCCACTCATATGCTACACCCCTGACTCATGCTAAAAGCTGATATAGTGCCAGGGTTTATAAATAACCCCCACTCTTGTCGAAGCTGACACAGTACCGGGGTCAGCAACAAAGATCTCATCGTTCATTACTTCCATATTCGTCATTCGTTATCTTTCACTTTCGTTACATAATATTTTACTTATGTACTCAAATGCGGATGAACATAAGCCAATGCGGCTGAATATTCAGCAAATGCGGACAAGCAAATGCAGATGAAAGTCTCAGAAATATTCTAAGTGTCCAAAGAAATGCGGAGGACACAAATGCGGATGAACAAGTCCAAATGCGGATGAACAAAACTTAATGCGGATGAACACTTAACAAATGTGGATGAACACTTAACAAATACAGATGAACAAAGTCCAAAGCACGCAATATGCAAAATTATCCAAGTGTCCACAGCGGACCGCCAACTTTCACAGTGGACGACCAAAGACCCATAGCGGACGACCAAGGTCCCACAGCGGACGACCAAAGTCCCATAGCGGATGACTAAGGTTCACAGCGGATAGTCTAAATGTCCAAGTGTCCACAGCGGACACCTTATCCATGCACATGTGTCCACAGCGGACACTAAGTACAGCACCTGCGATTCAACCTCACTTCTAAACATCTACTTAGCATGGATCTACCAGTTATACACTTAGAAATCATCTAAAAACATACATCAACAGCATATAGTCGTACGTCATGTTAAAATTCATAATTTGGTTTAGAAACCTTCTGTCCAGTATGCATAACAGCCCCAAACATGTAGAAAACCAGTAAAAGAGGGGATCTAGAACTCACCTTGAACAGCTTTCAAGTAGTTCAAGTAGAACACCTCAAACCCGAGAACCCACTTGTAGTTCCAGCACCTAAAACCCATGAAAACGACCACTAAACACCAGAAACTCAGTCCAGAAGCTAAAACCCGACTGAAAATCGAGAATAATTACCTTAAAATCTCACCTTCAAGCAAATCTTCCTCCTTCTCTCTCTAGAAACCGATGGTAGCTTCTTCTTCTCTTCTTGCAGCCGAAAGCAGATGTGGGGAAATGGGGGTGTGGGCGGCCATCTCCTGCTTTTTGAACCTACTAGAGGCAAGTTTGCCACTTGCACACTTTAACTCCTTTTACTTTTGAAAAATGTTATCTTTCCCCTTTTTCTCTTCTTTTCTTTTCTATTTTTTTATAAATTTCCGGGTGTTACAATTTATGTGAAAGAAATCATCATTTGAATGGAAAGGTTCGAAGTCACTTTGAGAACATTAACAAACTTAAAGTTAATTATGAAGGAGCTCTACTTATCCATATAGAAGGTCTGCCAACAATTGTTATATGGGAACCCTCTTCATTGTGGAAGGTTTCTAAAGAACCATCTTCATAGATCACGATGAAGATCTATGTTCTCGATAGAATAAAAAAGGATGAAGATTTATTGTTTCAAATATGATGAAAGCTATTCTGAATCTAGAGTTATTATTCCAAACAAAATCTTCACAACAACTTACGGGGATTATTGTTGAATCATAAAAGAATTGTGCTTGCCAATTCAGGTGATGAGGTTTGTTGTTTTGTTTTTAGAAATATTACCAGGTGTGAAGGCGATGCGGATAGTCTGTGATGCGGATAAAGTTTAATTCAGATAGAGCATGATGCTAATGAAGTCCAAGTGCTGAAGTCAATGCAGATAAAGTACAATATGGATAGACAACCAAGTACTTAATATGGAAAACGGTGATATGGATAGATAGTTAACACTCAATGTGGATGACTAAGTGTACTCAATGCGGATGAGTACCTAGTCGATGCCGATAATTATACTATCAATGTTTATGAAGATCACAATCAATGCAAATAAGATTTGTGCATCCGCATCAGTCAAGGAGGAAGAACATTACCCGATGCTAGTACAGTGTTTAGTACTTTTTGACTTGTAAATATTCTGATGTAAATAAATAGAAACTATGGCATAACGTGATTAACTGGACATTTTAACGAATAATAAAAATATCAAATTTTATAAACTTTAAAATTCCAGTAGCCTAAGAAATATAAGAAATGGCTAAATTTTAAATTTCATAATTTTTAGAGTTGATTTACATGTTAAAGGAAAATACATATCTTAAATACGCTAAAAATATAAAAAGTGCAAAAAACGCTAGTACCAAAATTTCAAACTAAAGAACCTAATAGTATCATGTAACAAAATATAGTAATCCATGACCAACAACAAGACCAAAGACTATCCGAACACGAAAATGCGTTAAAAACAAACTTTGAATGTTACGAACGTAAAACCGACATAGACCAATTAAACATATGGACTTTTTCTTATATAATGACTTTAATGATTAAAATAAGTTAAAAACTGAATTTGAGCATTTTTAGAATTTTCCTCTATTTTATATACAAATTATCATTAATAAAAAGTAGTTAAATAAAAAATAGAAAGTAAATTATAAAACTTCCAAAAAAATAGAACATTTGATTAATTATTGTAATGTATAACCAATAATTACATTTCATTAGCTAAATTTAATAAAACATATTATTTTAATTTATTTTACATAACGCGTCTAGAACGTGATTTAATACATGCTTAAAAAACAAAAACTGACCTGGCAATCTTATAATCTAAATCTTAACATCATGGAGACAAAATTATACCAAAAACAAGATATAAAAAATATGAATACTTTTTAAAACATTTGTAATTAATAATTCACGTTTCAAACAACACAAAATGGTGATTACTAAAAATACGTCTTAAGAACCATTAAGGGAATTCAATTAATATAATAAATTGTTTATTTCAATAACCTAAATTAATTAAAACCACTAAATATCAATAAACTAAACTATGTACAAAAATCCGAACTTTAGGGTAAAAAGGGTCAACTTAATAGAGTCTAGGAACCAAAACTGTCAACTATTAAAACCTTATTGTTTTGAAAGTAAGACAAACTTCTAATGAAAATTATAATCTGAAATAATAACGTACAAAATTTATATATTGTTAAGACATAAAATAAAACACCAAAAGATAAGACATAACTTAATTATACATGAGTAACGGAAATCAACAAATCGAGTAAAGTTAACTTATTACACATGGGTAGGACATAGATAATTACTTAATATACATATGAAATTGACTTAAGAAGTCTGATAGTCGGTAGCACACTAAACCACAAGCATCTACTTGACAGTTATAATAACAACACTCTTACAAACTCCTTTTTACATCAAACTTTTAGGGTGGAATACATACTTATTAAAACTTATTTTATAATTCAATTTACTTGCTCTTGTACATAATCCCAATCTTTAACTCTATCAAGTTATCTGATTTATGGATAGTACTATTTGGTGAATCCCCACATACAATGGGAGGCCCTTATGGCAGGTACCCCCCACCCTTCCCAATTAAGATTTAGAATTGTTGTCCATAAACTAATGCACATTACCTGTGCATAGTAGGGCACTTACAAACCTAAAAGTAAAGGGTTAGGTGATGTTTTAGCACCCTGTTCATCCTGGTTTAGTCTTGATTGTGATACATTCTGTCACACACATATACTTGTGATTTAATTATTTATATTTATGTTTAATCATGAATCTTTTTACCATAAACACATGAACTCATCAACTTTATATTAACACGTATTTTAAGTGTGTATTCCAAGAATTTATCGGATTATAAGGAGGGAGTCTTTAGTTAGACTCCCCATGCATTTCATTTACAACTTTGAAAGCAAGATTGCTTGCCATCAGAAGACCCACTCTAATACTATACAAAAATCTAGACGAGCTATACAAGAAGGCTACCTTGAGGAATAGACGAGAATAGCTCAATGGTCTACACGATGCATGTGGTAAGTTTTATTATAATAGAACTCGTTTAACCAATGGCTCATTATTATTACTTACATAGTTTCCGCTTTGTTTGTTTGATATTTAATCGTCACGACCAGCCTCCTTTGTCAGGGTGTGACCGATTGGTTCAGAGCCAAAGGTTTTAGCATGGTAGGTTTCCCAAGGAATCCTAGGCTTTAACCATGACACCCTAGGGACTTTATTGATAAGGCTCCAACATTATTAAGATTTTAATCATTATAGATACCTTTAAGTAATATAAGTACAACTTATGGTGCACCTCATACTTAACTGGTAGGGGGTATAACTGCTAGATAGGAAGAATACTTGAATTGGTTGTGTGCTTAAATGTATGATATTACTCCACCTACTTTGAACATTGTTTCTTGCGCATACTACTTATCTTTATAAAGGCATTATTATGGCAATATGGCATTACATTTCTATTTAGACTTTACGACATGGATTGCTTTTGACCCTAGATTGATATATGCAATACTGTTATGTATTAATAATTCAATTGGACCTTGGGGAGCAACTATGTGTTAGGCACCCACATGGATAGAAAGATCGTATGATGTTCATCATAATATATACACTAAAGATATATGGTGGGTGAACACTAGAATGATCATGCAAGTTGTATTGACGATTATGAGTGGCCAACGTAATGATGAATTTACAAATGCAGATGAATTTTGGCAATCCTGCACAGAGAACTAAAGAACTAAAGCATAGTATCAACAAACCAAAGCATAATATCAATAAATTAATCTACATAAATTCAGTAAAAAGACATTGACCATATGAATTACAACCAAATACACACATAATGTAAATTAAACAAAGAATACATGACTAGTGATAAGATGCCGATGATGGTATGATAATAGTCATCATCCTCTTCTATCATTCTAATTCAATAAAATAAATATTTTTGACAGATTTCAAAGTGACAGTAAACTTGTTGGAAGCTCATTGATAATTTATCTACTATACATATACACTTTCATAGGTAAACCTTCTTCTCCCTTCCTCCTCGTAGCATGATGAATTCCTTGCCTTTGTTTCAGTTGTGGTGTGATGAAGGGCCATAACATTGATGGCCTCTTTCATTTAACAGATCTCTAAAATTAATAAATGATATGGAACCTTTACATTCTAAACAGTATCATATCATAGTGCGCTGAAGGTGTATACTCATGTCCATTACATCTACCATTTCTGGATCAATACTTGTAGTGACCCTTAATCGAGTTTAGGGCATATTTTAGCTTCAACGACTTGATGGATCAACTTTTTCAGCTAAACCCTATGTGATCGTGAATGGATTAGCAAATTTCGATTATTATGACTAGAGCTATATAGGATTAAGGACATTGAAGGTTTATCCCATCTTTCTTATATACTAATTCACGACTCTCCATGCACTCTTCTACTCAATAAAGTTGTTGACATATATTCCTTTTATGTATATGCTTCATAGAGTTTATACGACTACTTAGTTTTTTTAATTAGAACATTCTACGTATATTCCGAATAAAATAATCTTTGAATAAAATAATATTTATTCCCCAAGTACCTTACCAGAGGATGTTACTATCATTAACAACCTATCGATTTTCTACCAACATTCTTTGCAATCATTATTCTCTCTAATCCTTAATTGACATATTTCTTAAATCAATAGTTCTATGTGTAAACATTTGCAAATCATAAAGGACAAGGAAGCAATCTGATCCTTAGTCCATAGAGGCTAAAGCTAAGGTGTTAAAGCTAGTTGCTATGGAGAAAACAATAGCGTAGTTCTAAAATAGAATCATGAACCCTTACAATAACGCCCTTTACAAAATACATAAATTCTCTAGGTTACGCATCCAATAGAGAAATTGTAAGATATCCTAACCTTCCTGTCTCATAGTTTCAACTATCGAACAAAGGAATTAGTATTTGGGATAATTCAAGCCATACTATCAACTGAAGCTGGAGCATGAAGACAAGAGCACAATTGTAACTTCTTACCCTATTAGTAGCTAATGACGACTAAAGATTTACATGGAAAAGATAGAAAATTAGGTTTGAGAATTTCATAGTTCAAGGGAGGGCTTTTCATTAGGTGGTGGCGATCAAAAAACAAGATTAATGGATTTATCATCAGTGACCTAGTTATAGCAAGATAAATGATGCATAGTAAGACGAAAGAGAGAAGATTAATGGATTTATCATCAGTGACCTAGTTATGATGGAGTCGACTAAAATAACAAAGTAACTTAATTAAAGTAGCCATGGAAAAGGAGGAAGTCAAGAAAAGTGGTGATGTTATTTTATTCAATTAAATAATTAGAACATATTCTTATAGCTTGTGCTTTTGAGCAAACTATTTCATGCCTCTCAACTTCACTATTAATGGTTACCTAAGGTTGGTAAAGGAAGCACTAGTTTTAATTGGCAAGCAGAGTATTAAGCGGGTGGCTTGCGATTAGCTTGACTTAGGTGGGAATAAAAAGCATTTAATGGGATATTTAACTCCTAAAGCAGTCAATTGAAAAGGATACAACATGCATGTATACGTACTAAGGAGTATTGACTTGCATCATCAAGAAATGTTGTGTAGATTCAACCTCGATCAACACCTGCTAAGCTTAGACAACTAAACCCTTAATAGTTCATCATCACTAAAATTCCTCCTTAACAAGATTCACCTATAGGCATAACGATCCATAATCTTCTTGCTTTCTAATATCATAAGTTAATTATTTGTCATTTATTACGTCAAGGTTGCAGCCTATACCCTTCTGGAAAAGACAAGCACATCAAGATTAGTAGCAGATAGACCTCGCATACCTTGGACCAAGCTCATAGATTTTGATTTATTAAGAAATTATCCCCTATTAGAAAAGGTGTTTACATTTCTATCTAGGCTATATTTATTAATTTGTTTCATATCATCCTCATTTAGGCATGAGAAGCCTTGATTAGCTCTTGAGTCTTAGATGACCTGATTTGAATCATACCAGATACACATGATGACGGTAAGCATACCTTGTCTAATATTACCAAAAATCACTTATTTTGCATAGGTAAACACATCAGGGGAAACAACTTTTACATGAGATCTTGATCCCTCATTCAATCCTATAGTAAACCCAACATATAGGATGTATTTGGACTCTTACCTATGTTTATTTCTGAAATTCTATAATACTTTTCCTACAATGAGTCGGCTGACAACCTTAAATCTACATTAACAAATCTGTAATACAACATATTGAATTTTCTTATGTGATCAATTTTGACATCAAAGATCCTTCTATAGTGGAGGTAAGACTAACAACATGCAGATTTGACACAAATAATCGTTTACTACCCTAACATGAGCATTACTAATAACCCTTTGTATAGACCCATTAGATACACTTATTTTGACATTTACTAGCCTTACTCCTCTAACTTCACAAAACTATGTCCCTGGCGATTACCTAGTAGACCAATCCTGAATAGGATGATCGCGTAGATTTTAATCTTACCTAGGCTTGTAGGATTCCAAATCCTTGCCAATCTGAGAGCTTAAATACAACTTATGATTCCGTGTCACGCGACAACATATTCTTCCGATCATGAAAAATACTAACATCTAAGAATTTGAAGCAACTAATAGTTTCCTCAACTCTTTTGTGTAGGCATAAATTTCTAGCCACGCCATTGCTAACCCTATTCTTTCACGCCATCTTTCATGAGGATATATGACGATAAACACTAATCCTTGGGGGTTAAATGCAAATGATTGTCCATTTGATTCATTTGCATAAGAATAAGCATCCAGACTCGCCAGCAACGACACTACTCTATCATTACATCCTTCATTTCATGTATGATGAGGACTACATCATCCCTACATATAAAATCAAAGTTCTAGTTAGATTCCCTGCAAAAAGATCAGCTTGTATATGCTCGTGGAGCCCTAAAGCATTGCATAGTTGATGCTTATATTATATAAACCGACTTCGAATCCTACCATCTTTAATCATGAATAAGTTCCTAGATTTGATTCATTTAGTGGAAATCCATGTAGTTACTCGTCCACGTAATAATTAGGATGAATCTCAATTCTTTACGATGTCTTCTATTGAGAAGGTGTCTTCATAACCACTAAAATTAATCTCAAAGGATACCTACAACCAACTTGTTTTAAACAAACACTTCTTTAAACAATAATAGCTATACCATGATTTTTATTGATGAAATTTCTTTTAGCTGTATTACAAAAGAATTATTTTATTATTCGTCTAACCAATGACACATTATTGTTACTTACATAGCTTTCGATGTGTATGTATGATATTCAATGCCATGACTGGCCCCCTTTGTCAGGGTGCTACTGTTGGATCTTATATGCCCAAGACACATACAAGATTGATGTGGTTAGTACGTTATGATCCAAGTCGGGTCATACCCAATAACAAGCTAGGCAAACACCGAAAAATATTTATTTGTTGACATGATCAAGCAAATAAATTTTGACACCAATTTAGAAAATAGGTTTTCTGAATTATTGCATTTGAGATAGAACAAATTATATTGATATTTTGTTCATGAGATATCATTTGTAATGTTATTTAAATAAGTTAAATAACATCAAATATAAGAGTGTTTAAGTTATAAAATTAAAATTGGTTTAATTATATAACTTAATTAGTTATTAACAATGAATTAAAAAGGGAGTTTTTCAAAATAGGAGGGAACCCATTTTGAACCCATTTTTGGCCGCCCCTTGGTGGTTGCCTTGGGATTCCTTTGTCTTGTTTTTATGCAAGACATTAACTTGTTCAACTAAGACACTCAACTCTCTCTCTCTCTCATACATGCAAGATACTTCCATTCTCTCTTCTTTCTCCTAGCAATTTTCGGATCTAAGAGGGTTTTCTTGAAGAAGTTTTGGTGTCAAGACTTTCTAACAAGTTGGGTATTTGCAAGAGCTTGTGGGTATACAAGCTTGAGGTTTTCTCCTTTGAAGACTACACGTTCAAGAGCATCATCTTCTTCTTTTCATCCATCTCGTATTGCCTTGTTCTTAAAAGGTAGTATTCAAGAACATCCTATGGTTGTTTTCTTTGATAGCACTTCTTTTCACATATATATGATCCTTGTTCTTGGGTTTGTTTTCTTGAAAATAAAATGGTTTACTTTCAGCATCTAAAACAAGTTTTAAATCCATTATATCCGCCGCGTTTTGATGTTTAAAATGGTTCAACATCTTTGTTAAAACTTGTAAGAACCCAACAGGTACATGTAGCTTGGCTTGTTCATCCACATCTAAATTCAATTCATCTTTATTTAAGATTTGTTCATCCGAATGTAACTTAACTTGGTAAGAATTGTCACATTCAGATAATAATTTATTCATCCTATCTCAAGAGATCATTTGCATCTAACCTTCCTTCACCTGCATTAATCTTCGGTCACCTGCATCACAAATGTCACCACCTATATCTCATATTTATTCACCCTATCTATATTTCCTTAGCCAAAACAATTACTTGAATATATTCAATCCGCATATAAATTAATTCATCAGCATGTAGATTAATTCAATTGCATGTGATAGGAGATGAACAAAATTCACACATACATTTATTCACCCGTATGTGGAATAGGCTACCCGTAAGTGACTTGCCTTAGCCAAAAGTTCATCACCGTCCGAATGTGCTTTAGTCATACGAATCTAACTTAACTTGTAATAATATTCACAAGATAACAAAATACTTATCACGAAACTGATGACCAACATTACTATTTCAAGGTCAAACGTTATATGGTTTTTTGCATAACTTACACCGGTGTTAAATTTTTTATAACCGTAAATTTATACATGCACATAAAAGATCATAATCTTCTATATGTATTTTAATGTTATTTCAACAAAAAAGTAATAACGATTTTGAATGATCTTAACTTGCTTTTTCAAGTTCTCGTAGTAACATAAGTTTTTTGTTTGAACATTCTCATGTGTGTCTGTGTATATATGTATGTGTATGCGCGCGAGCGCGTAGTATGAGGTTCAAATAAGAGCAAACAAAATATGTGAGAAAAAAAGAACAATAACCAACCAGAATTTTTCTTTTCATTTTATAATTAATTTTTTGTAGAAGGTTATAATTGTAATTTACATACAAAATCAATTCATTAATTTTGTAACTCCTCTATATTAAGAAGTTATAAATTATTCTTTAATTATAATAATCCATTTTTAAAAACTAAATTTGAAACAATCAAGTTATTTTATATTGGAAAATCAAAATAATTTGTGCAGCATGTTTCAATTAAAATTACGAAATTAATTTATAACTCACATTCCTACACATAAGCTTATCTCCTATACATATCAATATATCATTTTTACATATAAAAATTTCTCATAAAACAAAATATATAATAACATGATACACATTAATCAATAATTCCTGCACAAAAATATGTATCCTACAATAATTTCATGTGGAAATAACTACAAAAAAGTCATATACTTACCCGCACATTATTTATTTGACCTACACATACTCTATATTATGAAACATAACAACTTTAACCACATACCTTGCTTATAGTTTATTCCTTCACACATATTTATTTGACCTACACATAAACTTCGCTGACAAAAAATCTCATAAGCAAATAAACCTAAGAAAACCCCACACACAATCATCCACTATTCTTGTCCAAAAACCACCTACACAAAATGAATTGACAACTAGTTTAATAGAAAACACACTAAATAACCAATTATGTACAAAACATCATTACCCAGCAGTAAACTCAAAATAACCTACACAAAGATAAATAAGGAATTTGACATGCACAACTCTATAAAAGGTTGTTTTACGGGCTACATGAATAGTTATCATGTTATGGACCAGCCTGAGGAGCTCGTTGAGCCTGCCCAGGAAGGTGTCTCAACAGCCCGGCCCAAGCGACAACTGAAGGTGCCAAATCGTTTGAAGGATTAACATTAAGTGATCCTTGATCACTTCCTGATTTCATGCAGACGTGAAGATATTTCCACTTTCCATGTTTCATTTTGTTGACTTGTTCTCCTTACTTTTATTCTCATGTTTAGCCATCATTTCCACTACTAGTTAGTTTTAATTAGTTTTCCATTCATATATTGAAGCTATGTTTGCAGAAATAAAAGATATGTAGAAAATTGTTCCAGTTGGATCTCTCTCGCTTTATCTTTTTCTTGAAGCTTGACCCCCTCTAAGGGTTACCCTATCAATTGGTGCTTTCATTCCCGTTCTCACATATCCATCATGCCTCCCCGCAAAGACGCCTCCCCCTCCTCCTCCGAGGACACCACCAACCCCATGGCCAACCAACTCAACCAGCTCATCACCTCCTCTAACAACACTACCGACCAAATTGCCGCTCTCGTCAAAGCCACTGAATCCCTTAACACGAAACAAGATGCCCAATCCACCACCATGGCTAACCTCGTGAACCATATCACCACATTGTCAGATCAACTTGATGCCGCCTCCTTCCTATCCACCAACCCCAAACACACCCCATCGAAATCACCCTCATCTTCATTCCACACAACCAACAATCTGTGCCCACCCAAAATAACTCTTCCCTAATTTGATGGCTCAAACCCCCTCGGTTGGATGTTCCAAGCCGATAGCTACTTCACCTGCTACCAAGTGCCGGTCACTCAACGGGTGGATCAGGCAGCCTTTTACTTTGTCGGTGATGCGTTATCATGGTACCAACATCTAGCCAACAATGAATTGATGGGCACATGGACATCATTCAAACGTTAAGATGAACTTCGGTTTCGTCCATCCACGTATGAAAACCATGAAGCCATGTTATTCAAACTTTCTCAAACATCCCTAGTAGCAGCCTATCAAACGGAATTCAAACGTGTCAGCAACTGTGTCACAGGTCTCTCTCAACAAACGTTACGTAACTATTTCATCTCCGGACTTCGTGATGACATTCAGAACGAGTTGGCTATTCTCAAGTCCACATCTCTCCACCAAGCATGTGACCTGGCGAGACTCATTGAAGATAAACTCAATCACAACCCTAAGCCCAAATCCAATTATAATCCAAAGCCCAACACCAACTCTTAGAGCCCACCCACCTTTTCACAACCCACATCGCCAAATAACCCACCCACCCTCCTGACTTTGAAAGCCCCCACTCCAGCCACAAACACCACCTCTTCTCCACCACCTAAAATAACCCCAAACCTTCCTTTTTCCAAACTCTATACGAAGGCCATTCAACAGCGACGAAAAGAAGGCTTATGCTTTAAGAGCCCAGAAAATTTTTTTCCCGGACACAAATGCTCCCCTCCGTAGTTTCTCCTTATTGTCAACAACGATGACAAGGAAGAAATAATCGACAAAACAACATCCGGTACCATCGATATGCCCAAGCCACCCACATTCTTATCAGTTTCGGATGCAGCGTTTTTCGAGTTACAATCGACTCAAACACTTCGTGTTACGGGTCACATAGCCGAGTAACCCGTTACTATTTTGGTTGACTGCGGGAGTACTGTAACACCCAGAAATTTTATTAAAGAAAAGTAAAGTCCTCGAGTGGAAGGCAGTTCTCGCGCAACTAGAGGTTCTCGCGCGAGAATAACTGCGAATAGTGGAAAACACTATAAATAGGCCCAAGCACCCAATCTTCTCCACTTCATGCAATAACTCCTACTGTTGTGCTTGAGAAAGAGAAAAATCGGTGCTAGGTGGTGTTTAAGGTATGTATTCGATGATATTCGATGTGTTTATGAATTTATGAATAGTATGTAATGATATTGCGCATGATTATGTAGCTTCTGATCTAAACACGCTCGGTTCAGTGTTCTTCTTGTGCAAAATATCATAAGGTGAGTTCTAGACCCCTCTTTTTACATGTTTTTCATGTTTTGGGGCTAATATGCATACCTTAATTGTATAGATTATTATAGCATGTTTTTGGGTGTTAAAATAGTTAAAGAATCGATAACTTTGGATGAAGATCCGAACAGCCGAATAGTTTTCACGCAAAGAGTAAGTTCTGGCGCGAATGGATGGTTATCGCGACAGACGGTTATATTTCATAGTTCTCGCACGATTGGGATAACTTGCTTGGCAAGTTGTCGCTCCTAGGAGAGTTCTTGCGTGAGTTATAGTGTTTTGGTGTATATATTCTCGTTCGAACCCATAGATAGATACGTGTATAGATACTCCCATATAGCATGCGATAAAGATAGTTTAACAGAGAAATTATAGCTGAAGGAATAAAGTATATGTAATATCACAGTTAAAGATTAAAGAAATATAGTAAAGTCATATGTGAAACATTAAGGAACTTGAATAATAATTCAAGAACAGTTACCTGCTAAAGCACAGCTCTGAAAACGTTAAAGTACGCTAAAGGAGTCTTGTAAGCACCGATAAAGAAGAATTTCATTCGTTGCATTCTCACATACGAGCTATACTTTGGGTATGCTCACCTGATAAAGGAGTTACGCCTGGTGCATTCTCACATAGGAGCTATACTTTGGGTATGCTCACCGGATAAAGGAGTTATGCCTGGTGCATTCTCAAATAGGAGCTATACTTTGGGTATGCTCACTTGATAAAGGAGTTATGCCTAGTGCATTCTCACATAGGAGCTATACTTTGGGTATGCTCACCTGATATAGGAGCTATGACTTGTGCATTCTCACCAGATAACGGGGTCTAAGCATTTGTGCTAAGCTCAAAGATAAAGTAAAGAATAAAGCTAAAGTACAGATAAAACAAAGATAAAGTAATTGATAAAGAAATGATACAGCAAAAGTTAAAGTATGGTTAACAAACAAGTATCATAGTAGTTAAAGAAGCCTTACCCTAGCGTAAGCATAAAGTTAAAGTAAACGTATTGTTAAAGTATGGAAAGGTGTATGTTTATGATAAAGTTCCGTTAAGTAATTCGATAAAGTAAACCTAGAGCTCACTTAGCGTTGCTGACTTTTTTATATTAGATTGACAAGTATGCTACAGAAACAGAGGTGAGCTTGGCATGGATTGGGAAGTTACCTGGCATATGGTCAAGACTGACATCCTGGCATAGGTTAAGATAGATCATTAAAGATATCTTTCTAATGTAAATACTTTAAATGATGGCAATATTTTATGTTCCGCTGCTTATTTCAATGAAATTTGATATTTGAGAACTTTTGTTTCTGGTGTCTAAATCCGACCGTGAGGTTACCCAGAACAGGGCCTTACAAGTTGGTATCAGAGCCATAGTTTCAGAGATTTATACACTTCGATGTCTGAACTTGAACTGTATTAGGATCGATTAAGGGATGTCAGTGCCAGGAGATCCATGCCAGGAAGTTTAAGTTAAAGATTATGACTAAAAAAGGTTCATAGAGGTTATAGTGCTCATAGTGAGATTAAGAGCTGGTGTGACTCAGGATAGGAAACGTTTAGGACATGTAAAGTAAAGTAAGTAGTTTATTACAACTGGCCACTGTCATTAGAAACTTACATTACTTGACATGATATGAACTATTACCTGGAATGATAACAATGGTTTTTCATATCTTATAGAAAGCCATGGTTGGAGAGAAAGCTACTAGAGGTGTTGCTCGTGGTGGTGTCAAGGATAGACCACCAGTCACCAGGAGTCGAAAGCAGACGACTAAAGAGGTGCATTTGGACCATGTTCGCATTGCTAGCAAGGAAAACACTCATCATTCTGAAGAGATGGTTACCTTGGAGCCTGTTGTTACGGAGGCTATCGCCGAAGAGGTCCACAAGATTCTTCACGACATGATGCCTTCGATCATGATTGTGGCTCTAAAAAAGGTAACCAAGGAGTGAACATTGGAGGCAAAGAACAAAGCTAGCAAGAAAGATGGTGAGGGTACCGGGGAAGGCTCAGGGAAGGATGGGAAGGATGAGGAGGATGTAACTAATAGGGAATTTGCTAAAGGATGTTTGTATCTCCTCTTCAAGGGGTGCAATCCTCCATCCTCAATGGCAAGGGTGGTGCTATTGCCATTCTCTAGTAGGAGACTGAGATGGAGGAAGTGATTGAGATCAGTGAATGTAAAGATGACCAAGCTTTGAAGTTTGCAGCTCACTCATTTGTTGATGAAGCTATTCATTGGTGGAACACCATCAAGCAGACTAAGGACCCTCGTGTGTTTAGGAACTTGAAGTGGAATGACCTAAAAGAGATGGTAATGAGGAAGTTCTGCCCTTAGAATGAGATAGACCGGGTGGAAAGTGAATTCTTGGGATTTAAAACTGGAAGTCTAACGCACAGGCAGTACACAACTTGCTTTAATGAGATGACCAGGTTGGAGCCTCACCTGGTAAGTACTGAGGAGAGGAGGATGAAGTGTTATGTAAAGGGTTTGGCTTCAAAGGTTAGAACATATGTTAAGGCAAGAGGACCGAAGACCTATGAGTCTTTAGTGGAGCTAAGTGGGATAGTTTATGATGATGTGGTGGCTAATGAGCCCGTTGAGGAGGTGAGAAAGAGGAGTTGGTCGGGGAGTGTGAAGTGAGAAAGGAATGAGGAGTCTAAAAAGATAAAGGTGGAAATATCCGATATGTGCCAGAAATATGGGAGAAAGCATGCTGGTGAATGCAGGCTTGGTTCAAGCCTTTATTACAGATGCAGGAAGACGGGGCATTTATCCAACGATTTCCCTAATATAATAAAGTGCTACAACTATGGCAAGATGGGGCACTAAAGCCGAGAGTGCAAAGAGACAAAAGTGGTTGACTCGACTAAAGGAAAGGAGATAGAGAAAGAAAGCTGGTAACGAGTCAAGAGCCAAGGCTAGGGCTTTCACGATGACAAGGGAGGAAGCCAGAGCGAAACCTGATGTTGTGTCAGGTATGTTTCTGGTTAACAACATACTTGCTTCTGTTCTTTTTTTTCTAGTGCAAGTAAGAGTTTCTTAGATGTTACCTTCTGTGTTATGATCAGTGATAAGGCTAAAGAAATAGATCATGTTTTTGAAGTAGAAACTGCAATTGGAAAGACTACTAAAATAACTAAGGCCTTAGTGGATTGTAGCATAGAATTGAAAGGTCATAGATTCCCCGCTAGGTTGTTTGTTATGAACCTAGTAGGATTCGACATTTTGTTGGATATGGATTGGTTAGCCACCTACGAGGCTAATATAGTTTTCTAGAGGAAGATGATCCAAATGAAAGTGCCTGATGGTAGCATAGTCACGATTTACGGTGATAAAGTTTGCGTAGTTCCAAAGATGATATCCATGATAAAGGCAGAAAAGTTTATGAAGCAAGGGTGTGGAGCATTCTTGGCATACGTTAAAGATGCTAAAACTAAAACAATAAAGTTGATAAATGTGCCCGTGGTGTGTGCCTTCCCGGATATGTTCCCTGAGGACTTGAAGGAAGTACCGCCCGATCGGCAGTTAGAGTTTCAAATCGACCTTGTGCCAGGAGCTCAGCCCATTACTAAAGCACCATATCATCTGGCTCCATTAGAGCTGAATGAATTGCTAGCCCAACTATAGGACCTTCTTGATAAAGGTTTTATCAGACCAAGCATTTCTCCTTGGGGTGCTCCAGTGTTGTTCGTAAAGAAGAAAGATGGTAGCATGCGAATGTGTATAGACTACAGGGAGCTGAATAAGCTCACGGTAAAGAAGAGATACTCGTTACCTAGGATCGATGATCTGTTTGACTAGTTGCAAGGTGCAAGTTGGTTCTAGAGGATCGATCTCCGGTCGGGTTATCATCAGCTAAAGGTTAAGGAACGTGAAATCCCAAAGACTGCGTTTCGGACGTGATCTGGGCATTATGAATTTCTCGTGATGTCGTTTGGTCTAACCAATGCTCCTGCAACATTCATGGACTTGATGAATAGGGTTTGTCGACCGATGCTCAACAAATCAATGATAGTGTTCAAAGACGATATCCTAATCTATTCAAAGAATGAGGGAGACCACGCCTGTCACATCCGTGAGGTGTTAGAAACTCTAAGAAGAGAGATGTTGTATGTGAAATTCTCTAAATGCTCGTTTTTGTTACGCGAGGTATAGTTTCTAGGTCATGTGATCAACCCAGAAGGGATCATGGTTGATCATGCTAAAGTGGAAGTTGTGATGCAGTGGAGTTCGCCAAAAACGCCGTCAGAAATCCGAAGCTTCCTCGGATTAGCGGGTTATTATAGAAGGTTCATTCAGGATTTTTCAAAGATTGCCTCACCCCTAACAAAGTTGACAAGGAAAGATGTGAAGTTTGAATGGGGCGACAGTCGAAGAGAATGCATTCATAGAGTTAAAGAGAAAATTGACACAAGCTCCAGTGTTAACACTACCAGAAGGGAATGAGGACTTGGTTGTCTATTCCGATGCTTCTTATCAAGGGTTAGGGTGCGTACTAATGCAACGAGGCAAAGTCATAGCATACGTATCCCGATAGTTAAAGATTCATGAAGTGAACTACCCTACCTATGATCTGGAGCTGGCTGCTATGGTATTCACATTAAAAATATAGAGACACTACTTATATGGTGTCAAATGTATGATTTTTATGGACCATAAAAATCTAAAGTATTTCTTCAAACAGAAATATGTCAATATGAGGCAGAGATGATGCTTGGAGCTCATAAAAGACTACGACTGTGAGATTCATTATCACCAGGGTAAAGCTAACGTGGTAGCTTATGCCCTAAGCCGTAGGAAAACTGTGAACCAATTCAGGTGAGATCTTACCAGTTGATTATGACTCCTGATGTAATAAAGCAAATCTTTAAAGCTCAGAAAGAAGCTATGGAACCCGAATACGTTAATAAAGAGAGGCTAAAAGGGAAGGTCGCGAATCTAGAAGAAATCACCAATGGTGTCAAAACCAGATTTGACGTATATGGATCCCTTGTTGTGGGTGTCTGCGGGAGAGAGTACTAAACGAAGCCCATAAGACTCGTTACTCGATACATTCGGGAACCAATAAAATGTACCAAGACCTAAAGAAGAATTATTGGTGGCCGGGAATGAAAGCCGACGTAGCAAGGTATGTAGGAAGGTGCTTGACCTGTCTCTAGGTTAAGGCTGAGCATCAGAAGCACTATGGGAAAATCCAACCGTCGAAGATTCCCGAATGGTAATGGGAACATATTACTATGGATTTCATAACGAAACTGCCTCGTTATAGTAGACAGACTGAAGAAAATTGCTCACTTTCTACCTATCCGAGAGACGTATAACTCGGAGCGGCTAGCTGAATTGTTCATCAATGAAATAGTTACCCTTCATGGTGTGTCGGTGTCGATTGTCTCTGACAGAGATACGCGGTTTACATCCAAATTTTGGAAGAAGTTCAATGATGCTATGGGAACTAGGCTACACATCAGTACATCATACCACCCATAGATGGATGGCCAATCCGAAAGGACTATACAGACATTAGAGGACATGCTTTGGACATGTATCATAGACCTTGGTGGGAGCTGGGATAGTTACCTACCATTGGCAGAGTTCTCATATAATAACAACTACCATGCTAGTATTAGAATGCCCCCGTATGAGATGCTTTATGGTCGAAAGTATAGGACCCCTATATGTTGGGGGAAATCGGACAGAAGGAGTTGGGGAGTATTGAGGTTATAGAGACGACCAATGAGAACCTAGAGAAAATTAAAGCCTACATGAAAGCCGCTAAAGATAGGCAGCAGTCCTATACCGACAAACGTCGAAGACCGATTGAGTTAAACGTCGGTGATAAAGTGATGCTAAAGGTTTCACCTTGGAGAGGAATCATTCGATTCAAAAAGAGAGAAAAGTTAAGCCCTCGATTTATTAGGCCTTTCATAATAGTAGCCCGTGTGAGGGAAGTGGCATATAGGCTGGAACTGCTAGATGAGTTAAGTGGAATTCATTCACATCTGCGTAAGTGTCTAGCATACGAAGATGCTCATGTTCCCCTAGAAGATGTGGAGATTGATGACAGACTGAATTACGTGGAACAAGATAGGAATGAGAAACAATTGAGGAATAAAGTAGTTCCACTTGTCCGAGTACAGTGGAAACATAGAAATGGGTCGGAATCCACTTGGAAATCCAAAGATGAAATAAGACAGCATTACCCTCAGTTGTTTGATAAATAGCGGGTTTCGGATACGAAACCCAAATAAGGGGGATAGACTTGTAACACCCCGAAATTTTTTAAAGAAAAGTAAAGTCCTCACGTGGAAGGCAGTTCTCGCGGGATAGAAGGTTCTCGCGCGAGAACAGCTGCGAACAGTGAAAAACACTATAAATAGGCCCAAGCACCTAATCTTCTCCACTTCATGCGATAACTCCTACTGTTGTGCTTGAGAAAGAGAGAAATCGGTGCTAGGTGGTGTTTAAGGTATGTATTCGATGATATTCGATGTGTTTATGCATTTATGAATAGTATGTAATAATATTGCGTATGTTTATATAGCTTCTAATTGAAACACTCTCGATTCAGTGTTGTTCTTGTGCAAAATATCATAAGGTGAGTTCTAGACCCCTCTTTTTATGTGTTTTTCCATGTTTTGGGGCTAATATGCATACCTTAATTGTATAGATTGTTATAGCATGTTTTTAGGCATTAGAATAGTTAGAGAATCGATAACTTGGGGATGAAGATTCGAACAGCTGAATAGTTCTCATGTAGAGAGTAAGTTCTCGCACGAATGGTTGGTTCTCGTGACAGACGGTTATATTTCATAGTTCTCGCGCGATGGGAATAACTTGCATGAAAAGTTTTCACGCCTTGGAGAGTTCTTGAGCGGTGAGTTGTTGCACGAGTTATAGTGTTTTGGTGTAGATGTTCTCGTGCGAACCCATAGATAGATACGTGTATAGATACCCCTGTATAGCATGTGATAAAGATAGTTTAACAAAGAAATTATAGCTGAAGGAATAAAGTATATGTAATATCACAGTTAAAGATTAAAGAAAGATAGTAAAGTCACATGTGAAACGTTAAGGAACTTGAATAATAATTCAAGAACAGTTACCTGCTAAAGCACAGATGTGAAAACATTAAAGTACGCTAAGGGAGTCTTGCAAGCATCGATAAAGGAGAATTGCATTTGTTGCATTCTCACATAGGAGCTATACTTTGAGTATGCTCACCTGATAAAGGAGTTATGCCTGGTGCATTCTCACATAGGAGATATACTTTGGGTATGCTCACCTGATAAAGGAGTTATGCCTGGTGCATTCTCACATAGGAGCTACATTGGATATGCTCACCTGATATAGGAGATATGACTTGTGCACTCTCACCGGATAATGGGGGCTAAGAATTTGTGCTAAGCTCAAAGATAAAGTAAAAGAATAAAGCTAAAGTACAGATAAAGCAAAGATAATTTAACTGATAAAGAAATGTAAAGTAAAAGTTAAAGTATGGTTAACAAACAAGTATTATAGTAGTTAAAGAAGACTTACCCTAGCATAAACATAAAGTTAAAATAAATGTATTATTGAAGTATGAAAAGGTGTATGTTTATGATAAAGTTTCGTTAAGTAATTCGATAATGTAAATCTAGAGCTCACTTAACGTCGCTGACTTTTGTATGCATATTAGATTGACAGGTATGCTATAGAAACAGAGGTGAGCTTGGTATGGATTGGGAAGTTACCTGGCATATGGTCAAGACTGGCATCCCGGGTATATTAAAGATAAATCGTTAAAGTTTTCTTTATGCTGTAAATACTTTAAATGATGGCAATATTTTATGTTTCGCTGCTTATATTAATGAAATTTGATGTTTGAGAACTTGTGTTTCTGATGTCTAAATCCGACTGTGAGGTTACCTGGAACAGGACCTTACAAGTACACATAACATCATCTAGCCACATATTGCGACTGGCCTCAAAATCACCACCAAACCCATCCAACCTTTTTCTGTCTTGGTGGGTAATGGCCAACATATCCCTTGTGAAGGCTACTGTCCGGAGGTTTGCTTACAACTGCAGAAGTCATAATTATATTCCTTTCTTTATACTTCCAGTTGAATGTGCTGATGTCATACTCGGTATAACATGGTTGGCAACACTTGGTCGACTTTCAGCCGATTTCTCTATTCCTAAAATATCGTTAATAAAAGATGGGAAAACATGCACACTCAAAGGAGAACCAATCAGCCAATAAGTGTCCCCAAGCTCCTTGTCCACACTCATTAAACATAATTCCATTGCTTCCCTACATACCATGACCTTTGAACCAACAACCCCCCCCCCCCCACACTCGTCACCCCAAACCCCACTCAGACACCCATATTACAAACTTTCGTACCGAATTCTAATCTAATTTAGAGGAACCATACGCCCTCCTACCAAACAGACCTCACGATCACCACATCCCTTTATGCAATAACAACCAACCAGTTAACGTCAAACCCTACCGTTACCCACAAGTTCAAAAGCAAGTGATGACCAAACAGATCTCCGAGATGTTAATCGATGGTGTTATCCATCCAAGTCAAAGCCCTTTCTCCTCACTGGTTTTGTTAGTAAAAAAGAAGGATGGCTCATGGCTTTTTTGTGTCGATTGCCAATCTCTCAACGCAATTACCGTTAAAGACCAATTTCGGATACCAACTATCGATGAACTCCTGGATGAATTACACAGTGCAACCGTCTTCTCTAAAATACACCTGCGCTCAGGGTACCATCAAATTTGAGTTGCAGCTGCCAACGTCCATAAAATAACCTTCCACACAACCGAAGGCCATTACGAGTTTCTTTGTTATGCCTTTCGGCCTCACCAACGCACCCTTAACATTCCAAGCAGCTATGAACGATTTATTTTGAACGGTTCTCCAGCAATTTGTTTTTAGTTTTTTTTTATGACATTTTGATCTACAGTGATACCATGACAAACCACTACTCCCACCTCCGGTATGTATTTGAGACACTATTGTAACATCAGTTCTATGCTAAACCATCAAAATGTGTCTTTGTCGTCCTAGAAATATCCTTTCTTGGTCACCACATATCCAGTAAAGCGGTAGCGCCGGAACCAGATAAAATTGCTTCCATACAACAATGGCCAACTCTAACGTCATTCACAAACCTCCGCACGTTCCTGGCCGTCACAGGCTATTATCAGCAGTTTGTTCATCATTATGCTAAAATAGCTTCACCACTGATGGATATTCTGAAACAGAAATCATTTCCGTGGAACGACAATGCTCAACAAGCTTTTAAAAATCTCAAACAAAAAATGGAAAAACTGACCTTGGCTCTACCCGATTTCAACAATCCCTTTGATATAACTACTGATGCATCTGGGGTTGCTATTGGTGCAGTCTTATCCCAAAATAATAAGCCTATCTCCTTTTTTAGTAAGAAACTTTGCCCTACAATGCAAGCTCAATCAACTTACACAAAGGAATTGTATGCAATCATCGAGTCATTCAAGAAATGGAGACAATACCTATTGGGGAGTCGATTTCATATTTTCACCGATCACCACAGCCTCAAACACCTCGTCACACAAACCATTCAAGCAGAAGTGGGCAACAAAGTTATTAGGCTATGATTTCGAGGTTCACTACAAACCGGGATGGGAAAACTTGGTAGCCGATGCCCTCAGCCGCGTGGACAGCCCATCCGTAATGGCCCTATCACACCCCACGGACCCGTGGTTAAATGAAATACGAGATTACTTTTTCACCAATCCCATGGGAAAGGAACTCTTCCAGAAGATATCTACTGATCCACTGTCATTTTCGCATCATGCGTTCAAGGATGGGCTCATTTATGTGCATGGCAGAATTTTGATACCACCCATATCTCATGTATTCGGAACTCACTGCATAATGAATTTCACTCTTCCTTTTTAGGGGGCCATGCAGGTGTCACCGCCACCACCAAACGATTGTCCACTACTTTCACTTGGTTAGGTTTACGTAAGGATATGGCTGACTTTGTTAGAAACTATGCAATCTGTCAAGCTAGAAAGGTTCCCACTCACAAACCCTATGGATTATTATAGCCTCTTCCCACACCACCTCAATGGATTTCATCACACATTTGCCACCATCCAAAGGGAAAACGGTTATCTGGGTTATAGTGGATCGGTTGTCCAAATTCACTAATTTTCTTGCTTTACCAACCCACTCCACGGCGACATCGTTGACTTAAATTTCATGAGTGAAATCTACCGGTTACATGTAACCCTCCCAAAATCCATTGTCTTCGATTGTGACCTGTTATTTGTCAGTCCTTTCTGGACAAAATTATTTAAGCAGATGGGAACCAAGTTACTCCATTCGACTGCCTACCACCCACAAACGAATGGCCAAATGGAAGTCGTTAATCGATTTCTAGAATCATATCTTTGGGATTTTGTTTTTGATACACCGGCAACATGGCAGTGATATCTCTATCTGGCGGAATTTTCATACAATACCAACTTCCATTCGTCCATCAACATGACCTCTTTCAAAGCTGTTTATAGGCGGGATGCTACATCCATTCATGAATATTTGTTAGGTACCCATAAAAAGGCTTCCATTGACTCTTCTTTAATAGAACACCAAGACTTGATTATGAAGCTTAAGGCGGCAATTGCTCGGGCCAAGGATCGAATGATTAAACAGGCAAACAATAAGCGGTTAGATAAGGAATTTGCAATAGATGATTGGGTTTATTTAAGGTTGCAAGATTACAGGCAGAAATCAGTTCAAGACAGATAACGTCGGAAACTATCCCGTCGTTTCTTCGGGCCCTATAAAATCATTGAACAAATAGGCAAAGCTGCCTACAAGCTGGCCTTACCTCCTGGATCAAAAAACCACCCAGTTGTCATGTTTCCCTACTTAAGGAAAGTCATGGTCCAGCTCTGTCTTCAGAATTCCAGTTGAAAGTGATATTCATGACCACCTGGCGGTTTTACCAGAATCCATCCTTAATAGTAGATTTACTAGCTCAGGTGTTCAACAAGTCTTAGTTAAATAGGAGGAACAACCATTGGAAGAAACCACGTGGGAGGACTTAGCCGATTTAACTCAACAGTACCCATTCTTCACAAACATTGAGGGAAGTGTTTTATTTCAGGGAGGGAGTATTGTTATGAAACAGAGGTAGAGGTGGGAATAAAAACCGGGTTCGGACCCGACCCGGTGGACCCGACCCGGAACCGAGTACGGGTACGACCCGGTATATGTATACCCGGTTTGGACCCGAAAAAAACCCGTAGGGTTGGAACCGGGTATGATTTTCTAGAATTTCTTAGAACCCGACCCGAACCGGTTGAACCCGGGTTGGACCCGGTTTTGACCGTTTTTTTTTTTTTTAAGTATCCGTTTTTTAACGGCTATATAGCCGTTGGGATCGATTTTTGGCCTTTTTTTGTCACTTTTAGGCTTATAAGTTAGTATAAATAGGTGTGGGTTGATATGGTTTAGTACCCAAGTCTCAAACGCAAAAACATACGCAAAAAACGCAAAAAAAATACTCTCGTTTACTCTCGTTTTACACGTTCACTCTCTCGTTTTACACTTTCACTCTCTTCAATCTTGATATGGCTCACTCACAATCTTCCGTTAGTCAAGGTTCGTCCAACGCTCCAACCGTCGTTCGTGTTCTTGCACACAATCATAACATGGATGTTTGGTGCAATTAGGATATGGTTGAGTTGAGTGACGGGTCTGTAAAGGCTCGTTGCAAGTTTTGTGGAGCTTTACTTGCTAAAGATTCTAACATGACTTTAAACAAACACATTAGCAAGAAGTTTTGTAAGTCGTTGAAAAGTAATCCGGATTCGCAACAAACACAATTGGGTGGAGACGGTGGAATCTTTAATTACGATGTTAATATGGTTCGAGATCGAATGGCGAAGTTCGTGATTCAAGAAGCTTTGTCTTTTAGTCACTTCGACAATCCTTGGTTGACCAACTGAATTCGAGAGATGCTTCAACCTCGTTACACCCTCGTAAGTCGTACTACACTTAGACGTTATTGTTTAAAATTATGGAAACAAGCAAAAAATGATTTAATTGTATTATTTGAAAATTTAAATACCGATGTAAACTTAACTAGTGACGTTTGGTCGGCTCCACACGGTTTACCCGAATCCTACCTTTGCGTCACCGCTCATTGGGTGGATCCCAATTCATGGCAATTGATGAAACGTACGATTGCATTTGATCTTTTTCCGCATCCACACACCAGAGAATTTTTGTTTTACTTTTTAGATAATGTAATAAGTACTTTTAAATTACAAAATAAACTTTTTTCAATTGCATTTGATAACGTCTCTAACAACACAACCGCAGTTGAAAAATTAAAATTAAAATATCTTCCGATTGCAAACGGTGATTTTTTCCATACTCATTGTGTTGCACATATTATTAATTTAGTAGTGCAAGACGGACTATCCGGGCAATATGTTAATAACTTTATTACATCTTTTCGATTTATGTTACATGACGTTTTTAAAAAAAGTAGAAGAAGATATCAAGATTATAAACAACTTTGTAAGGATACGCACTCTAGATTTTTAGGTCCTAATTGGGATGTACCTACTCGGTGAAATTTGACTTGTCACATGTTTAAATGTGCTTTAAAACAAAAGGGCACTTTGAAAGTTTTTCATAATAGTCTTTCGGATAATGGTGAAGCCGACCCATTTCCGGATGCGGGTTGGGAGAATCTTCAACGTCTATCCGAGTTTCTTGAGGTTTTTAAAAACTCAACAACAAAATTATCGGGAGTTTATTATTCCACTAGTTATTCGGTGCTTCAAGAATTATATTTTATGTCTTTGAATTTTAAAAATTTTTAAAATAAAAATAATATGTTTAATCAAATGATAGAACCAATGAAAGAAAAGTTTAAAAAATATTTTAAGGACTTACCACCCGTTTTTACGTGTGCCGTCGCTTTAAATCCGTTTCTAAATGTTGCGGGGGTTGAATGTTTGATAGATGAGATAAATGACAATTTGGATATGCATAATGAAAACCCTAATTTTTCAAACGAGGCAAAAGAAAATTTTAATCATAGTTTGAAAACAATTTATAATTTTTATTTAAATAGATATGGGCCTAACGTAAACATAACCATGCCAAGCGAATCAACCTCAAGTGCTAGTACATCGGTTAAAGACCCAGTTTTGACTATGTTGAATGTTGTCCGGGATGTGACGGCTAAACGACAAAGGGATAACACCCCAACAAGTGAGCTCGGTAGATATAGTGGAACGGATTTTATTTCCACTATGACTACCGAAGATTATCGTGCATTCGATATTTTGGCTTGGTGGAAAGGAAAAAAATCTCAATTTCCGATTCTTTCTGCTATGGCCCGTGATTTACTAAGCGTCCAAGCTTCTACGGTAGCTTCGGAATCTGCTTTTTCTCTTAGTGGCAGGGTAATATCATTACGGAGAACAAGACTAACTCCGGAAGCAGTGGAGATGTGCATTTGTTTAAAGGATCACTTAGACGCAACGGATCGTATACAAGACCAAACAAGCCTCGAAGACGAGATTACACTCGAAGCTAAAGTACATGATGAAGAGGTAGAAGACGGAGTATCTTCTGGCATATCTAATGAATAATTAGCATTTGATCAAGCATCTCGTAGTAAATAAAATTAGATGATATTGTTATTTTTTATTGATTCATTTATGTATTTTTAAGTTGTTTTAATATTATATGTCTTTCATGTTCTTTTTAAATTTCTTTGTCATTCAAATATTTTATATAAAAAGTATTTAATATTTGTATATTATAAGTGTAACCTTTTCTACTCAAGATTTGTATATATTTATATATTAATTTGTTTAAATTTTTGTCATTCAAGTGAACTCGGTTAGGAAAAGAAAAATAAAAAGAAAAAAAAGAAAAGAAAATATAAGAAAAAGAAAACATACGACCCGGTGTTCGACACACACACAAGAAAAGAAAAAAAGAAAAAAAAAAGGAAAAAACCCGGTTGAACCCGGGTTTCATACCCGAACCGAACCCGACCCGACCCTACCCGGGTAGGGTTTGTATCCCGCTGAACCCGACCCGGGTTCGTACCCGGGTTCACCAATACCCGGGTACAAAAAACCCGGTTGGGCCCAAACCCGGTTTGTACCCGGGCCCGGGTACGGCCCAAACCCGATTTGCCCATCTCTAGCCTGAGGAGCTCATTGGGCCTACCCAGGAAGGTGTCTCAACAGCCCGGCCCAAGCGACAATTGAAGGTGCCAAATCGTTTGAAGGATTAAGGGATCCATGATCACTTCCTGATTTCATGCACACGTGAAGATATTTCCACTTTCCATGTTTCATTTTGTTGACTTGTTCTCCTTACTTTTATTCCCATGTTTAGCCATGATTTCCACTACTAGTTAGTTTTAATTAGTTTTCCATTCATGTATTTGAGTTATGTTTGCGGAAATAAAAGATATGCAGAAAATTGTTCCAGTTGGATCTCTCTCTTTATCTTTTTCTTGGAGCTTGACCCCCTCTAAGGGTTAACCTATCATATCACCTGGATCTAAATCAAACAATAAAATAGAACATCAAAGATAAGAGCATGGAAAATGATAGAGTGTAAAATAAGTGGGTATTAATTGATTTTTGAGGAGAAGTGAAAAAACTTGGATTCAAAGCAATACTAATAAAAAAAATAGAACTAATTGGTTTTGGAAAAAGAAAGAGATTGGAAAAATATACGAATTGATACAGTTTTTAAAAAATAACTTTAAAACTAATTAATATCCTACATAACAATTGTCCAAATTACCCTCACATGCATTAAAATTAAAACAAACCAATTAAATATATACAATCTTGCCATTGTCTATAAGTAGTATTGATCAATCCTAATCTAGGGTTAGATTTGGTCTCCATGTTCTCGCAATAAATATAGAAATTACAAACCAATAGAAATTATATGTAAACTTACGAAAACAAGTCAAGATCAAGTTAAATTATTTTTTTATTTTACGAATAAAATTATTAAATATATAAAACATTATGTTTTTTTATATATTTGTGCAAATTCATGTGTGTTAAATAACTAAAACATAGATTGCCCAGTGTAAACAAGTGTGTATAAATTACATTTTACACATATGTTAGTTTTTTAGTGCACGTGAATTTGCACATGTATATAAACAAAACATAATATTGTATATGTATAATAATGTTATTCCTGCAAAATGATTGGTGTTGTTCTTGAGTGGTTTTTGTAAGTTTGCGTAAAATTTTCGCAATTTTTATTGGTTTTCAATTGATCTCTAACCTATATATATATATATATATATATATATATATATATTTTGATTGATATTTACAAGGGACATGAACAATTTTTTACTTTTAATGAATATTTATGTTCTTATTCCACTAACTCAAGTTGTAATTTGAAGCAAGGGTTCAAAGTCCGGTGCTTCGGTGAAATGTGTTGGCTGCAAAGGTTCATGAATGAAAGTATTAGGTTTAAGCAAAAGAGTGAGGTTGTAAGACTAGACGTAGTGGTGCCCCTAGGGGCTCCAAAGTTGCTGATGTTGATACAATCGGGGCGTTAACGTCACTACATTCCAGTTAATAGGAGTTTCAAACTCGTTTTTAGCCATACCCTTAACGGGCGTTAAAATAAATAAATGGTTCATTTTTTCTCACTTTTAACTAAAAATGTCTTTAAACCCACTACACTTGATTTAAAATGATTTTAGTAAATTTATATTTGTCTATATGGCACTTTAAGTAAATAAACCACTATAAATAATTTAAACGTATGCTATTTATTGCCAGAAATATTGGTTTTAGTGGTTATGCTTTTGTTTGTACGCTAGGCAATGTTGTATATTTATATATGCTTTGTAACCCCTATTCGAAAGTTATTAGAAGGGCCAAAATGTCCGCCGCAATTCGCTCCATTTCCAACATTGTTGCTAATACGGTTGGGACTTTTTCTTGTTATCTTCGTAATTACTTTTATGAAACAGAAAATGTTTCTCGTTGTTCATAGTCTCACTGCTTTATAAAATTGTTCATATCAATGTTTCATGAAATTGAAATTGTGCTGTGTTCCCTTGTACCAGCATCTGATGTTTAACTGTTTCCGTGGTTACCAAAAGGTCCGGATTTTAGATTGTTATTATCAAATCCTTAACAAGGTAAACACTTTTAAAAAATAAAACTAAAAATTTTCCTATGTTTGACAAGACTTTTGTTAAACCTTTGCCTACCTTACAATTTGAGCTGTATAATCTTCCGAATGTTACGAATAAAAATACTAACAGATGTATAATACAATTAGAAGGAGATGAATGATGAACTAACTGAAAAAAAAACATTTCTTTGTAAATTATCTTCGCCGCCGCGTCACATGGTTCCTCTACTAGTATCTGCGTGTGTAGTTACGATCATTACAAAATCATATTTAATTATACAGAACCCAAAAAATCATTAATTTTATAATGTAAATTATAACTAGTGATATAGCTGTTTTACATAGTTTGTTATTTATAGTAAACATTTAATGTGTTTAATTTTAAATAAATCATATTTCTAAAATTTAAAATATCATAAAATAAAATATTCTAAAATAAAATATTTAAATTAAACTATTTTTATTAGGAAAATTGGATTTTAATAATCTAAACTATTGACTAATGGCCAATATAATTATTAATATCATTCATAACTTTCAATTTTATTACCACCCAACATAACTGTTCGTTAACATCGTTTAGTTTTTGATGACATGCACGTGACGTTGCTCGTGATGTGCCATGCGACATGGTGTATTACATGATTACAATGAAAAATATAAATATATCACTCAGTTTTTGTGTCTCTTTGTCTCTAAGCTACTCAACCATCGACAAAATGGTTACGTTAAATAATTTCAATGAATAAATCTTTTATAAAAAAGAATTGAGTAATATATTTATATTTTTAATTGTAGCTATGTTATACGTCATGTCATGAGCCACGATACATGATACGTTATCAATATCTAACACGATTAATTAGCAAACAGTCAGACAAGGATTTTACAAGTAACAAAATAAAAACTTTGGATTAATACTAATTGGAATTAATATTGGTTACTAGTTAATACTTTTATTTTATCAACCAAATTTTCTTTTTATTATTATAATAGAAGATCAAAAATAAAAAAAATAATGATTGGAGTCTCTCTGTAAAATAACTAGATTTAAGATCTTAATCTCGTTAATAAATACACAGGTAAGCTATCTATTTCTAATCTATTGGTAATATCTTTTGGTAATCTAATCTATTGGTAATATTTTTTTGGTATCCGTCAAAAATCATATAATCCATGGCCATATTTTCGAGCATCAGAAGATTCTTATCGGTAAATACCATCACTTGTGGTTCTTCTACAAATATGTAAGTTATGTAAGTTATATGTAGATGATATAAGCTAGACATCACTTACATATATGTTATATCTATAAATGAAATTTGTTTGTATACTCTTTTTAGCTAACGAAAAATGAATAATTCTTTTAAAATTAAAATTATATGTAGGAAAAAAATGACTGGTTGCGAAATTCATACACTCATATTTCATAATTCATATCATGTTTTGCAACAAAAATTTGGTGTTAGCACAGAAGGAGTAAATTAAGTCCTCCCAAATGATGAGTGTTTAAGTCTCACTACGTGCACAATGTAGTGTAAATTAAGTTGTGCAGAAAAAAACACCGAAGTAGGAGGTTAGAAAATGGGTTGTACGATCCCCGAATGAGGCACACGGAATTGATTTTTACAACTGCTATAAAGTAGAAAAACATATTTGGTATTTTGTTTGATTAATCTTGTCGACCATGAAAGCAACGTTTCAACTAAAAATAAATAAATATGAAAAGATCAATTCTATTTACCATTTCAAAAGGAAATGTGAGTTTTGATGAATCGATGGATTTCATTGATCTCAATGTTTGAATATATACACAATACAGAGCTACAAATAAGGTAACAAGATCTCCTCATAAAATGGAGATATATACAAAATAATTACAATATTAATTATCATTAATATGGACCTAATAGACCCCCGCAGTCGAAGCAGTAGCCGGCCGAATGCAAAGACTGGACTTGAAACACTCGAACAGGAGACGTGGTAACCCCTTGGTGAAGATGTCAGCGTACTGAAACTCTGTAGGGACATGTAAAACACGAATAGCGCCAAGCCGAACTTTCTCACGAACAAAATGAATGTCAATCTCCACATGCTTGGTACGTTGATGTTGAACAGGATTTTGAGATAGATACCTGGCCGAAATGTTATCACAATATATAATAGATGCCTGACGAACTGGAACCTGCAATTCAAGTAAAAGATTTCGGATCCATGAGAGCTCAGCAGTGGTATTCGCAACTGCGCGATACTCCGCTTCAGCACTGGAGCGAGAGATGGTAACTTGTCGTTTTGAAGACCATGAGACTAAGTTGTCACCAAGGAAAACACAGTAACCTGATGTCGAGCGACGTGTATCTGGGCACCCCTCCCCCCCAATCAGCATCAGAATAAGCAGTAACTTGTACTGAATTGGAGGGGGAAAGATGTAGACCATGATCGGCTGTTCCCTTCAGATAGCGCAGAATGCGCTTCAGGTAATTAAAATAAGGCTCTCTGGGGGCATGCATGTAGAGACACACTTGATGAATGGCATATGAGATGTCCGGTCGAGTAAAAGTTAGGTACTGTAGAGCACCCGCAAGGCTGCGGTACATAGTACCGTCAGGAAGAAGGTCACCGGCTGTGGCACTAAGCTTAGAGGTGGTATCAGTAGGAGTGGCACATGGCTTGCAGTTATCCATTTTGGCTCGTGCAAGTATGTCATGAACATAGGAGCGTTGAGACAGAAATAGGCCACCAGACTTATGTTGAACCTCAACACCTAAAAAATGATGTAATCGGCCAAGGTCGGACATAGCAGAGATAAAGGACTGTAGTAGGGCGTCCGAAGAAGCCGTGAGGATGATGTCATCAACGTACAAGAGAAGATAAGCCATGTCGTCACCCAGTTTGTAAATGAACAGAGAGCTATCCGAAGTGGAGGTTCGAAAACCACATTTGAGTATGTAAGTTGCAAACCGTTGATACCACGCTCTTGGAACTTGCTTAAGGCCATATAGGGATTTCCTTAACCTGCAAACAAACTTTGGGTTTTGTTGATCCACAAAACCTGGTGGTTGAAACATATAAACAGTCTCATGTAAGTCACCATGTAAAAAGGCATTTTTAACATCCAACTGGTTAATCGGCCAGTTGCGAGAAAGTGCCAAGCTCAAAACTGTGCGAATAGTGGTAGGTTTCACCACGGGACTAAACGTCTCATCACAATCAACGCCAACCTGCTGAGATTTACCTTTAACCACAAGGCGAGCCTTGTAGCATTCAAGGGACCCATCCGCACGAAACTTATGGCGAAATAGCCACATACAACGTATAATGTGTGCATCAGGCAGACGAGGCACGAGATCCCATGTTCTATTATCCATTAAAGCTGTGTATTCGTTTTTCATGGCATCTGACCAGTGCGGGTCGGACAGGGCATCAAGGTGAGATTTAGGTATAGGGGAAATAATGTCGACATTAAGGTTAAAAGGTGTTTTGGGTTTTGACGTCCCATCACGTGAGCTAGTAGTCATGGGATGTCGTTGGGGAGTCGGTTGTGGAACCGATGGGGCAGGTGGGACTGACGTGGCAGGGGTAGGTGCCGTGGAGGTGGGTGGGACAGGAGGACGCAGGGAGTAGTTGGGCTGAGGTGGTGGTTGGGTCGAGTGTGTGGGAGGTGTAGGGGCATATGTTGTCGGTTGGGTGAATAAAAGAGGTGTAGGTTCGGACTCCAGGAAGGAATAAGTGGAATGGTCATGGTTGAAGGATTTGGACAGTGGGAAGTCCTCCTCATTAAAGGTGACATGGCGAGACAAAATAATTTTACCGGTTTTAAGGTCAAGGCACCTGTAGCCACGGTGGGCAGTGGGATACCCAAGAAACACACACGGTGAGGATCTTGGTGCAAGTTTGTGTGGACGAGTGTCGGATTGATTGGGATAGCACGCGCAACCGAACACACGAAGGTGTTCATAGTCCGGGTTTTTAAGGTAAAGAGCAGCAGTTGGGGTTCGAAAACCAATAGGTTTGGTGGGAAGAATATTATGGAGATAAACGGATGTGTGAAGAGCTTCCACCCAATAGTGAGGGGGAAGACAGGCATGCGTAAGAAGAGACAACATGATTTCGTTTAGACGACGAATCATGCGCTCGGCTGTCCCGTTTTGTTGGGACGTATGTGGACAAGAGAAGCGAAAGTGCAACCCGTGTGTAGTAGCAAATTGTTTAAATTGATGGTTGTCAAATTCGCCACCCATGTCACATTGAAAGGTTTTAATATTTAGGTGAAATTGGGTGGAAACAAACTTGTGAAATTGGGTAAATTTGATGTATGTTTCAGATTTGAGTTTTAAGGGATACACCCAAGTGAAATGTGTGAAGTCATCAATTATAACTAAGTAATATTTGTATCCGTTTTTACTACACAAGTCGCAATGGACAATATCAAATGGGCACACAGTACAAGATTTAGGTAAATAAAAAGGCAAGCGTTTATTCTTGGCAACATGACAGGAATCACACTTATTACATGAAATAGAATTACTAGAATTTAAATGATCTAGAACATGCATGCCGGGATGGCCTAGACGATTATGCCAAGGGCCTTACAGACTGGTGGAAATAAAGGTGGAAGCATACCAATGAAGGGAGTTCAATCAGAAGAAGTAGAGTTACTGATTGTTAGGGGTGGGGTTTGGATTAACAGCCGCTGAGGCTTCAGAAGAAGTAGAGTTACTGTCACGAGCAGCCTGGCGTTCTTGTTCTCCTCGCAGCATCTCACAAGCTTCATTCCATGAAGGGAGTTCCCGATTAATGATGGAGCCTATAGCGTCGTACTCACGAGGGAGGCCCCGAACCAACTTCAAAACCAGCGTCTGTTCATTGACAGGGCTGTCCACATCAGCCAGTTGAGCAGCCAAATCACGAAGGGTTTGGCAGTAAGCTTCCAAAAAAGTACAATCAATCAATTTCAGGTTGACGAATCGAGCCTGAAGAGCCGCACAACGTGGGCCTTTGTTGTTGTGAAAAATCTCTTTGACCCTGTTCCAAGCTTGAAGGGCCGTAGATTCGGGTTCGAGAACCCGCAGCAGATAATCATCGGACAAGGTGCTATATATCCATTGAAGGACAATAGCATCAGTCTTCTTCCATTGTTCATAGGTGGGGTCATCCGAAGGAGGTGGGTCAGAGGTGATATGGTCCAAGACCTCGTAACCACGAGCATGAAGCTTGAAAAGCTTCACCCATGCAGGATACGTAACCTTGGAACCATCCAGAACTCGGACCTTCTTCTGGATGTCAGTAACGGTATGAACCGGGTGCAGAGGGGTTGTTTGTTTGGGGGCGGCGGCAGGGTTTTCAATCTTATCAGCCATGGCTGAGATGGAAAGAAGAAGAAGAAAAGAAGGTAACAAGATCTCCTCATAAAATGAAGGTATATACAAAATAATTACAATATTAATTATCATTAAAGGAAAGACATCCTAGCTTTTTCATGGCTTTCGATGCAATATAATGTGAAATTGAAGTTAAAGGGATATGATGGCATCAACTTTAATTTACAAAAAGAAAAAGGAGTGGAGCGTGTAGCACCCCACCATTCCATATAGGCTCCTTTGACCCACCACGCCATCGATTGCAACTCTTTGGCCCACGATTTTAGATGCCACCCTCCTTCTGAAAAACCCACCAGCTTTCATTCTAAGCAACATAACCATATCTTTTCATGCACTAAAACAAGATATTCTGCTTGCCAATTTCTGATTTTACAGATTTATTCTTTATACCCTTTTATTTGATCCACACGACAAATAGCATCAAAAAAATAACATTAATCAAAAGAAAATAATCAATATTGTTATTAACTAAGTGTAGTGTGTTAAGAAATCATAAAAATGTTATGCTAGATGGTGAAAATATGGGTTTTATTTTTAGTTGCACGTGGTTAGCTTAACCGAACTGTGTGTGCCGTATGTCGTGTGCACACTGGCTCGAGAAGGATTTTTTTCTACTAGTGTTTAACTTTTAAGTGTCTAGACACCTATCAATACATCGTTAGAATTTTCAAACCTATTGAGTTTTATCACTAGAAATTCAGTAAAAAAACAATTAAAATCATAGAAATTTCACAAGTAGCTTTAATAGACAAAAAAAACACTACTTAAAAGGAGATATAAGGTCGAAAGAAGAAACAATGTAACATGCAAATTATTATATATATAAAGACATATCAATATCATAGCAAAATTACTTGAAAAGGAACTAATTACTATTTTTAAAATTAACACTTTCAAAACATTAACTCATCAGGTCCCTAAAAATTACCAAGAATTATCAGCCCAATCTAAAAAAATCAAATTAATGAGTTATATGATCAGCACTAGTGCCTATTATCTAAAACTAAACTTTTTTTAAACAAACACACAAAAATCAAGAATTAAATTGTATACTGATAAGTGGATATACTTCAAGCTTCAATTTCAATCTTCAAAATCAAACCCACATGCATGTCATTCGATACTCCTGGTTAAACGTTTATATTAACTTTTAATAAAATCAATGGTGTCATTCGTTGAAAAAAATTGGTGTCGATCGTATCCTGCTATTATACTCACTACATAAAATGCGAAAAGGATTGGCATCGGTTGATCGCGGTACCACTAAAGTACCTCAGCCGTTGAGTGTGAAAAGTATGCATCCAAGCTTTTATACTCAGGTTATTGTATATGCATTCATTCTTCTTTGCTTTCTCTTAAGAATATAAACACGTAATTTCATATGTGTGTCATGGGCATTGTAATTATAATGTCTAAATCTTATATAGTGCAGTATGGATATTTTAGTTTTAACTATTATGGGAAGATGTTTAATTAGTTGTTCTATGGAAACATCTTTGCTTCTACTAAATTTTTTAGTGTATTTTAAGTTTTTTATTATTTGATTTTAGGTTTTCTATTATGTTATGAACATCAAAATGTAATTTTTCAATTTAAGAATGATTCTAATTGGATTATAAATGGTTATTAACAAGACGTGTAATCACCTTGTTAACTTTAACATTGACTACCGATGGAGTGGTGCTATTATTCCGCCGCGGCTAGCATTGTTAGGAATGCTTCTGACTTCAGTGACGAGGAAAGTAATATAAAGGAGATGGATAGTACGCCATTATTTTGTATCCTTAAGGTTTCATATTTCACAAATTGTCCTGGGTAGCTTTTCTGAGTTAGGTGTTATTAACTTTCAAATTAAAGTACTTGTTGATATCATTGAAATTTATGATCATCTAAACTTAAGTACCGAAGCTTAGTACTTTGTTTTTTTTCTTTAGAGTTCAATTATGCTAATTCAAGTTGATATATACCAAGGATACTCAATTATTATTGATAATTGGATTGTTAGTAGTAACTCAGTTGCTACTATTAATCCCCATGTAGTTGCTAATGCACGACATGTTATTTGTGGTAAGCAGTAACTTACTATTAATGATCACATGTTACCGATGACCAGTTTCCATGCAACTTTCTGACAACTATGCAAATCTGAATTAACTTCCAGTATCATTTCACTAATATTATAGAAATATTTTTCAATATGTTCATAGTGCACTAACTAGGCAATGAGACCCCAATCAAGGGTTGCACCCCTTGGATCCCGCCTGCTTCCCCAAACCCGTACCAAAGTGGTGCAGCCCTCTTGAATCCCTAGATTCGTTGGTGCTTGAATTTATAGTAGTATCAAACAAGTGTGTTCATAAACAAATAGTAGTAATAAACACTAGCTTTATACTATATCATCTAAAAACTAAAAAGCCTATATACTATCATCTACAAATCACAATTAACATATACATGTATGGGAATAGTATGTTATGTGTGTGACTTCTCGTGTAATTATTAAGTTGTTGTTATCTCTTGTAAGGGTTTGTTTCGTCATTAATACAAATACGGGGACTCGTTTGAAATTTCTTGTATCTTAAATCTCTCTTGGGTATTTAGATTTTTCTTATAATTTGTGTTATTATTAAATACTTAAATTAATAATAATAATAATAATAATAATACTAATGAATATAATAATAAAAAAATAATAAAAATAATAAAAATAATAACAGAAATAATAATAATAATGATAATAAGCATAATGGGGGTTAATTTTGAAAATAAGTAAAACAAGAAAAGTTTAATTAATTTAAAACTTGTAAATTAAAATAAATAAAACTCAAGGGACTAAACTGTAAATTCTCTTTTAAAATGGAAATTAAACTTTGGGTTAATTAGGTAACTTCATAAAGCACGGGGACCAAAATGTAAAAATTTAAATCAAACCAAACCCCCCCCCCCCCCGGTTTTCCCGGCCGAGACTCCGGCTAACTCCGGCCGACACTCCGGCGACCCTTTAGACACCGAGATCCGTCCATTTTAACCTCGTTTAATCTCCCTTTACACCCGCACATCAGTTTCGAACACCACAGCAGTTTCAATTCGAGCTTTAATCGACGGTTTCACCTCTCCCGACCGAAACCGCAACTAATTCAAGTCATGGGTATCATCGACTTGAAACAGATGCAATCATGTGTAATCAAGCAATAGTTAATCATCTTAGGGACGTTTCTAACGTATACCCATCTCCAATTTAGTCTGAAACATCCTTATTCATCGAATTAATCCTCTCCGAACTACCGAACCTGTAACCCAACCAAAAACCCACTTTCGAGCATCTAACACTAAAATTGACAGAGGGCTTTCGATCTTAATCGACATTAGAAGCTTCCGGTACAACGAATTCGGTTGTAATAATCTTTATCTTGTGAAATCAAAGCCACCACCGTCGCGAACCTAGTTCAAACTTGAAATCGGTTATACTACGTCGAATCAGGTAATTGAATACATGTTAGTACTCGGTTTTAGATGGGGAACAAAAGCCCCATGGTTAATTTCTGTATCAATATCGAATTGATTTTCAGTTGGTTCGATTTCAGTTTCTAGGGTTTTTAATGAATTGGGGATTTTGGTGGATTATGTTTTAAATTGATCTTTCTGTTCTTAGACACAAATAGGGCCTTGGCCCGGCGGTTTGTGTGTTGGTTGCTTTGGCAAAGGGCCCGGGTTCGAACCCGAGGCCCTGCCATAATTTTTTAAAGGGTTTTTAAATATTTAAATTTCAAAAAAATATTTAAATATTATTAATAATCATATAAAATCATTTTTTTAACCAGAAAATAAATAAAATCATTTTCTTTTAAATTTTCTTAAAATTTTAATTAAGAAATTTCTATTTATTTTATTTCAAAAATTATAAAAATTGTACAAAATACAATTTATTATTAATCGCAAATTGTAATGAGTTCCACTTAATTTATTTTTAATAATTTCAATTAAATAAATTCTTTATTGTTATTGTTACACATTTAGTTATTTATATTTTAAAAAAATAAATACATATATACATATTTAAAATGTACACTTATTGTAATTAACAGAATTGTTATAATCATTTAAATCTATAAAATTACTATTTTATTAAATAGTAAAAAATAACCATTTAATAATAAAATTTTAACTTTTATTAATAGTGATTATCACTAAAATTTTTATCTAATCTTTTAAATACCAAAAACAATAACAAATTGTATATATTTAATAATTAAAAAATCATGGGTTAAATGGTTTATAAATATAACACCATAATTATCATGATTAACTTAACACGACGTTCATTTAGGTTGAACGTTAACGAATCCTCGGCATTATATACAAGACCTTCTTATTTGACATCCTTATTATCCATGTGAGTTTTCATACCTCTTTTTATATTATTTTACACTTTTGGGGTGAAACATATTAAACGTATCATAAATACACTTGTAATCGCGTTTTTAATCTTGTAACACTTGTGCAATTCATCTTATTTTGTCATGGTTATTTGAAATCTTGTAACTATCATGTGATGACCCTTGTAAGATACAATCATTAACTATTGCTAGCCTGGTGACATCATAGATCTATGGGCCTGACAAGCCTATTTGGTGCTAAAGCCGAGGTATTACTGGCTCCTAGTGTCGTATTCTTGAGCACTATGGGAACCAAATACACTTAGCTGATCGTTTAATCTTGTAATGACCATATTTGTCAAGGTTTGATTGTTACAATTGTTCATCCATCTTTATTTACTTTATTCAATAACCTATGACGTGAATTGCCATCTTCGATATATATCTATGTATGAAAATCTATGGAAACTCACCAACATATTGTTGACATTATTTTTAACATGTTTCAGGAAATGATACTGTTTAGCTTGTTATTGAAGGCTTGCTTACATCTAGGATTGGATCTAGATTAAAAATAAAAAGACATTATTATCACATGATGTTGGAAATCTTATGAATTGTTGAATGTTTGAACTTATGTTATTTCTTAAATGTATGTTATGAATCTTGATATTTAATAATATTGTCATTTTTAATTTAGCGTTGTGTGGCATGAACAATCTTAACCCTCACATCTTGACGTTTCCGCCGTTAAGGTTGGGGTGTGACAATGTGTCAGGTGACTTACTTCTTGCTTCAATACTCTTTTATTTTTGTAATTGTTCATCGTTGAGATATCAATTTATTTTACTTCTTCTTTGGTATTTTGTTTAGGATGTTTTGTTTTATGGGTGACATGAAAATAACACCCACTAGAAAGTGTTATCTTAGGTTGCCCAATCAACTTGTGAGGTGGACAAGACCATTCTTTGTAGGGTATACTTGTTTTAGGTCACCCATTCTTTACGCGAGTTGGGCTATACCAAGTATCCATGTGATAATATTATTGTAGGGACTCTGTACCTTTATGAGTATAGCAAGACTAAATACATTCTTAAGACAATATTATTTTAAGGAGTCTTAACCTTTACATGAGTTGGGTAATGTTGGATCTCATAGGACACTATATTTTTATGGATCCCAAGCCCTAACATGAGTAGGATAAAGGTGGATCTCATGAGATAAAGTTATTAGTGCGTACTTGTTTTGCCGATAATGGATTTCAGTATGTTACCCTTGTATGCAAACAAAGCAATTTTCATTTATACTTTGGTTGTAAGGCCATTAAAAGGTGCAATCATATGCAATGCCAACATCTTGGTACTATTTCAAAAGATATGTTTAAGGAAAGATCATTGCATCCTTTCCTAGGACAAAACACTTGTTGTTACAGACATCCCTTGCTTTTGCCTTGTTAATTCGTCATGTTTCTTACATTATAACCTTCTCAAGTTTGCTTTCCCTCTTGTATACACAACTAGTATGCTCCTTTGTGGTGGTCAACCTTGATTCATCAAGGACCTTCCCATCAAGGCCCTATTTACCTAGTCTCTTCCCTGTGGTAGTTTCATTTTTACACAACACGAGGTCTCCTGATTTGAATGCTTTATGTCATACCTTTTGTTATGGTACTTTACCAATTTTGCTTTGTAGAGGACCTCTTTTGTCCTTGTATTTTCTTTCCTTTCTTCCAAGAGATCAAGGTTAAGAAATATTTCTTTCTTATTGAATATGTTGGGTCTATGTTGCTGGTTCGATACGTAAGTATTCTAATTTCAACAGGTATCATGGCTTTAAATCCAAAAGTTAGAGGAAGGCTTTGCACATTTAAGTAAAGGGGAGGGATAAGACTTTTTTTAGAGCTTTCATTCTTCTTGCCATGATATTATCCTTTAGGCTTTGTCCTTGTTTGTCTACCAGGAGCCATATACTATATACTCAACCATAGGAGTAATTCATGTATCCTTTTCCTATACTACGATGTCATAACATGTCTGTTCTTTTGGATTATGACCTTGACACCTGTATAGACTAGCATATAGTAAAACTTTAATGAGGTTCTGTAATTACTCTTTGTACTTCTTTATAGAATGCTTGTTGGCTTCATATTCCCTATTAATATGATCTACCTCTAGTAAAGAATCCAAAAACATCTACAAAGCATTGCACCTTTAGTTGAGAAGCAATACATAGCCTTGTTATTAATGTTTCATACTCTACTTGTTACTGGTACATAGGAAAGCTAGTTGTAGAATGTAGGTTAATTCAAACATATTAGGATCAATGAGTACCTAGGCTGCTCCCGTGCCTTCAACACTTGAGGCTCCATCTGTGAATAAGATCCGAGGATCTAGCTTCAACAACTAAAATTGTTCTGTTTTCTTTTGTTTTGCTTCATTTTCATTTCCTCTTTTGATTACAAAGAACTCTTTGCCACCAGCCATAGGGTTTTCTATGGTGAAATTACTCAGAACCAAAGCTTTAAAAGATGCCATGCTCGCCCAATTCTACTACCCATTTTGTTATACTATCGGACACCTCTGGCTTGCTCAATATATCCTTGATAGGCTGTGTAGTGATTAACTTCAGTTGATGAGCCTAGAAGTGTCATCTCATAGGTCTTGGTGCATATGCAAAGACAAGAGTAGACCTTTCAAGAGGTGGGTAGTTAAGTTCTACTTCTTTCAATGCCTTGTCTGTAATCCTTCCTTGTCTATCACCAAGACCGTACAAATTTCTTCTTTCCCTGTGGCAATATAAATTGATAGCATCTTTTGGGTTTGAGGGGTCATGATACTGGGAAGATTAGCTATGTATTTTTTTTATATAATAAGAATTACAAAACAATTAAGATAAAGAATCTCATGAGTATATGTAGAAATAAAAGATAGTGTACTTTGTTGGTGGTAGAAAATGTTTTTTGTCATGCTTATGTCACACAACTATGTAGTGGTGCAAATTGGCTAGTGCTCTCATGTTGTAAGTTTATTTTTCATTACATAGCTATCTACAAGAAATCACATACTCATGTGATTTGGATAAGTTCTATTAATTTATTTTCACATATTTTATTTCATGGGGTTTGATGGATTATAATTTATATATATTCACGATCGATTCAAATTATGGGTTTCTAACATTAAAATTTGAAAATACCCTATTAGTTTTTACTTGATTCGTTAAAAAATTTTAGCCACCCTGCACTAACAAGTGAGACCATACACCAATACATAAAATACACATTACACACATTGATTATGAGATTTTCGGAGGTCATTTGGCTAGTATTTGAATCTATATGTTCATATTTTGGCTTATTGTTTTATGACTAAAAAATAGAAAACTGCATGTAATATAAGTATGTAAAATCAAGTACTTTTAAAAAAGCATTTCTTTCTACAATAAGCTAAATGCATTGGGAATATTTGGTATTCATACACCTTAAAGTGCTATTTAGACATGTGGAAATACAACAAGCAATAAGATCTAAAAAAACCCACCACAAATACTCATTATAATTATTTAAGGGGTTCTATAGTGTTTTCTACTATATTTATGATATTTAGAGGAGTATAACTCGAGATTGCGATTTGTAAAGAGATTTGTTAGAGTAGTTGGGATGAAGTTAAAGGGTAACAAGTGGTCAAATCATAGGATTGGAGGCAGGAAGGATATAGTTTTCATATTATGATGTTACGACGACTAAAATTGTCCTCATGTGACTAAGGGCCTATTTATAACGCATGCTAAAAACAAAAACATTGCAAAAATGTAGTTTCATAGTGATTATGGTTGTTTTTCTCTTGATTGAGCTATTTTGTATCCTGTTAAACCACTTACGATATCTTTGTTTGGAGGTAATAAAATTGAATAATTTAATAAAGTAGTCAAGTGAACGAGATAATGTGATTAGTTATTAACATATTTGAAAGAGAAAAAGAAAGATTTGTTTTTTGTTTGAGATAAAGAAGCGACTGGCTAGAGATTTATTTTATCAAAATCTCTGGAACAAATGGTTGCCCATTAGCTAAATGAGTTTAATTGGCAAGAAAAAGAACAAATGTTTAGTGTAAGTAAATATGATTCCGTATAAAAGTTCTTGAATAAATTTTGTATAAATTTGTCTTATGTTTATGTAATAGTGTAAGAGGCATATAAGTTACTTAAAGTAAACAAAATTATTCAATACTTTTGTATATCTGTATTTTTTAAACTGAATTTACCAAAAATATACAACAATATCTTTAGATTTATATAAAATTACAGATATCATCTTTTATATTCAAAAAGTACTCTAATCATCCTTTATGTATACTTTTTATAACAAATTTTATCCTTTAAACTAACGGTCGTTAAGTTTTTCCGTTAAATCAAAGGCATTTTAGTCTTTCTACCCTTAAGGGATTATTTTTGAAATTCTAAACCTAATTAAAGGATGTTTTTTGTAATTAGCTTTTACTTTAAAATTTATTATATTTTTAATTTTTTAATATAGATTATTTTATTTTAATATTAATACACGTAACATAAATACAAATTAACAATTTTTTTATCAACTTTTAATGTTACAAATTATAATTAGTTAAAAATTATTTTTAACTAATTAAAATTTATATCATTAAAGTTGTATTAATAATTATCTGATTAAATATAAAATTTAAAAATAGAACAAAATTTTACTTATTTAAAAAATTACTTCTAGAAAGACAATAAAATCCTTTAAAAACATATTACACTAAATTAATATTAAAACACACTAATATTAATCAAACAATATTTGTTTAATCAAACACCATTTGTTTAATCAAACAACCGTGTTTAACCGATGAGACTTCTTTCAAAGGCTATTCTCTATTTGCTTACCAACCCTTCAATGAAAACAAGGGTTCATGAAACTTATTTAAAACTATAATATACTTTTATTTAAAAAACACAGGATGAATGGTCCCTGAAACTTACTCAAAACTTAATAAAAAAAACCTAGTCATGTGCGATCCTTTCTGTTAATCACTATTACATCTTTTTATTAAAAAACAAGTTTAAAGTAGTAATATATAATTATAGAGAAACATCTTATAAAAAACATTAAAGGTAAAGTAGTTGAGGGCCTAAATATTAAAATAATTAAAAGATATTTACATAATTTATATTTCTATGTAAAACATAGATGAAAATAATAAATAATATATATTATGTTATATAAAAAATCATATGTATATATATATGATTGTAAAAATACATAAATTAAATAAAAGATAAAAGAGCAAAAAACATCCTTTAATTAGTTTTAGAATTTCAAAAATAGTCCTCTAAAAATAAAAAAACCAAAATGCCCTTAACTTAATGGAGAAACTTAACGACCGTTAGTATAAAGGATGATATCTGTTATAAAAAATATACATAAAGTATGATTAGAGTATTTTTTAAATATAAAGAATGATACTTATAATTTTATATAAACATAAATAATGTTTTCTTAAATTTTATAAAAAAAATAATAAAATGGATAAACATCAAATTTACCGAATCACAAAATGTATTAAATTAAAAGTAACATAACTGAAACGCTACAACCACCTTTAGCTATCTATCATTTCAAGGGGGTATCATATGTGATGTCAAATGTGCATCCGGGTATTTAAATATTTTAAAGTGAATAAAGTTTGGTTTATGATTGCTAATAATGGTGCAAATTTTGGGTGCAAATTTTGGGTATTAAAATATAATTTAATTTTGTCACATCCTCCGTCCATTATTATTTAAAATTACATCATTGAAACAAGCTACACAATAGTGTCCATACCCAATAAGTTTTTTATTTTAAATTTTTTTCATGCTATATAATTAAAATATTAATAGTTTTGATTAGGAATGCCGAACATATAATTTAGTGCACGAAATGTGTTATTGGCAAAAAGGATTATGTTGATACAAACACAAATTAGATGCTTATTTGAACATATAACTTTTTAGTTAGGGTTTTGGGTTGGTATTATTATTGTTCATAATATTATTATTTTGTTATATAACAGGATAATGGATCCTAAAGTTCATCCCATATTAAAAACAAAACATGAATCTTTTTATAATAACTAGAAATACTTCACACGCGTGTTGCACAAATAACTCTACGAGAAAACAATTTGATACATCTTTGATTGTTTGAAAAAACATATACATTCCAACACCAAATTTCTAACCAAACCAAACGGATTAGTTTGTATTTTCTTTGTAAGGCCCTATTCCCGGGACACTTACGGCTGGACCGTCATCGCATAGAATATTCAAAATAGACATTTCTTTTGCAGCGGAATTTAAAAACTTACTTTCATTAATAATTAAAAACATGTTATCTCGTTACATAAATCGTTTACATATCAAAATACAATAACATGTCAAAATGTGGATGCCAGTCTTCGAAACACTCCCAGTAGCTTATGCATGCATGCCTGCAACTCCTCAGCACCAACAAAATACCTGCCAACTATTATGCATACAAAAAGTCAGCGAAGCTGAGTGAGTTCTAGTTTTATAAATAAAAAACTTTACTTTCTTTAAAACATAACCTTCGTAATCGTATGCGATCACACATCATACGTACACATTGATAATATTATTATCTTCATCATCGTTCAATTCGTACATTTCGTACTTTTATCATTATCTTTCACTTCAATCTGGATCCTGTCCCATGCAATACCCCCGACTTATATCCGAAGACCGATACTGTGCCGGGGTTTGTAAACAAACCCCCGCGTCATGTCCGAAGACCGACACAGTACCGGGGTACGCGACAAGGACCCCCTTCGAGTCACGAAGACCCCCTTTCGAGTCACGAAGACTCCCTTCGAGTCACAAAGACTCCCTTCGAGCCACAAAGACTCTCTTCGTTCTTTACGTTCCATTTATCATTATTATTGTCTTTCACTTCGTTACATAATACTTTACGTACAAACATCAAATCACGTAAAGCCATACATCATACATAACGTATAATAAAACATAATACATACGTTTTGAAAACCGTTTAACGAAGAAAGACAACACCACACACGCAACATAAACCACAACACAACATCATGCAGAAGCCACCACATCCCAACGGGACCTATCTCAAACATCACATCTTAAAGCCCCTAAGAAAGCCCTAAGTCTAAAACTAGGCACAACATAACATCTAGGCGCATGAGCAGAAAATTCCAAGTATAAAAGCTCCTGGGCGCACGGGAACTATGCGGGCGCATGAGCCCTATTCAGGCGTTCCAACACTTAGCCACAAGAACAATTCTGGGCGCATGGGCACTCTGGGCGCATGGGCACTATGTAGGCGCAAGGCCAACACTTAGCCGCCTGGACACTATCTAGGCGCATGGCTACTATTTTGGCGCACCACCTTTAGGCGCATCAGAACCCTTAGGCTCATGAGCAACACTTAGGCTCATGGCCAACTTTTGGGCGCATGAAGGATACTGTATGGGCGCATGTCCCCTGTTAGGGCGCATGACCCTGGGCGCATGAAGACAGTTGGGCGCATGGGATCTTTCTGAAGTGTCTAAACTGCCAAAAATCATCCGAAAGGCATTCTAACACTACCCAAGCACAGATCTAGCATACTAAGGGCATCTAAACATTCTAGCAACAATTCTAACCTCAAAACATGCATCAAAACATAAAACCACAGAATACCATACGAACTACAACAAGCATAACATACGATTAACTTTCAAAAACATTTACCCGGTACGCATAACAGCCCCAAAGCTTTAAAAGCTGTAAAAGAGGGGTCTAGAAACTCACCTGAAGCAGATCTTCAAACCAGGTACTTCCACCTGCGATTTCAGCTTCAAATTCCTAAGAACAACTTCTAAAACATCAAGAACTTTGGTTTAGGACTTAAAACCCAACCGAAACCGAACTCATGTTCAGGAAAACTCACCTTAGCTGCTTCTTCTTCCTCTTTCCCAAAAACCCAAAATTTCCTTCTTCTTCTTCTTTTTCTTCTTCTGGCCGATAGCAGGAAAGCAGATCCCTACTTTATGGGCGGCCATACCTCTTATATTATTAAAATAAAGAAGTTTGTGCACTTTTACACCTTGCACCCCTCATCTTGTGCCCATTTACTGTTCTTTCTGGATACTTCCTTTTTGTTTTCTTTAAATAAAATTCGGGGTGTTACTAGTCCACCCCCCTTATATAGGTTTCGTCCCCGAAACCTGTCGCTTCTCGAACAGTCACGGGTAACGCTGTCTCACCTCTTCCTTGTTCTTACACTTAGGCTTAGTCCCCTTCTGGGCTCCACTGTACTCGCACAGGTGGAACCATCCTTCGACTTATCCCTTTTTTCCCTTCTATCAGAAATGTCTCTCAGTTGCTCCACGTAGTTGAATCATTCATCAATCTCGGTATTCTCATGTGGCACGATCACATCCTCATCGATTGAGCACTTTCTTAGACAAGATACATGAAATGTCGGATAACTCCACTTAACACGTCGAGTAGCTCCAGTCGACATGCCACTTCTCCTACCTGAGCAACAGTTCAGATTAGTTCTTTACACCTCAGTATTAGCTTCCTTTGCTTTCTGAATCAAGTGATTTCCTTTCCCAAGACTAGACCTTCATCGTTACTCCACCGCCGTAGATCGGCACCGAACTTCTTTCTGGCGCGATTGCTCAAACCTCCTCCTTGCAACACTCGGTGTTTTCCTTATAGGCTGTTAGCCAATCCTTCTGAAGGCGCACGTCTATCCATCCATGTCTGTCCTGAACAGTCTAGCAGGAAACACGCGCTCTCTCAATTCTATCGCGTAATCTTCTAGGACATCCGGTAACCTAGTGGACTTACCAATAGTAATTTCTACATCGAAGGATGCATCGATCTTCCTACTCCTAACGTGCAACTTAACACAAAGGCAGCAGGAATGAAACTACTACTAGCACCACAATTTAAAGAATAAAGGCATAAATATAACTTACCAGAAACGTACATGACGTCGCGTCGAAGTCCGCTCTAGCCTCCTCCTGGTTATAGCGAATGCTTCGACCTTCATCCTTTGCCATCCTTCCTTGCACCAGAGCTTTGTGCTCTCGACTTCGTGCAGTCTCTGCTCCTGTGTCCACTCTCACCACACTTGTAACATCTTATTGCATGACAATCCCTCGCTAAGTGGCCCTCCTTTCCACACTGGAAGCAGGCGCTCGATGCCCATCTGCACTTCCCCGTGTGGCCTCTACCACACTTCTTGCATACCTCTTCCCTCTCAGTCATCCTCTTTTGATCATCGAACCTCATCGTCTTACCTCCAGCCATAAATTCACCATCATCATCATCCCGCCTTCCGCTCCCACTCTTAACATAGCTCCGCTCCTCCTCCTCATTCATCATCGCCACTGCCTCTCGCTCGTCATAGAGCCTCCCCGCCAAGTCAACCACCGACCTAAACGTGCTTGGTCGGGCAACGATCAGGTGTTTGCGGATATCTAATGGCAGACCTTGAATATACCTTTTGATCTTTCATGACACAGGCGTCACCTGATCTGGCACCAGCCTTGCCATCTCGTTGAACTTCGTGGTGTACTGTTGGTGAGCCATTGTTCCTGCCTCTAGCTGCAGGAACTCCCTCTCAACTTTGTCAAGCTCTCTATGAGGGCAAAACTCCTCGATTACCAACCTCTTCAGCTCCTTCCACCTCATCCTCCCGATTGCTCTGGTGCCCTCAGCCTGAACAATATTGTCCCATCAGCACAAGGCTGAATCCACAAATGAGTGGGTAGCAAACTTCACCTTCTGATCCTCACGGCACTCGCTAATCTCAAGTACTGCTTCCATTTCTCTCACCCAACGTGGTGCAGCCGCTACACTCCTATTTCCGTCAAACGTAGGGGGCTTACACCTTTGGAATGCTCCATAGCTGCATGCCTTCGTAGTCTCTTGCACAGCTTCCTCATCCTCCTCATCGTCACCGGAGACAACCATGTCAGTCTCCGATTGCTCCCTCCCCCTTAGACCTCCTTCCTCGCCTCCTCGTCTAGAGGTCTCTCTTTTCTCACTCTCCTTCTTCTTATCCTCCTTCATAGCTCTAATGACTTCAGTCACTACAGTCGGTAGAATCGTCTGCATGACCTGTTGGACTTCCTCTGCTACTGCCTCCTTCATTGAGGCTCTCAGATTAGCACTCCCGTCCTCACCCTCATGGTGACGAAGCGCTGGCTCATCAGGAGCCGTCTCAGCGGTCTTAGCTCTGCTCCTCGTGACACGCGGTTTAACACCACGTCCACCACGACTACCACCACGTGAAGCCTCAGAAGACCTACCACCATCCATCTAAACACTACAAGATTCAAACACTAACACGGTCATTCAAGGTAATGGCTCAAGATATGTCAAGTATAGTAAGTCCCTAATCACAGTGGCCAGTTGTGTTTAGCCACTTACTTTACTCTTCATTTCCTAAGCATTTCCCATCCTGACTACATCAGTATCTAAATCTACACAAAAGCACACAAGCCACACAACATGAGCACATAATACCGGGTAACATTAAGTTACATAAAACCTTTACATAAAACTTTTACCTGCAGGCACGTAGCTACTAGGACTGGCATCCCTTTTTCCATCTGTCCCATTCTCAGTTTAGGATTAGGTTTTTGAAAGTATTTACCCAATTCTCTTAAACTTTAGCTTTGATACCAACTTGTAAGGCCCCGTTCCCGGGACGCTTACAGCTGGACCGTCATCGCATAGAATATTCAAAATAGACATTTCTTTTGCAGCGGAATTTAAAAACTTACTTTCATTAATAATTAAAAACATGTTATCTCGTTACATAAATTGTTTACATATCAAAATACAATAACATGTCAAAATGTGGATGCCAGTCTTCGAAACACTCCCAGTAGCTTATGCATGCATGCCTGCAACTCCTCAGCACCAACAAAATACCTGCCAACTATTATGCATACAAAAAGTCAGCGACGCTGAGTGAGTTCTAGTTTTATAAATAAAATACTTTACTTTCTTTAAAACATAACCATCGTAATCGTATGCGATCACACATCATACGTACACATTGATAATATTATTATCTTCATCATCGTTCAATTCGTACATTTCGTACTTTTATCATTATCTTTCACTTCAATCTGGATCCTGTCCCATGCAATACCCCCGACTTATATCCGAAGAACGATACTGTGCCGGGGCCTGTAAACAAACCCCCGCGTCATGTCCGAAGACCGACACAGTACCAGGGTACGCGACAAGGACCCCCTTCGAGTCACGAAGACTCCCTTCGAGTCACGAAGACTCCCTTCGAGTCACGAAGACTCCCTTCGAGTCACGAAGACTCCCTTCGAGCCACGAAGACTCCCTTCGAGTCACGAAGACTCCCTTCGAGCCACGAAGACTCCCTTCGAGTCACGAAGACTCCCTTCGAGCCACGAAGACTCCCTTCGAGCCACGAAGACTCCCTTTGTTCTTTCGTTCCACTTTTCATTATTATTGTCTTTCACTTCGTTACATAATACTTTACGTACAAACATCAAACCACGTAAAGCCATACATCATACATAACGTATAATAAAACATAATACATACGTTTTGAAAACCGTTTAACGAAGAAAGACAACACCACACACGCAACATAAACCACAACACAACATCATGCAGAAGCCACCACATCCCAACGGGACCTATCTCAAACATCACATCTTAAAGCCCCTAAGAAAGCCCTAAGTCTAAAACTAGGCACAACATGACATCTAGGCGCATGAGCAGAAAATTCCAAGTATAAAAGCTCCTGGGCGCACGGGAACTATGCAGGCGCATGAGCCCTGTTCAGGCGTTCCAACACTTAGCCACAGGAACAATTCTGGGCTCATGGGCACTCTGGGCTCATGGCCAACACTTAGCCGCCTGGACACTATCTAGGCGCATGGCTACTATTTGGGCGCACCACCTTTAGGCGCATCAGAACCCTTGGGCTCATGAGCAACACTTAGGCTCATGACCAACTTTTGGGCGCATGAAGGATACTGTATGGGCGCATGTCCCCTGTTGGGGCGCATGACCCTGGGCGCATGAAGACAGTTGGGCGCATGGGATCTTTCTGAAGTGTCTAAACTGCCAAAAATCATCCGAAAGGCATTCTAACACTACCCAAGCACAGATCTAGCATACTAAGGGCATCTAAACATTCTAGCAACAATTCTAACCTCAAAAAAGCATCAAAACATAAAACCACAGAATACCATACGAACCACAACAAGCATTACATACGATTAACTTTCAAAAACGTTTACCCGGTACGCATAACAGCCCCAAAGCTTTAAAAGCTGTAAAAGAGGCGTCTAGAAACTCACCTGAAGCAGATCTTCAAACCAGGTACTTCCACCTGCGATTTCAGCTTCAAATTCCTAAGAACAACTTCTAAAACATCAAGAACTTCAGTTTAGGACTTAAAACCCAACTGAAACCAAACTCGTGTTCAGGAGAACTCACCTTAGATGCTTCTTCTTCCTCTTTCCCAAAAACCCGAAATTTCCTTCTTCTTCTTCTTTTTCTTCTTCTGGCCGAGAGCAGGAAAGCAGATCCCTGCTTTATGGGCGGCCATATCTCTTATATTATTAAAATAAAGAAGTTTGTGCACTTTTACACCTTGCACCCCTCATCTTGTGCCCATTTACTTTTCTTTCTGGATATTTCCTTTTTGTTTTCTTTAAATAAAATTCGGGGTGTTACATTCTTTTTAACCAAAACCAAACCACTTCTTACCTAATCTCTTGCATCACTTTCTCCTAGAATAATGATTCATAGCCTTTGCACTTAGAACCCTTATCACAGCCTTACTCCAAACACTACATCTCCTTGTATTCTATATATTCAATGCATATGTTGTTCTAGCCTTATCTAACGAGCACAAGAACATCATGAATTACATACCTTCATAATCATAAACACATCCTAACCTTTGAGTGATATAATTGCATGATAAACTATCACTAACAACATCTTCATTGTGGTGGAAAGACAGACGGTGCCACAACCTCTCTCATCCTTGAAGATATCTGACTGGATTCTAATCTCAAAGGCATCCAAGATGGATAAGAGTGAGTCCACTGATTATAAGAAAAAGCAAATATAATTCATTTGTTAAATTATATGGATAATTATTCACAACTAAGGGGCTGCTTGTTTCAGCCTCTTAATGATTTAGATGTCTGAATAGTTTAGCACTCAATGGTTCAGACTGTTTGTTTCGCGAGCAAATGTTTGAATGGTTTAGACATTTGCTTCTGAATGGTTAAACATTATACTAATGCTGAATGGTTACTACCTCTTATCTAAATTGGTCAGACCTTTGTCTTTGAATAGTTAAACGATATAGTAGCTCTTAATGGTTCAGACCTCTTAATGATTCAACACTTAACGATTCAGACCTTTTATTGGTTCAGCACTTAATTATTAAAAAAATATCAAACAACCCCTAAATCATATATGGATAATAGAAGTGAGTAAGAGTGTCTTCATTCTAGATCCTTCATACTTTATTTCTCGTACGCAATACTTTAATTTATATAAATTATTTTGCCAACAACATATTGATAAGTTTACTAAATTATCCCAATAATTTGATTTATTATAAGCCACTTAATTATAAAAAAATAAATGTAGGAGTTAAATAGTGATGGAGAAATGTAAGTTTTTAATCCATTGTAAATGTGATAGATAATATTCCGTATAAACGTTATTGATGCTCTAACAGTTTGATTACCCTAATTACTACATTTTTAATTAAAGTTTTATAATTAGCCAAACAAAAAGAAAGTAAAGGCCCCACACAAACCGTCCAAAAGTGAAAGTCACCATCACCCATTATCTCACACATATTCAAATCTATTTTCAAATTGTTCACTAACATCACCTTTCCCATTATCAAACAAAACATCCACCATAATCAGGATTCTCTAATCTCTCTCGAAAAACACATTTCGCCTAAAATCTGCCTACTTTCCTTTATGCTTCTGCTAGTGCTCTTCCTTTGAAGATGGTTCAAAGAAAGGTTGCCAACAAGATTGGTATCAAACCCCATCACCTTATATTAGATACCAAGTTGGTTAACCTTAAACCATCATCAGCATCACCATCAGCATCAGCATCACCATCATCATCATCTTCATCTTCCTCACAAACCCATGAAAAGCTCAAGAAGATTATGAAGAAATCTAGATCAATCAAACGGTCCGATGACTCGCCCTTCAGGAAGAAGAAAACACCACCGGTGCATGACGATCAACGGAGTTCATCACCTGCAACCCCACAGAAACAGTCACCAAACTACATGAAATCCACCAGCAGCTTTGACGCACGAAAGGAGCAATCACCCAAGACCCCAAAAGGATCAAGAACCTCAAAAACGAAGGAATCGGGTGCTTCTGGGGTTAAAGGATCAAGATCATCGAGTTTGAAGGTGGTGAGGAGTTTAACGAAAACTACTAGCTTTAAACCGTTGAGGTCTTCGAAGAAGGTGATCTTATGTGAAGATGTTGTTGATGCTCAAAGAGCAACGTGTTCTTCGACAATTAAAGAATCGAAGTTTCCAAATTACCTGCAGTTGAATCCTGGAGGAACTGAGTTAGATGGGACTTCTGCCATCAAAGTATGCCCTTATACATACTGTTCACTCAATGGTCATCATCATGCTCCTGTTCCGCCATTGAAGAGTTTCTTGTCAGCAAGAAGACGAGCTATGAAGACGCAGAAGGGGCTTAAGCTCGGGAGTTTATCTCCACGACAAATTAAGCCTGTTGTAAAGAAAACCAACGTTACAGAACCGGTGATTTTATCTTCAGATGAAGTAGATGTGAATGATGAAAACAGAGGTTTCTTTATTGATATTTACAGTAAAGACAGGGGAAGCAAAGGTGGTGATGATTTGGAGTGTTCTGACATCGATTGGGAGGAGGGTTATTGTTTTGATTCAGGTGATGATTGTTTGAAGTTACAGGAGATTGATGGTGGTGTTGCTGGTGATGAAGATCAAATCGAGAAGAAGATGACTGTTGAGAGGTTGTATGATGAAGAAAGTGTGAGCTCGGGGGCCTGGTCGGAGGAAGATGGTGATTCTGCATCAGACAGTTCGTGTGAGCAGATGAAGATTGATCAAGATTATGTCAACTATGATGCTTTTGAGGTGTTATCAACTGAAGAATTTGATGTGAATGATAAAATGGATGAAGTTCAGGGGTTAAATCATGCGACTGGAGGTGAGAATATCAATTACGAGCAAGAAGAAACATCTGATGAGTCGAAGGATGTCCCTGATTTTGCAGAGAAATCAAAGGATGAAGCCGACAAGAATCGCACCACGATTATCTACAACATCATACAGTTTAACATATCTGTCTTTGTCAATGGGGAGAAAACATGGCATCCGGAGAAGACCGATAAAACTGTCACTGTGCAAGTACCTGCTGATAAATTGGAGACAGAGGAACCCATGGAAGAACAGCTCGTGAGTAATGAAGACGATGAAGCTAGTGAAGTGAATCAAATGTTTGAAAATGAAGAGCATGTTCAAGATATTGCATCGGTTGAGCAGTTGAATTCAATTGAAAAACAAGATTATTCTGAGCAAGAATGCAGTGAATATGAAGCTTGCAATCAATCAAACTCCATGGATGCTGTCACAAACATGGATGAAGAACCTGCAATCACATCAGATGAGGATCAAACACATGGAACTGATGAAATAACATCTGAAACAGATATAAAAAAGATTGCATCAAATGATCAGTTGCCAGACCCCTGCATAAATCTCAGAGAGCTGATGCGCGGCAAGAAGACAGGCGAAGAAACTGGCGATGATTCACCCGAATTCAACCCACGAGGACCGAACTTCCTGCCAGAAACACCAGACCCAGATGCAGAAACAGTGGATTTGAGGCACCAGATGATAGATGAAAGAAAGAATGCAGAGGAATGGATGGTTGACTTTGCTTTACAGCAAGCAGTTACGACACTTGCACCAGCGCGAAAGAGAAAAGTTGCATTGCTTGTTGAAGCTTTCGAGAAGGTGATGCCGGTTGCAGTTCCTACTCGGAACCCGATTCCAATGTATGAAACAGACAGCAGACATACTCCAAAAGCTTTCACAAATGCAAGACCCATGCAAGCCTGCAGCTGATATCAGGTGCTACCATGGTGTTTTAGAACAATTTCAGGTGAATCCAAAGATATTTGACCTTAAAAAAACCGAAAGCTAAGATTATTATTTGTGCAGGTGACATTGGAATCATCAGTTAATGGTCTGCAAAGCAGTGCTGAGAATTAGATGAAGATCAACTAAATTTATGATGCAATGGCTAAGAGGATTGAGGTGATGTAAGAATATTATAGTTTGAATGTCTTGTTACTTCTAGAGAAGGCTTGTTTATCTATCTATTATATGACTTGTGTTGTAGCTGAGGCACTCTTGCCTCTGAATATTTAACAAGTGTTTAATTTTAAGTGTGTTTAGTTTTATTTTGGTTGTGTTCATAGTTTTCTTATAGGATCACACATTTGATTTAACCTGGTTTATTACTACATAGTCATTCTATATTGGGTTTAGAAAAATGTGTAGAACTTGAGCTAAGTGTGTAAAAATCTCCACGGTAATGTTTCTATTAGATTTTCACGTTGAAATACGAAAAAAGTCTAATTTAAAAAAATTTACTTCATTAGATATGTTATATTTGTTCTACATGTGTTTTTACTTTTGAGAACGCTCAATTACATCTTCACTAGTAACACTTAAAGTCTCTCTACGACAAGTTATATAAGCATTCACCTGAAACTTGATTTGCATATACATTTAAAATATCTGGTTACCAACTTCTAAGTAAAAGTAAACTTGTAGGTTATCCCGCACGTTGCGTTAGTTTCTTTCACATCACGTCATTATGCACAGACACCCCGTAATTTACAAAATGTTGATAAATTGCGACTTAGGATGTTATATTGCAATCTCAACATGGTCAGACGTTGATATGTATTTTTTTATATCTTCTGCAACAAAAAGAATCAAGTTCCTTATGACTCGCACTTTAATCGGATCAGTGGTGCCACAGGCTTTAATTGTAGAGATCTTATTATACGTCATTGTAGTTTGCCTGATGCAAATTGTTGGTAACATAAGTGTTAATATAGGACAAAAGAATAATGGTGTGTAAGTGGAAAAGACCATTGGTGAATTTATTTGATCTAACAGTCCATTGTGACGTCCTAGCTACATCGCCTAAAAAGATTTAAACACAAGGTTAATTAAACAAGAAAATAAAAATAACTAAAACACCTAAAAATGTTTGGTTTGGTTTGTTGTGAAACAACGACCTACTAGCAATTAATATATGGAGTATATAAATATAACGACAATATTATCATAGGGAGAAAATAATATGGAGAGTATAAAATTCTTTCGTATTAAGATAAAAAGTCAAATACAAAAGCCATTATTTATAGGATTATATATTAATGCAAACATAATTAATTCAAAAGTTACAAAGTGGTATTGATAACCATATTTATAAATATTTATAACACTGCTTCTTGGTTATCAATCTTTTAGAGATATTGTCTCGTTAAAAATCTTAAAAAAAAACCCAGTTGGATAAAACCATAGTTAAGAAAAAGAGAAGGCAACGCGTATTACTCCCCCTGATTTATATAACATCGATTGATGGGTTTTGAATTTCAACAAAAAGTTTCTCTAAGACTTTGGTACTTAACAATTCACCGCTTGATCTGTTAATATCAATTTTTATGTAGAGCAATGATGTATAATTTTCGTGCAAGACTTGAATTGATTCATCTCGTAAATAAATACCACAAGATCTATGATCTTGTTGTATTATGTTCCCTGCATAAAAAGACTAACCAAACTTGTTTCAATGGGTTAGTAAAGTATAATCTTAATGGTATTCAAATAATAGTTCTATCCGATTTTTAATATTTACTTGCTAGAAACAAGCTAACCTAAATGTAATTATTGCTAAAATAATCTCATACCTTTTATAATAAATAATTAGAGATATTCATTGAATCAATTATACATATACGTTATAACCAAATATTTTAGTTAAAGCATATTGATAACCGGATTATACTACATGTTTCAACATCTCTTTTATATAAATTGAGTGACGCATAAAAATTCTTTGTATGCAGACTAGTTCATAGATTTAAGAGTAAATTACTATTTTAGTCCATCTGGTTTGTTAGTTATAACACTTTTCATCTAATAGTTTAAAAATACTCAGTTTAACCAATATAGTTTAAATTTTGTCATAATTAAATCCAAACCATTACCTCCATCCAATCTCTCTGTTAATTTTTTGGAAAAAGACAAAATTACTCTTGGACTAAAAGTGTTACTATCATACAAATAAACAAAATGTGGGTCTCACTTCACACTACTATACAAATCCTTAACCCTATCTTTTTTGTTCTTTTTTGACCGCATCTGAACCACCACCACCACCCGCCACTCGCCGGCAAACACACCGCCACTCACCGGCAACCACGCCACCACTCTCCGGCAAAGAAACACCCACCACCAACAATCGCTGGCAGCCACCACTAATACTCGCTCAAATCTGAACCAAACCCTAAACCCCACCCATTTCCTCTTTGACCAGACCATGTTGTCACATCCCCCAGCCGACCTCGGCTGCCAACTTCGGTTTGAGCCATTGTCGGCATCCATCTGAAACCTTCATCCGCCCCTCTTTACCAAAGACAGATCTGGAAAAAAAGAGATGATTCTTTCAAGTGGTGGTGGTGCGGTGGTTTGATGAGCGAAGGTGGCAGTGGTGCGGTGGTTATAGTGATGGTGGTGTGGGTTTGTTGGTCGAAGTTGTGATGGAACAAATCTGAACCACCTCCATCATAGAGAATGAGAGGGGGAAGAGAGAGAGAGAGAAAAAAAGAGAGAGAGAGAGGGAGAGAGAGAGAGAGAGGAGAAGAAAGTAAAGCATATGGCGGTCGTGGACATGGGCATGGTGGTGGTGGTACAATGGTAGTAGTGGTTGCTTAAACCAAAGTTAAGATAGTGGTGGTGTGATGAAGATGGTGGTGGTCTGATGGAGATGGTGATCGAGTGATGGAGATGGTATTGTGGTCATGGGTTTAAAGGAAGATATGGGTGAGGGTGGGAGTGGGGATTATTAAGATATATTACTTTATTATTAGGGGTATTTTAGTCTTTTCATATAAATTTAACAGAAAATTCAGACGACGTTAGTAAAACGTAGTTAATTGTGACAAAATTTAAACCACAGTGGCTAAACTGGGCGTATTTAAACTATTGAATAAAAAGCGTTATAAGCATCAAACCACAGGGACTAAAATAGTAATTTAATTATAGATGTAATATCAGCTTTCATTTAAAATTTGTTTTTTAATAATTTGAACCTTGTATATATTAATAAGATCAAATGCATCAACATATTTGATGATATTTGTAAAGATGATACTGCTGATTCAATAAAGACACGTTAAACAACTGCATATATGTCACTTTTCCACTATAAAAAGTGAGTCGATTATTAAACATTCGATTTGATTTTATATATTTCTCAACTTTATTGCTTTGGGCATTTATAATTTCTCAACTTTGTTATTAATTTGGCGTTCATCCCTTGTCTCAACAAAAGCAATTGGTGAATAAACATATAATACTCATCACTTATTCAATAATCATCAATAACGCGAGATTAATCTTATATTATCAAAATAAATATCTTAGATAAGATTCATGAGCTCATAATGTGATTATCAATTCATGATTTCCATTAATTCTATATTATATTACTTTCAAAATTTTCACAATTAGCCAACGAATTTAATATGCTAAAGCAAACTAATTCAATTTCCCTACATGACTTAAATCGCAATTATTATGCAATATTATGTTAAAGACAAATTGGATTTTAATAATTTAAAATATTACTTATTGACCAATAATAATTCATACTATTAATTTGGCCGGTAATAATCATAACTTTCACTTTTTTATACCAACAATAGTCTTGACGAAATTATTTAATATTTACGCTTGATTTGCACTCAATTACGTTCACAATAATGATTATGAACGAAATATAAAAACATACAAGATAAATCAAGCTTAAAATGAATACAAATTGAATGTCAATGTATGATAATTATACTACTTGGATTACCATTGGTAACAAAAGTAAAGTTCGGATTATTACCAGCCAAATTAATAGTATGGATTATTATCGGCCAATAAGTAATAGTTTAAATGATTAAAATTCAATTTACTTATGTTAAATAACATACCTAACATGATAGTTTATTCAACTACATATTGATAAATCGAATTATTATTATTTTAATATATCTAACACGTGAACCAACATTGTAACAATATTATACTTTTTTGAATATATTATGTAAAAATAACTATAAAAATTATAATGTATGTAATCTTGATCATCCTCTTTTCGTGTTAACGTCATCAATAGAGGTTAAGCCTAATTATTTTCTTTTAAGTAAATCAATTATAAATAAGTAATATACCCACAATTTAAAATTTAATTAATATAATAATTATCATATTTAAACTACCATACATTATATGATATTGAATATTATGAATATGAAATATCATAATTATTGGTTTATAATAAATTGTCATATAATTATAATAGTTTTTCTTTTCCTTTTTAGTTACTTTTCATAACAAATAATTTAGTAAGTAAATTTACTAATATATAAACTTTTAATGATATGGTATGTAAAACATAATTGATATCAAAAATTATTTTTCTAAAAACATACATCAATTCTTGTTGGTAAATAATAATTTAATATCATTGTTTGAGATAATCATAAAAAAAACATATATGTATTCTTTATTCCAATTGAATATGAAATCCGTCACTCACAGTTTCGTCAATTAACTCGAATCTCGTTATCCCTCCTTGTACATTTATTATTCTTGCGAAATTAATTCGTTTCCGATCCCGATCTTTGTCCTTATTGATATGCTATTAACCCTAATCTTATAATATGATATATTAGTTTAATAAAATAAGATCTTTTTTAATTATGAATAACTATTAATATAATTATGAGTAGAAATAATAATAATAATAATAATAATATAATAATAATAATAATAATAATAATAATAATAATAATAATAATAATAAAAATAAAAATAAAATAAAAATAATAATAATAATAATAATAATAATAATAATAATAATAATAATAATAATAATAATAATAATAATAATAAAAATATAAAATATTATAATATATATATATATATATATATATATATATATATATATATATATATATATATATATATATATATATATGTCATGAGTTCGGCCAAAAACCCTAATCGGCCTCTCCAAGACCCACGACCTCTGACAGCATCCCTTCACCTTGTCACGACAACCTCCGACCATCCTTTTCTCACTACCGTGAACTGCCAAGTGGTGATCAATCGTACCGTCTCTTCGTAACGCAGTTGTCGGTAAGCAATTCAGTTACGTGTTTTCGTTTCGCTTGTTTTCGTCGGTGCTCGGTTCCGGGTTTGATCAGTTCATAGGTGTATATGTATAGTCGTGAGTGGGTTTGATTGTGTATATGCATAGTATATTGGTTTCTGTGTGTGTCATGTATATATATATATATATATATATATATATATATATATATATATATATATATGTGTGTGTATGCGACTGTAAGTGTGTTGTGTGAGTGTGTTGCGTATGTGCATATAGAGTGTGTGTAGGACCGATGAAGGGTGGTCAATGCAACAGCTTCACAGTGGAGAGTTATGAAACATTTAGCAGATCAAATATGAAACCGGTTAGATGATACAAAGAACACAAGTAAAAGAACAAGACAAAAATACTCAAATATGGTTTTAAAAGAATGATGTATATTGCAGTTCTTACAAGTATTACAAACCATACATAAAGATACAAGTAGTTGAGACACTTTATACTACATCCTATAGCCGGCAATACTTTGAAGGCCAGTTGGATACACTAATCTAGACAACAAGATCAATGTAGAGTCAAAAAGATTACATTTTGACTAGTGACTATGACATGCCATAGCTTACATCCTAATCTATTACAAAAAAGATAAAAGGTACAAAAGTAGAAAGTTACAAACCAATGACCATAATATAAAGTTGACAAAAGCATAGACCTCTTCACCAACTCATATAAGTTGGTGAGTCGTCAGAGTGACATCAGAAAGTTGTTCAGCTTTTGTCAAAAGGTGATCAGAGAAAGCATGTCTTCTCTATCTTTGAAAGAAATCAATCTTTGGCTTCTGAAGACTTTGTCTCTGAAGCTTCGAAAGACTTCATCTTTGGCTTCGGAAGATTTTCTCATTTGGCTTCGGAAGATTTCACTTAGCTTATTTCCTTTGAGTGGTGTAAAACTTCCGAAGTAACTTTACTCTGTACTTCACGCATGCATGCTGAGAGCTCTTTGGATGCTTTGGTTGCATCAGTCTTTAAGTATAAACTTTACAAACTCCCCCTAGGCTGATGCTACTAAAACATAAGAGATTACGCATCTATTGACAGTCCTCATCAGGATCAAAACCATTCCTTTCTTTATCATTTGGTCAGGATCCCTCAAACTCTCATAGTATCTCCTCATATCATAGAGATCATGCAAAGGAAAATCAAGTATGTCTTGCCAGAAGTAAACATCTTAACCTCCTTGATCTCTAAAGGCATACCATCTGTCCGAATTAGCAGCAAAGATCCAGGACAAGACGGGTCTCCCAGCAGTAAGAGGCTCTACTTAAATAGGAGTTAGATGAGCAGCCTCTTCTTGATCACCCTCAGGTTGTTCTGACCCATCTTGAGGTGTATAGGTGGATGCCTTGGACTTTTTCTTCTTTTTTTGTCCCTTCTAATGGCCATCCTTTTCTTCCTCTTTCCAGATTTCAACTGAGAAGACTACCCTTTAGCACTAGGTTGTTCGTGTGTGTCTTTCTCAATTGGGTCCTCTTCCCTCACAGGTTCAAAAGGAAAAGGATCAGGACCCTGCTATGGATCAGAAGATGAAGTTTGCTGTGGTCTAGCACTAGGTCCAGATTATGTTGTCTCTTGTGGTTCAACCTTGACCTCAACTTCAGGTGCAGCCTGTGACCCTTTTTAATCTTCTGCTTGATCACCCTAATATGCTCATCCATGGTGGATAGAGACATTAGACCAAGCCTCCTTCTGGAAAATCCATACAGCTTCAAAAAGCTTATCATCCTTTGCCTATCAGTAGACTTCTTTAGACTCTTTTGGATGATGGCTCTTGACTTTACAGCTTCTTCCCTCATCTTCCTCTTAGCAGCTTTTTGTTCTTTCATTACTTGTTGTTCAAGCTGTTTGAATTACTAAAACTCTATGTATTCATATGTCAAGGGAGAAGTATAGATGCCTGATAGAGGCCTGTGGCACTCAGGTAGTTAATCATATTTTATTTATATGCTTCTTTGTCTACCTGAGGTTGTTGCTTAGTTGCCACAGCCTTTGTCTCAGGGCTTTCTTGAACTGGGGAGAGGGTAGGAGCATGCTTGTAGAGTCTTTTCTTCTTCCTTTCTTCCTTGATCTTGAAGAGCAATTCTGCATCCTCTGCCTCCTTCTTCTCCTTTGACAACTCAGTGTTAGCTAGTTCCTTTAACTCTTCTAAGGGAAGAGAGATGAGTTCATCAATGTTGTAGTTTTTGGTCCCCAAGTAGTTCAATCTGGCAGCCCTTAACTCATCATCTTAGGTGCTTGGCCTGGGGGCAGCCCTAATTACAACTTCCATGAAGCCTGGGGACCCATTTGAACTCTCTCCCCATAGCTTCCTCTTCCTTTCTCTTTCCTCCTCCATAATCTCCTCAGGAGTCATCTTCCTTTTACCTTTGTCACTCACAGGCCTTTGTGACTCAGGTTGGAAAGAGCTTTGGCCTTCATTGCTTGGTTCTTTTTTAAATCTGGCCAGAGAGAGGCTATGAGACACCTTCACCAGTTGGTGCCTCACTAAGGGTAATGGGTGCTGAAGCAGTTCCTGTCATCTCAAGGTTCACAGACTCAACTACTGGGCCTTCAGCTAAGGTTTCCCCTTTGAAGCTAATCTTAGGGTCCACCTCAAGATCCAGTTGACCAACAGTGTTGCCTGCTAGCCTCTGTCTATATAGTCTTGTTCTCAGTTTGAACTCTTCAAGCATCCTTTGTTGAATCCTATCAGCCAACCTTGCAGCTTGCCTGTTTTGACTTTGGTTGGCAAGTGGGAGGTCAACTAGATAGGTGCTCTTATATATCTCAGGTTATAGAAGTTGAAGATCTCTTGTTGTCCCTGAGACCTAGAGATTACCAGGGCTCTCCTTTGATCATCATATCTCTATCCCATTATTGGGTTCTCAGCAGGGTGAGATGGAGCAGGCATAGCCCTTGGTATACCCTCCTCAAACAGACTTTGTATGAGTGAGTCCACATCAATGTAAACCTAAGGAGGTTGTTGAGTATGGACAACTGCAAGTGAGGGTGGTGAACTTCTATGTCAATACTCTAAGAGGAACTCCCAGGTTCTGTGATTGTAACTAAGACTTTCTCCCTCTTTTTGGTAGCATCACCCTCTTGCATAGGGGAGCTAAGAGTTAGGTCCATAACATCCACAGGTTCTTGTGGGCCTGGTTGAGTCCTCTGGATGGGTCTCTCATCTAACTTGCCCTTGAGATCGGTGATCTCAAGTTACTGGTCATTGACCCTCTTTTGTAAGGTAGTTACCTGAGATTCTTGGTGACTGACCTTTGAGACTAAATAGGTGCAGGTTTTAGTCAGTTGTTGTACCTTTAGTTTCAGACTACTCTCATCTTCATTTGAAGAATCACTGGGATGAGAGAATAGGACCAAGGTCTTCTTCCTCATCACCAGCTTCAGATTCTTGGCTGCTGGTTTTCCATTGCAGACTGACAGCTTCAAAAGAAGTGTCATTGGGCTGGGTTGCCATGGTTGAGGTCTGAATAATGTAATCACTTACAAAAGTGAGAGCCACTTCCATATGAACCTCCTGAATAGGTTCAGGGAGGTCCACCTCAGTTGTGGGTGGATGATGTGGGCTAGACATGGGTGAGTCAGGAGCACTCATCTCTCCTTGAGCAGGGGTGAAGAAGAGAGACTCATGGTACTCACTGAAATCATTCTTAATTAATTTGTCACCAAATCATTCTTAATGATACCATACAACTCTTTCTTTGGCATTCCAGTTACCAAATCATTCTTAATTAATTTGTTCATGTCCATCTGGTAACCACTAAGGATACCATACAACTCTATGAGAGTAAGAGTAGAGAGGTTCTCAGTTCTCTTGATGGCCACACTGTAGTGAGTCCATTGTCTGGGAAGAGAGAACATGAACTTCCTCACTATGTCTCTATTCTCAAGTTTTACTCCAACATCCATTAGAGTATCCATAATCTTAACATAACTGAAGTATTGTTGAGTCATGGTTTCACCTGTCTTGTAGGTAAAGTTTTCAAGCTGCAGCTTCATCATGTCTTTCTTGTTCTCCTTGGCTTCCTCAGACCCTTCACACATGAGCTTCAGTGCATCCCAGAGCTTCTTAGTAGTTTTGTACTTCTTGAAGCCTCTGTATATGGAGTTAGGAAGAGCAGTTTGAAGGGCGGTCATGGCTTTCTGATCTACATCTATCTTCTTCAAGTCTTCTTCAGAGTAGTCAGCCATTACCTTTGGTATCATCCCACCTCCAACAGTGGTTGAAGAGGTGCTTGGGATGTGAGGTCCTTTAATAACAGATCTCCATATCCTGTTGTCTTTAGACTTGATTAACCCTTCCATACGTTGGAACCAAGTATCAAAGTGATTAGGAGTGATCAGTGGAGACTTTGTCATAGTACATGTTTCCATATCAGCCTTAGAAAGGGCTTCCATTTGAGTTGATAAATGGTTTATGAAACTGAGGTGATCTAAGATGGTGAGATCTCACAATCAACAACCTAAAATGCTCTGATACCAAATAGGACCAGGAAGAGTGGTCAATGTAACAGTTTCACAAGGTGGAGAGAGGTGGAACACTTAACAAATCAAATAGGGATCCGGTTAGTGATGACACAAAGAACACTTGTAAAAGAACAAGAACAAGAACACTCAAATATGGTTTTCAATAATGATGTATATTGCTCTCAAGTTCTTAGAAGTGTTACAAAGTATGCATTCTTAAGATACAAGTACTTGAGATACTTTATCCTACATCCTACAGCCGGCCATACTTTGAAGGCCAGCCAGAAACATTAATCTAGACAACAAGATCAGTGTAGAGTCAAAAGGCAGATTACCTTTTGACTTGTGACTATGAAATGCCATAGCTCACATCCTAATATATTACAAAAAGGATAAAAGTACATAGTTGTAAAGTTATAAACAAAAGACCTTAATATACAGTTGACAAAAGCATGGACTTTTCACCAACTCATATAAGTTAGGGAGTCTTCAAAAGTGGCAGCGAAAAGTGGTTCATCTTTTGTCAAAAGATGATTCAGAGAAAGCATGTCTTCTTTGTCTTCGGAAGAAATCGGTCTTTGGCTTCGGAAGACTTTGTGCTTGAAGCTTCGGAAGACTTCATCTTTGGCTTCGGAAGATATGGTCTTTTGGCTTCGGAAGATTTGAAACATAGCATAATTCACTTAGTTATATCAAATCTTCTGAAGTAACTTCCTTGTACTTCACTTGTGCATGCTGAGAGCTCTTTGGTTGATCTTTGGTTGCATCAGCCTTTAAGTGTATTCCTTACATGAACACATGTGTTAAATGTTGTTATCACATGTGTAGCTTACTAATCATATATATATTTTGTCTATGAAGGTAAAGTTAGACCTAAAAAATCATATGCTACCTTTGTCGTCATGTATTCTGTATATATTACACATGAGTACCTATTACACATGTGTATATGTGTGTGTTTGTTAAAGTATCATATGTAAAGTACTACTTAGAATGTGTACATGTGTTAAAGTACTACTTAGCACCATACGTCCCTAGAAAAAAGTTTTACAATGTTATGCAAAGTTTTACAAGGTTTCATGTATAAGATCGAAAATAAATAATTGGAAATATTGAAAAAATGTTAGTAAATATTATCATATGTAACTTGTAGATCCATTTAAAAAATAAAACATGAACACATGTGTAAACATTAATATAAACATATGTGCACCCACACATATAGATCAACGTTTAATGAGTAAATGGTTAAATTATACATGTGGGTCAATGTTTAATGAGTAAATGGTTAACTTATACATGTGACAACTCTTAAATAATTAAAAATATGCACATTTACATCTTTAGTTTTCGTGGCAAAACTTACAATGTGAAAATATGTAATTATCGCAAAATAAATCTAATTCATGTGTATACTTTCTGTTACACATGTGTTAAAAGTATCATAACTTCAAAATGAAATAAAATAACAACAACCATCATATTATAAAGTACTACTTTCCAAAATGCGTCACATAAACAGGTTTACATCGCCCCAAAATCATGATCACCATATGTCCATCACAACCATTACTTTGAAGCTTTGTTTTTGAACATTAGGATGTCCCACTTGCTCTAAATAATGAACAAAAATCTCTTTTTACAGTATTAAAAAACAACCAAAACAACTTACTGATTTAGAAAGCTTTTTGCTTAAACAAAGTACGAGTCAATGATTTAATGAGTAAATGGCTAACTTATACATATGATAACTCTTGAATAATTAAAAATATACATAATTAAAACTTTAGTTTTTGTTGAAAAACTTATAAAGTGGACATATATAATTTTAAAAAAAATAAATTTAAAACATGTATACTACACGTTACACAAGTGTTACACAAGTATAAAAATGTCATCAAATAACACCAACCATCATATTATAACGTAGTAATTTGCAAAATAGGTCCATAAACAGGTTTACATTGTCCTAAAAATCATGATTATCATATATCTAATACAACCATCACTTTTGAATATTAAACCATGTACATTCTTTCTATAAACATTTGCCTAAGTTTGGCGGTGATCTCATTAATATTATAATACAACAACATTGCAAATCCCAATTGTTTCACGAAGGAGTTTTTTTTGGTTAGAGATAGTGAACTGTGATGTGAAACTGGTGCGATGATATTCCGTTCCTTAGTGGTAACCACTTATTAATTCTTCTACTCCATTCAACTTACAACTTTCCCTCCTCTTCACTATGCGAATTCAGTTTAATCATGTGTATAACTCAGTTTACACATGTGTAAAACTTAGTTTACACATATGCAAAACTCACTTTGCACATGTTTATATCCAAAAACCCAGTAAGAAAGATTTAAAAAGAAATTATAATTACGCATATTTCAAAATAATGTGTACACATGTGAATACTAAGTTTACACATGTGTCATTATACATATACATAATAAACTAGATACATACTTTAAAATCACATGGGTCAAAAATCTGTAAACATAAAACAACTTACACTTAATCTTTTCTTTTTTCCAAACACATAAAATGATTAAAAATTAAAAACTCAAGTGTAAAGATCTACATAGATCAAAGATCCATAAGTTTCATTAAAAAACCTAACACTTGTGTAATAAACCCTTAACAAATCTAATGTCATCCGAAAGGTTATGCAGGACTGTTTAAGGGATGGTCAATACAATTTGTCTCATAATGAGTAGAGTGTTAGAACACTTAATAGATCAAATAGGGAACCGGGTTTATATAAATGATACTAAGAACACAAGTAAATGATACAGAACTAAGAACAAGAACAGACTAATATGGTTTTCAAGAATGCTGTATATTGCTCTCAAGTTCTTTTACAAGTGTTCCAAAGTATAAAAAGAAATACAAGGACCTGAGATACTTTATACTACATCTTACAGCTGGCCATACTTTGAAGGCCATCTGGAAACATTGATCTAGACAACAAGAATAATGTAAAGTCAAAAGGCAGATTGCCTTTTGACTAGTGACTATGACATGCCATAGCTCACATCCTAATTTATTATAAAAGGATAAAAGGTACAAAGTAGGAAGTTACAGACTAAAGATCATAATCTACACTTTACTAAAGCATGGACCTTTTCACCAACTTGTATAAGTTGGTGAGTCATCAGAGTTGCAGCAGAAAGTAAGTCAACTTTATGGAAAAGTAGATCAAAGAAAGCATGTCCTCCTAGGCTGATGCTACCAAAACAGAGAAGTTATTCAGATATTGACAGTCCTTATTAGGATTAAGACCATACCTTTCTTCATCATCTGGTCAGGATCCCTCACACACTCATAATATCTTCTCATGTCATAAAGATCATGTAGAGGAAGATCAAGCATGTCTTGCCAAAAATAGACATCTTGACCTCCTTGATCTCTGATGACGTAACACCTATCTGGATTAGCAGCAAAAGTCCATGACAAGATGGGTCTTCCAGTTGCAAGAGGCTCTACTTGAGTTGGAGTTGGTTGAGCAGCCTCTTCTTGCACTACCTCAGGATGTTGTGACTCATCCTGAGGTGTAAAGGTAGATGCCTTGGTCTTCTTCTTGGAAACACTCTTCATGGCCATCCTTTTCCTCCTTTTTGAAGTCTTTAACTGAGAGGACTGGTCTTCAGCACCAGGTTGTTCTACTATGTCTCTCTCAGTTGGGTTCTCCTCTCTCATAGGTTAAGAAGGAGAGTGAAGAGGACCCTGCTGTGGATCAGAAGATGAAGTTGGCTGAGATTCAGCTCTAGATCTAGGTTGTGTTGTCTCAGGGGGTTCAACCTTGACCTCCACTTCAGGTTGAGCTGGACTTGGTGGAGAATGCAAGTCAACAAGCTCTCCCTTCTTAATCTTCTGCTTGATCACCCTGATATGCTCATCCATAGTGGATAGAGACATTGGACTAAGCCTCCTTCTGGAAAATCCATATAGCTTTAAGAAGCTAATCATCCTTTGTCTGTCAGCAGACTTCTTTTGGCTCTTTTGGATGATGGCTATTGACTTTGCAGCTTCTTTCTTTAGTTTTCTCTTAGCAGCCTTTTGTTCCTTGATGACTTGTTGCTCTAGCTGCTTGAGATACTCAAATTCAACATACTCATATGATAAGGGAAGAAGTGCAGATGCCTGGTAGAGTCCTGTGGCACTTAGGTAGTTGATCATGTTTAGTCTATCAGCTTCCTTGTCTACCTGAGGTTGTGCAGTTACCACAGCCTCTGTCTCAAGATTTTCTTGAACTGGGGAGAGGGTAGGAGCATGCTTGTAGAGCCTTTTCTATCTCATTTCTTCCTTGTTCTTGAGGAGCAATGCTGCATCCTCTGCCTCCTTCCTCTCCTTGGACAATTCCTTGTTAGCCAGTTAATTCAGTTCATCTAAAGGGAGAGAGAGAGTAGTTCATCCACATTGTAGTTTTTGGTCCCCAAGTAGTTTATCCTGGCTTCCCTTAACTCATCATCCTGAGTATTTGGCCTGGGGGTAGCCCTGACGGTAGCTTCCATGAAGCCTGGAGATCCTCTTAAACTTTCTCCCCTTAGCTTCCTCTTCCTTTCTCTTTCCTCCTCCTTAATCTCCTCAGAAGTCAGTTTCCTTTTCCCTTTGTCACTCACAGGCCTTGGTGACTAAGGGTGAAAAGAGCTTTGGCCTTCATTGCTTGATTTAGCAGTCAAGCTCTGACCAGAGAGAGGTTGCGAAGCACCTTCACTATCTGGTGCCTCACTGAGGGTAATGGGTGCTGAAGAAGTTTTTGTCTTAAGGTTCATAGGTTTAACTTCTGGGCCTTCAGTCAGGCTTCCCCTTCAAAGCTAATCTTAGGGTCCACCTCAACATCCAGTTGACCAAAAATCTCACCTGCTAGCCTCTGTCTATATAGTCTTGACCTCAGCTTGTATTATTCAAACACCCTTCCTTGAATCCTATCTGCTAATCTTGCAGCTTGTCTATTTTGACTTGGGTTGACAAGTGGAAGATCAATCAGATGGATGCTCTCATAGAAGCTCAGGTTGAAAAAGTTGAAAATTTCCTGTTGACCCTGAGATCTAGAGATGACTAGAGCTCTTCTATCAGTGTCATACCACCATCCCATGATTGGATTCTCAGAGTGAGGAGATGGGGTAGGCATAGCTCTGGGAATACCCTCCTCAAACAAATTTTGTACGAGTGAGTCCACATCCATGTAGACTTGAGGAGGTTACTAAGTATGGACCATTGCAAGTGAGGGTGGTGAATCCTCAAAGTCCATACTCTGTGAAGAACTCCCAGGTTCTGTGAATGTTTGGACTTTCTCCCCTTTTTTGGTAGCATCACCTTCTTGCATGAGTGAGCTTGGGGTTAGGTCTGTCATATCCACAGGTTCTTATGGACCTTCTTGAGTTCTACTGAGTGGTCTCTCAGCTAACTTGCCCTTGAGATCGGTGATCTCAAGTTACTGGTCATTGACCCTTCTTTGTAAGACAGTCACCTGAGATTCCAGGTGACTTATTTGTAAGATTTAATAGGTGCATGTTTTTGTCAGTTTTTGCACCTTTAGTTTCAGACTCCCCTCATCTTCATCAAAAGAATCATGAGGGGATGAGAGAATAGGACCAAGGTCTTCTTACTCATCACTAGCACTTTGTTCTTGGCTGCTGGATTTCCCCTGCACCATGACAGCTTCAAGTGAAGTGTCAATGGGTTGGGTTGCCATGGTTGAGGTCTTAATGATGTAGTCACTTGCTGAAGTGAGAGCATCTTCCATATGGACTCCTAAACAGGTTCAGGGAGATCCACCTCAGTAGTAGGTGGATGATATGGCCTAGACATGGGAGAAACAGGAGTACTCATCTCTCCTTGAGCAGGGGTGGAGAAAAGAGACTTATGATACTCATTGAAGCCCATGTCTTCATCATCATAGAATTTAAGGTTTGGGATTGGTTGGTTTATATCAAGAGGCTGGGGATGGTAACTGTCCCCTGAAGGTTGTTCAGTAGAGTTTTGAGACTCTGAGTGAAGGCTTAAGGCTGTGGGGGTTGTGAGCTCATCAGGCTGAGCATGAGGAACCTCAGCACTGATCATTGGTGAGATGGAAGTGGTTTGCTTCTCAGGAGAAGTGGGAGCTCCAGTGTCCACTTCCTCCTATATGGGTGATGATATAGGGGCCTGCGCAAACTGAGTAGCATGTGCAGGGGTTTGTTTGGATTTTTTTTGGTAGGTGATGGTTATTTTTGGCTGTATAGGTGGTTGGGAAGTAGAAGGTGTGGGTTCAACACTAGCTGGTGCTGCTAGATTGTCACCTTGAGTAATGAGCTCTAACATTTTTGGGACAAGGGCTGTTTCTACCCCTATGAAGCCAGCAGTTGGCTTCCTCATAGTCTTGAAGATGCCGGGCTTTATCTGTCCCATTTGGAAAAGACAAATCACCTTCTACGTCATCTAGCTGAAGGTGAGTGTTTATGGATGCTGGAGTGATGAAGATTGTCCTCCCCTGCACTGTGGCAGATAGTGCCTTCTCCCCATCCATGGTGACCTCTTGGAAGGTCCTTCAAAATTCCAAAAGCTGATCCTCATAGAGTAGAGGATCAATGGTGAGGGAGGTGAAGTAGTTTGACAAAAGAAAGGAAATGGCAACATCTGAGAAACCAGGATCTTTCTCAGAGTATAACAGAGCAACTTGATTATGTTGCCTGTGAAGATTCATTGAGAAATCAGGTTGGTTTTTGTGGTCAGGGTTAGCCATTTGAGGTAGCTTTACTGTGAAGGAAGGTAAGAACAAAGTCAGTTTGTGGGTGAATTTAGGTTCGTAGATTTGCAGATGAAGAAGATAGTGAAAAGAGGGGGAACCGTTGAGAGAATATATATGAAATGGATTTGAGACACAGTTAATGCAAAAGAATAAACTATGAAATCCCAATGTCGCTCCCACCTCTGAAAAGGTTCCCAAAAAGGTAGTTTTCTTGGAAGTTGAAAATCTTTCGAAGGTAATTTTGTCTTTGGAAGTTTTAAGAAAAAGCTTTCGAATCCAATTTTGGCTTCGGAAGATATTTCTAAGGTTTGTGAAAATTTTGCTTCAGAAGGAAAATACTTAGAGAATTTTCAGTTCTGAGACATGTTTGGTTTCGGAGGAGATTAAGACTTGGGAGCTTTATTCTAAAGAGAATAAATCTTTTGAGATAATTGCTTTCGGAAGAAAATTGTCCTTAAAATACATGTAAGTACTTAGAAGCATATTTAAGCTTCGGAAGATATCTCAGAATTTCTTCCGAAGGTAAATTTCTTATAAGTAGTTATTTGACTTGAAGACATAATATTCTTCTGAAGACAACTTGAAATCTTCTGAAAGAAAATATGTTTGGAAAAATTTTCAAAAATCTAAGGAATATCATTGTAAGATTTTCTTCCAAAATAAATTGGGCTTATGAAGGTGATAAAATAGACAACTTAGACACACAGGTTTTTAGAAATAAAATTAATTTAAGTTTAAGAAAATCTACTCAAAGTTAATCATCCCAATAGATGATACAAGATATTTGAATCTTTGTTCATTAAAAGCTTTAGTGAACAGATTAGCATATTGTTCATTTGTGTTAACTTTGACTAGTTTGATTAATCCCTTTTCAAAATTATCTCTAATCAAATGATACCTGATGTTGATGTGTTTTGTCCTTGAGTGCTGCACAGGATTCTCTGTAATAGAGATAGCACTGTTGTTGTCTATGTGAATGGGAGTCTCTTTGAAGTTGAATCCATAGTCCAACATCTGATTTTGAATCCAAAGCACTTGAGCATAGCAGCTTGCAGCAGCAATGTATTCAGCTTCAGCAGTTGATGCAGACACACAGGATTATTTCTTGCATTGCCAAGAGACAATCCTTCCATCAAGAAATTGACATCCCCCAAATGTAGACTTTTTAATCATGTTATAGCCACTATAGTCACTATCTGTATAGGCATACAGATTGAAGTTAGAATTCTTTGGATACCAAAGGCCAAGCTTGGAAGCACCTTTGAGATGTCTAAGAATCCTCTTGGCAGCAACCATGTGTGACATCTTAGGATTGGCTTGATATCTTGCACAGATGCATGTGGCAAACATGATATCAGGCCTACTGGCTATGAGATACATAAGAGACCCAATCATACTATAAAGATGTTCATCCACACACTCCCCCTCAAGATCAGGTCCAAGGGAGTGGTTTCTGTCTATGGGTGTCTTGGCAACTTTTTAATCAGTCATGTTGAATCTTGTAAGTATATCTTGTACATACTTTGACTGACTTATGAAGATGCCATTGTCAACTTGCTTCACTTGAATTCCTAAAAAGAAGTTGAGTTCCCCCATGGCACTCATTTCAAATCTATTCTTCATCAGCCTCTCAAAGTCATTGCAGAGCTTTGGATTAGTTGACCCGAAGATAATGTCATCTACATATAAGTGAACCAGCATTAAGTCATTCCCTGTTCCTTTGATGAAGAGAGTTCCATCTATGGTACCCCTCTTGTAGCTATGTTGACAGAGATACTAAGATAATGTCTCATACCACTTTCTTGGAGCTTGGTACAACCAATAAAGAGCTTTATCAAGCATACAGACATAATCAGGATGATCTGGGTCTGTAAAGCCAGGTGGTTGTTTGACATACACCTCTTCATCAATCACCCCATATAAGAAAGCGCACTTGACATCAAGTTGGTAGACCTTGAAATCCTTGGATGCAGCAAAAGCCAGGAATATTCTTACAGCTTCAAGTCTTGCCACAAGAGCAAAAACATCTGTGTAGTTAATTCTCTCTTCTTGTGTGTATCCTTGAGCAACTAGTCTGGCCTTATTCTTGATGACAAGTCCTCTAATATCTTTATTGTTTCTAAAAACCCACTTGGTTCCTATGGTAGTCTTCTCTTGAGAAAGAGGACATAGGTTCCAAACCTTTTGTCTTTTGAATTGAAGCAGCTCCTCTTACATTGCTTCAACCCAACTTCCATCCTTTAAAGCCTCATCAACTTTCTTTGGCTCTATCTGGGACAAGAAGCAAGAGTATAGACAAACATTTTTATCATGGGTTTGTCCTCTTGTTCTCACTCCTGTATCAACATTTCCAATGATGTTTGTGGTGGGGTGAAACTTGTGGATCCTAAGTTGAGGGATCACAACAAGTTTATTGGAAAGATCTAAATTCGAGAAATTCAGATCTGGCAATGGAGTATCACCCACCATATTAGCACACTTAATAAGAGAGGCTTGATCCAATGAGTGTGTGACATCATTTATGTTGTCTTCTATGGAGTGATTATCAGCATCAAGAAATTCTTGATTATTGTCACCACTTTCATTTCCTCCTACATTTGAAGCTCCTTCACCTGAGTTTTGAACCTCTGAGCTGGAATTTGTAGGCATCTCAGATGTATCAGCTGAATTTGTCATGTTTGTGCTGATAGGATCTTCACTTGCAGGGTTAGTTATCACTGGAGCTGAAGTAGTATTATTGCTTGGTCTTCTCAGCACAAATCTTGGGTCAAGATCTCCTATTGATAAGTTACCTGTAGATCCTGAAACATTCTTACAAGATTTGTTAAAACAGTTTGTAACTATATCAAGATCAAATAGCCAATCAGGACCAGAACCTTTCACACTAGGAGTGTGCTCATTGAAGGTCACATTGGCTGACTCCTTAACTACTCTAGTTCTGAGATTGTATACTCTATAAACCTTAGCTTGGGAAGAGTCTACAATAAATTGTCCATCATCTGATTTCTCAGCAAATTTGGCTACCTAATCTTTGGTATTCAAGATGGTGCAAGGACATCCAAATGACCTGAGGAAACCAACAAACGGTCTCCTTTTGTGCCACAGCTCATAAGGAGTCTTACTATGAGTCTTAACCACTAAAACTCTATTCTATACATAGCAGATGTGTTGACTGCCTCTGCCCAGAAGGTGATGGGCAGTTTAGAGTCAGATAACATGGTTCTTGTAGCCTCAATAAGTGTCTTGTTTCTCCTCTCAGCAACACCATTTTGCTGGGGAGTCCTGGGAGCACTATATTGTCTTGTAATACCTTTTTCATCATAAAATGTGTCAAGGATTTGGTTTTTAAATTCTATTCCTTGATCACATCTTATGGTTTTGACCTTCTGATCACATTGATTCTTAATTTTTAGAATGAAGTTCTTCAAGATCTCAGGAGTCTCATCCTTAGTTCTAAGGAAAAAGACCAAGTGAATCTTGTGAAGTCATCTGTGATCACCAAACAATATGAGGTCCTTCCTAGACTCATTACACTGGTGGGGCCAAAGAGATCCATATGTAATAAGTGTAGGGGAGTAGTGATAGAGTTTCTTTCCTTTGGCTTGTGAGACACTTTGTGTTGCTTCCCTTTCAGGCATGCAACACAGTGGTCATCACTTGTAAACTCTTTCTTTGGTATTCCAGTTACCAAATCATTCTTAATTAATTTATTCATGTTTTTAAAGTTTACATGGCACATTCTTTTATGCCAGAGGAAAGACTCATCACTATTTGCTTTAGATAAAAAGCAAGAAACTTCTCTTGAGGGAGATGTTTCCTGCAGATCTATCTTGTACATGTTTCCTTTCTTGGGGGCTCTAAGCAGGATATGCTCTTGAGGAATGACCACCTCGGGCTTGAGAACAATGTACTCATGCTCAGCAAAGAGCATGTTGTGTCTCTGATCATAAAATTGGGATACACTCAGTAGATTGTACCCAAGCTCTTTGACAAAGTTTACCTTTGCAATGCTGGGCTTACCATTTATGACCCTACCACTTCCAGTAATGTAACCTCCAACATCTCCTCCAAAATCATCTAGCCCTCAATCAATTTTCTAAAAATTTGAAGTAAGGAGCCATTGCCTGTCATGTGCCTGGAACAACCACTATCAATGATCCATACATTCCTATTGGTCTTTAGCTGTTCCTGCACAAAAGGAAATGTTTAGTTACATTTAGAAACCCAAGCCTCATTGGTCTTGGGCTTATCAACGTGATTTGAAGACAATATAATAGTAAGTGATCCTATGTTCAAGCTTTGAGGATCATTAGCTGTTGTTGATGAAGAACTTTTAGTTACTTGGTATTCCTTTATCTTCCACACCATCTTTGGAAGATTAGACTTGACCCTCAATACTTTGGAAGTTTTGACAACTTCAGAAGTTTTAGAGACTGGACCTTCGGAAGATCTTGCTTTCACTGCAACAGGCTTCAGTACTTCGGAAGCATTTCTTTCTTTCGAGACCAATTTTTCTTCCGAAGGCAAGTTTTCACTTGTCTTTTTTTTTCACCTTGGAGCTTCCGAAGGGAAAAGATTTTCCTTTCGAAGCTAATTTTTCTTTCTTCTTCTCAGAAGTTTTCTCTTTGATCATGTGAATAATACTTTTAGGATTGTAGATTCAATTCTTAGCAAGATGAGAAGTACTACCACAAATGATGCAATCCATTTGCTTCCTTCTGAGAGTCTTCTTTTGAGAGAAAGACTAAACTTGATCACTTTCCACCTCCATCTTCATCTTCACAGATGATACAGCAAGCTTCTTAGGGTGAGGCTTGCTCTTGGAACTAGATGGTTCAGGCTGTGTAGCAGTGATACATAGCTGATCAACCTTTTTCTCTTTGCTGGAATGAGTTGGACATGAACTAGAACTCCTGGTACTAGACTTCATAGTTGAGTCTCAGCCTTCACCACTTCAAATGCTACAGAGATAAATACTTGTTTCTGCTTAGAGTTGAAAGCGGCCTTGATCTCTTGAGCCTTCTTTGATTTCCTCTTGGCTTTCCTGATCAAGTTCTTCCTCTTAGACTTGGTCATCCTAGATTCTTTTCTCTCCTCAAGAGAATAGTGACCCTTCTTAGGATGATCTTCTTCACTCTTCTCAGAATCATCCTTCACTATCTCCTCTTCATCCTCTTCATCTGTGGGGTCTACGAGGGGATGCACATCTTTACAAGTTCCACACCTTGGAGATCTTACAGACAATAGAGTGTGTGGAGGAGCTATCTTAGTAGATCCCAGTCTCTACTTATTCTGATAACAAACTTTTGCATGCAAGGATGAGGATATCATTTCTTGAAGGTCTCTTCTTTAAGAACACATTTTTCTGCCTTGGCTTTGCTGATCACAAGCTTAGCCTGGCATTCAGTTAACTTAGTGATGAGATCTTTAATCTGAGTCCTGTAATTGGTGTGTTCATGCTTAAGAGTTGAAATGGTTTTCTCTAAATCTTCTATTTTAAGTTTGTAATCATTTTTAGCTCTTTTGAAATCAGCTTTTAAAATATTTAAGGACTCAAGATCAGACTTTATTTTTAAGTTATAGGACCTATATCTTGTAACTTTAGCAATACATTTAGGTGTACAAAGATGTTCCAATACATTGGCTTCTTCATGATCTGCCATCAGTGCTTGGTTTGGAGATGCATCCTCAACCTGAAAGCTCCAGTCAAAGCCTCCTTCTTCAATAGCAAATGCAGCTTGCTGCTTGGGCTTCTCATTCTGGGGAGCTCCATCAGTGTAGTTTGGTCTGGTTTTTGCTTGGCAACCACTTGTTCTTGGTGCCTTGCACTCTCTAGCAACGTGTCCTATTTGGTTATAGTTGTAACAGTTCACTTTTCTTTTGTCCAGCCCAAACTTTCCACTGGTTGCATTGCTAGGAAACTTCCTCCCTGTCCACTTGTAAAACTTCTTGGCTCTGTGAGTGAGAAGAGCCATCTGTTGGACTATTTCCATGTACTCCAGATCATCTGGATGGATACAGTCCAGGTCTTCAAGGGTAAAGAGAAAGTTGCCTGTGCTTTCATTAGTAGACACAAAGGCTTGTGAAGAGCTTGTCTCTTGGAATGGGCTTCCTTGGATGTAGCTCTCTCTTGGTGTCTCCGAGAAGTTGATGAAAGGACCCTTTTGTGAGTTTTCAGGGTAGCAGATGAGATGATGTTGTGGTTCTTGATTGAGTGCTAACAATTCAAGGTTTAATTGACCTAATTTTATGATTTTACATCATGATTATGGTGGAATAGTCTCAAGTTGTTTGTCTTTTGATTTATAGGTGTTAGGAGCTAAAGGAGGCTTACTTGGGAGAAAAAGGGAGCAAAACACGAAACTACAAGGACTGAATATGTAAACATCAAATGTTACAAAAAAGGCACAAAATTAGGCATACCGACGTATGATGCGCCGGGTATGGGCGTATAGTACGCCGATCAGCGTATTTGTGGGCCTATTTGCCGGCGTATTTGACAAAAATTATAGAAGGGGCCGGTATGATATGCCAACCCTGGGCGTATCATACGCCGGTCACCAACTAACTTCCGGAATTTATGGAATTTCAAGCTATTTAAACATAATCCAACCCTAAGTCGGGAGAGAACTTTTGAAGCTTCATTCTTGATGATTCTAAAGCGATTTTTGGTGTTCCAAAGCTCACCAAATCATCAACAAACATTCTTCAATTCAAGATCAAAGGCATAATGAAGATCATGCGTGGCTAGTTCCTTCTTGATTGCTTTCGGGTGGATAGTTCTTTACAAGTGAGATAGTTAGTCATGCTTTGGGTTTCTATGTTAAACACTTTATGATTAAATGTAATTGAATGTTTTGATTGAGTTAAACAATTTGTTTATTAAGAAAGTTATTTGCTTTATCATCAGTTTCTGGTTTCCTTGCATCGTTAGCTCATTGAGAGTAGTAGATAACTTGATATAGATGAATTGGTAACTTTGTGAATGAATGAGTCTTAAAAGATTGTTCCTTTGTTATCAAGTCAATCAAAAGCTAAGATCTTGTGTCGTGTTATGCAACCCTAAAAGTATATTTGATAACCCATCGATCTTGTAGAACTAAAAACCCGGAAGTGATTATTTCTTTTTATTTAGTTAAATTAGTTTCAAAAATTCTTTCTTTTTCCAATTGTGTTCATTAATTCATTCAAAGTTTCAATGTTTAATTATAAAGTTTGTGTCATTTAGTAAATCGAGTTACAATTGTTAAACACTTCCCGCTTATTCCCTGTGGAGACGAGCTTACTTACCCTTACACAATAAAGGTAGCTAAGACCAATATATTAAATTGTTTTTGATTGAGTCTCGACAACCAGATCAAAATGGTGCCATTGCCGGGGAATTAGTGCGCTTAGCGTTTAATAGTTTTTATTTGCTTTTCTTAAAAATTTTATAAAAAAACCTAAAAAGATTCTACTTTTCTGTTTTTTCCTTTTAATTTGTTTTTATTGTTCAGTATTACGCGAGGTATTTTGTGTTTTCTTGTTTGCAGGTAGCTACTATGTAACACCCCAAATTTTATTTAAAAGAAAACGAAAAAAAAAAGAATTCAGAAAGAAAAGTAAATGGACACAAGATGAGGGGTGCAAGGTGTAAAAGTGCACAAACTTCATTATTTTAATAATATAAGAGGTATGGTCGCCCATAAAGCAGGGATCTGCTTTTCTGCTCTCAGCCAGAAGAAGAAAAAGAAGAAGAAGAAGAAGAAGGAAATTTCTGGTTTTTGTAGAAAAAGGAAGAAGAAGCTGCTAAGGTGAGTTCTCTTGAACACGAGTTCGGTTTCAGTTGGGTTTTAAGTCCTAAACCGAAGTTCTTGATGTTTTAGAAGTTGTTCTCGGGAATTTGAAGCTAAAATCACAGGTGGAAGTACCTGGTTTGAATTTCTGCTTCAGGTGAGTTTCTAGACCCCTCTTTTACAGATTTTAAAGCTTTGGGGCTGTTATGCATACCGGGTAAACGTTTTTGAAAGTTAACCAAATGTTATGCTTGTTGTTGTTCGACAGTATCTGTTGTGGTTATGTGTTTGGTTGTGGTTTAGTGATTAGAATTGTTGCTAAAATGTTTAGATGCCCTTAGTATGCTAGATCTGTGCTTGGGTAGTGTTAGAATGCCTTTCGGATGATTTTTGGCAGTATTAGAGACATTTCAGAATGTTCCCATGTGCCTGACTGATACATGACTAAGTGTGCTGATGCGCCCAGGTGGTGCGCCCAAATAGTAGCCATGCGCCCAGATAGTGTCCAGGCGGCTAAGTGTTGGCCATGCGCCTACATAGTGCCCATGCGCCCAGAGTGCCCATGTGCCCAGAATTGTTTCTGTGGCTAAGTGTTGGAACGCCTGAATAGGGCTCATGCGCCCAAATAGTTCCCATGCGCCCAGGCTATTTACACTTAGAATTTTCATGCCGATGCGCCTAGAATGTTATGTTGTGCCTAGTTTTGGACTTAGGGATTTCTTAGGGGCTTTAAGAGGTGATGTTTGAGATAGGTCCCGTTGGGTTGTGTTGGCTTGTGCTTGATGCATGCTTGGTGTTGTGTTGTGGTTTCTGGTGATGTGTGTGGTGTGTTGTCTTTCTTTGTTAAACGGTTTTCAAAACGTATGTATTATGTTTTATTATACGTTATGTATGATGTATGGCTTTACGTGATGTGACGTATGATTGTACGTAAAGTATTATGTAACGAAGTGAAAGACAATAATAATGAAAAGTGGAACGTAATAATTGTCTTGCAAGCAAGACTGAGGTGAGTGACTGTGTTGTCACAAAAGACTCGTTAGCCAAGGTTGAGGTGAGTGACTGTGTTGTCACAAAAGACTTGTATGCCAGGCTGAGGTGAGTGACTGTGTCTCACAATAGACTCGTAAGGGGTTTAATCCAAGAGATTGACCCGAGTGATGTCTTGATGCTCGCCTCGGTGCTGTGTCGGTCTTCGGACAAGACGCGGGGGTTTGTTTACAGACCCCGGCACAGTACCCATCTTCGGACATGAGTCGGGGGTGTTGCAAACAGAGACGGGGTCCTTGTCGTGTACCCTAGTACTGTGTCGGTCTTTGGACATGACGCGGGGGTTTGTTTACAGGCCCTGACACAGTATCGGTCTTCGGACATGAGTCGGGGGTATTGCATGAGATAGGATCCAGATTGAAGTGAAAGATAATGATGAAAGTATGAAATGTACGAATTGAATGATGATGAAGATAATAAATATTATCAATGTGTACGTATGATGTGTGATCGCATACGATTACGAAGGTTATGTTTTAACGAAAGTAAAGTATTTTATTTATAAAACTAGATCTCACTCAGCGTCGCTGACTTTTTGTATGCATAATAGTTGGCAGGTATTTTGTTGATGCTGAGGAGTTGCAGGCATGGATGCATAAGCTACTAGGAGTGTTTCGAAGACTGGCATCCACATTTTGACATGTTATTGTATTTTGATATGTAAACAATTTATGTAACGAGATAACATGATTTAATTATTAATGAAAGTTTTTAAATTCCGCTGCAAAAGTAATGTTTTTTTGAATATTTTATGCGATGAGGGTCCAGCTGTAAGCGTCCCGGGAACGGGGCCTTACAAGTTGGTATCAGAGCTAAAGTTTAAGAGAATTGGGTAAATATTTTCAAAAAAAACCTAATCTTAAACTGAGAATGGGACGAAAGGAATGGGATGCCAGTCCTAGTAGCTACATGCCTGCAGGTAAAAGTTTTATGTAAAGGTTTTATGTAAGTAAATGTTAACCGGTATTATTTGCGCATGTTATGTGGCTTGTGTGCTTTTGTGTAGATTTAGATACTGATGTAGTCAGGAAAGGAAATGCTTAGGAAATAAAGAGTAAAGTAAGTGGCTAAACACAACTGGCCACTGTGATTAGGGACTTACTATACTTGACATATCTTGAGCTATTACCTTGATTGATAGTGTTAGTGTTTGAATCTTGTAGTGTTCTAGATGGCTGGCGGTAGGTCTTCTGAGGCTTCGCGAGGTGGAGGTCATGGTGGACGTGGGGTTAGACCGTGTGTCATGAGGAGCAGAGCTAAGACCGCTGAGACGGATCCTGATGAGCTAGCGCTTCGTCACCAGGAGGGTGAGGACGGGAGTGCTAATCTGAGAGCCTCAATGAAGGAGGCAATAGCAGAGGAAGTCCAACAGGTCATGCAGACGATTCTGCCGACTGTAGTGACTGACGTCATTAGAGCCATGAAGGTGGATGAGGAGAAGGAGAGTGAGAAGAGGAGAACCGCACGACAAGAAGGTGAAGCTAGAGGTTCTAGGGGTATGGAGCAACCCGATGCTGACATGGTTGTCTCCAGTGGCGATGAGGAGGAGGAGGAAGCGGTGCAAGAGACTGTGAAGGAATGCAGCTACGAAGCATTCCAAAGGTGTAGGCCTCCTGTGTTTGATGGAAATGGGAGTGCTGCTGCTGCACAACGTTGGGTGAGAGAGATGGAGGCGGTACTTGACATTAGCGAGTGCCGCGAGGATCAGAAGGTGAAGTTTGCTACCCACTCATTCGTGGATTCAGCCTTGTGCTGGTGGGACAATATTGTTCAGGCTGAGGGCACCAGGGCAATCGGGAGGATGAGGTGGAAGGAGCTGAAGAGCTTGGTAATCAAGGAGTTTTGCCCTCATAGAGAGCTTGACAAAGTTGAGAGGGAGTTCCTGCAGCTAGAGGCGGGAACGATGACTCACCAACAGTACACCACAAAGTTCAATGAGATGGCAAGGCTGGTGCCAGATTAGGTGACGCCTGTGTCATGAAAGATCAAAAGGTATATTCAAGGTCTGCCGGTAGATATCCGCAGACATCTGGTCGTTGCCCGGCCAAGCACGTTTAGGTCGGCGGTCGATTTGGCGGGGAGGTTGTATGACGAGCGTGAGGCGGTGGCGATGAAGGACGAAGAAGGGAAGCAGAGCTATGATAGGGTTGAGAATGGAAGGTGGGATGATGACGATGATGATGGTGAATTTGTGGCTGGAGGTAAGACGATGAGGCTCGATGATCAGAAGAGGATGACTGAGAGGGAAGAGGTATGCAAGAAGTGTGGTAGAGGCCACGCAGGGGAGTGCAAATGGGGATCGAGCATATGTTTCCAGTGTGGAAGAGAGGGCCATAGGGCGAGGGATTGTCACATGGCTAGATGTTACGTCTGTGGCGAGACTGGACATATGAGCAGAAACTGTAAGAAGTCAAGAGTACAGAGCTCCGGTGCAAGGAGGGATGGTAGAGGATGAAGGTCAGAGCATTCGCTATGACCAGGAGGAGGCAAGAGCGGACTTCGACGCGATATCAGGTACGTTTCTGGTAAGTTAAATTTATGCCGCTATGCTTTAAATTATGTTGCTAGTAGTAGTTTCATTCCTGCTGCCTTGTGTTAAGTTGCACGTTAGGAGTAGGAAGATCGATGCGTCCTTCGATGTAGAAATTGCTATTGGTAAGTCCACTAGGTTACCGGATGTCCTAGAGGATTGCGCGATAGGATTGAGAGAGCGCGTGTTTCTTGCTAGACTGTTCAGGACAAACATGGATGGATAGACGTGCGCCTTCGGAAGGATTGGCTTGTAGCCTATGAGGCAAACACCGAGTGTTGCAAGAAGGAGGTTTGAGCAATCGCGCCCGACAGGAGTTCGGTGCCGATCTACGACGAAGAAATGATGATGAAGGTCTTGTCTTGGGAAAAGAGATCATCCAAATTAGAAGGCGAGTAAAGTTAACACTGAGAAATAAAGGGCCAATCTGAATTGTTGCCCAGGTAAGAGAAGTGGCATGTCAACTGGAGCTACTCGACGTGTTAAGTGAAGTTATCCAATATTTCATGTGTCTCGTTTAAGAAAGTGCTCAATCGATGAGGATGTGATCGTGCCACTTGAGAATACCGAGATGGATGAAGGATTCAACTACGTGGAGCAACTGAGGGTCATTTATGATAGAAAGGAAAGAAGGGATAAGTCGAAGGATGGTTCCACCTGTACGAGTACAGTGAAGCCCAGAAGGGGACTAAGCCTACGTGTAAGATCAAGGAAGAGGTGAGACATCATTACCCGTGACTATTCGAGAAGCGACAGGTTTCGGGGATGAAACCTATACAATGGGGGTGGACTTGTAACACCCCGAATTTTATTAAAAAGAAAACGAAAAGAAAAGAATTCAGAAAGAAAAGTAAATGGGCACAAGATGAGGTGTGCAAGGTGTAAAAGTGCACAAACTTCATTATTTTAATAATATAAGAGGTATGGCCGCCCATAAAGCAGGGATCTGCTTTCCTGTTCTCGGCCAGAAGAAGAAAAAGAAGAAGAAGAAGGAAATTTCGGGTTTTTGGAGAAAGAGGAAGAAGAAGCTGCTAAGGTGAGTTCTCTTGAACACGAGTTCGGTTTCAGTTGGGTTTTAAGTCCTAAACCGAAGTTCTTGATGTTTTAGAAATTGTTCTCAGGAATTTGAAGCTGAAATCGCAGGTGGAAGTACCTGGTTTGAAGATCTGCTTCAGGTGAGTTTCTAGACCCCTCTTTTATAGATTTTAAAGCTTTGGGGCTGTTATGCATACCGGGTAAACGTTTTTGAAAGTTAACCAAATGTTATGCTTGTTGTTGTTCGACCGTATCTATTGTGGTTGTGTGTTTGGTTGTGGTTTAGTGGTTAGAATTGTTGCTAGAATGTTTAGATGCCCTTAGTATGCTAGATCTATGCTTGGGTAGTGTTAGAATGCCTTTCGGATGATTTTTGGCAGTATTCGAAACATTTCAGAATGTTCCCATGCGCCTGACTGATACATGACTAAGTGTGCTGATGCGCCCAGGTGGTGCGCCCAAATAGTAGCCATGCGCCCAGATAGTGTCCAAGCGGCTAAGTGTTGGCCATGCGCCTACATAGCGCCCATGCGCCCAGAGTGCCCATGCGCCCAGAATTGTTTCTGTGGCTAAGTGTTGGAACGCCTGAACAGGGCTCATGCTCCCAAATAGTTCCCATGCGCCCAGGCTGTTTACACTTAGAATTTTCATGCCGATGCGCCTAGAATGTTATGTTGTGCCTAGTTTTGGACTTAGGGATTTCTTAGGGGCTTTAAGAGGTGATGTTTGTGATAGGTCCCATTGGGTTGTGTTGGCTTGTGCTTGATGCATGCTTGGTGTTGTGTTGTGGTTTCTGGTGATGTGTGTGGTGTGTTGTCTTTCTACGTTAAACGGTTTTCAAAACGTAGGTAATATGTTTTATTATACGTTATGTATGATGTATGGCTTTACGTGGTGTGATGTATGATTGAACGTAAAGTATTATGTAACAAAGTGAAAGACAATAATAATGAAAAGTGGAACGTAATAATAGTCTTGCAAGCAAGACTGAGGTGAGTGACTGTGTTGTCACAAAAGACTCGTTAGCAAAGGTTGAGGTGAGTGACTGTGTTGTCACAAAAGACTTGTATGCCAGGCTGAGGTGAGTAACTGTGTGTCACAACAGACTCGTAAGGGGTTTAATCCAAGAGATTGACCCGAGTGATGTCTTGATGCTCGCCCCGGTGCTGTGTCGGTCTTCGGACATGAAGCGGGGGTTTGTTTACAGACCCCGGCACAGTACCCGTTTTCGGACATAAGTCGGGGGTGTTGCAAACAGAGACGGGGTCCTTGTCGCGTACCCCGATACTGTGTCGGTCTTCGGATATGACGCGGGGGTTTGTTTACAGGCCCCTGCACAGTATCGGTCTTCGGACATGAGTCGGGGGTATTGCATGAGACAGGATCCAGATTGAAGTGAAAGATAATGATGAAAGTACGAAATGTACGAATTGAACGATGATGAAGAAAATAAATGTTGTCAATGTGTACGTATGATGTGTGATCGTATACGATTACGAAGATTATGTTTTAACGAAAGTAAAGTATTTTATTTATAAAACTAGAACTCACTCAGCGTCGCTGACTTTTTGTATGCATAATAGTTGGCAGGTATTTTGTTGATGCTGAGGAGTTGCAGGCATGGATGCATAAGCTACTGGGAGTGTTTCGAAGACTGGCATCCACATTTTGACATGTTATTGTATTTTGATATGTAAACAATTTATGTAACGAGATAACATGATTTAATTATTAATGAAAGTTTTTAAATTCCGCTGCAAAAGTAATGTTTATTTTGAATATTTTATGCGATGACGGTCCAGCTGTAAGCGTCCCGGGAACAGGGCCTTACATACTATGTTAATGCATACGGGATTTTCAGGACGGACCTTACCACTGCAATTTGATCAAGAAATCAAGAAGACTACAAGAGCGAATTGTGTGTTTCAAAAAGCATCAACTTTAAGGACTTTTCAAATTCGTGGTCAAAAAAGATCTAAAGAAGGTGTTGGATCATATGAGGCTGGTGCAACCAAAATAACACTTACAATAATTTTGTGTACAAGTTGAAGAAGTCTTCCGAAGACAAAACTACTCTTCCGCAGCTATGTCAAAGATCTTCCGAAGTATTATGTCTGAAGAACTTCCAGAGGAAAACTAAGTCTTCTGAGACTAAGTAGTTTTCCTTCGAAAGTTTATGAAGAACTTTCGAAGGATAGAACAAAGTCTTCCGAGACCAAGCAGTTCTCCTTCCGAAGCATTCACACTTAAAAGATCCAAGACAAAGTATTCTGAAGAATAAAGTCATAAAGACCTGTAGAAGACTCGGAAGAAGTTGCTTCTTCGGAAGTATAAATGGCCTCCGAAGAACTTATTCTTCCGAAGCCATTTAGCTTCGGAAGAATCAACTATGAACCAGTGGACATAAGTATGGTCTGTTTGATAGATTTGATACACTGCATGGTGCTTTCCTAAACCATGTAGTTGACCATACTTTAATTTTCTATTCACCTTTTCAACTTAGTATAGTTGCCATCTTTAGTTGGTGAAAAAAGGTAAGTCATGGACCTGTCATGACTACCTTATCTAGGATATTATTTTTTCTTAGATACTTTACTTCTAGCAATGTAGTATTTGTCTAGTTGTAGATTCCAGCTGGTTTTCTAAGTATAATCGGCTGTAGCTAGTATTATATATAGTTTCTTATTGTAACTTAAGTGAACGGGGGTTTAGAAAGAGTCTTGTAATACTGAGTTGAAAAGTAATATATACAAGTATCTTGAAAACCATTCTCTTGTTCATTAACTTTGTATATTATTATCAACTTTAGTTTGAGATTCTGTGTTTCATCGATTAAGTGAGACTTAGTGAGTTTTGTGTTGAGAGTTAAAACCGATCCTACAATTAGTATCAGAGCATCCAGGCTCTTGATTATGAGATCTAACCATCCCAATCACCCTTGCTTCTTCATACTCACTCACTTCACTTTAATGGCTCTTAACCAGAAATTTTTTGAGTCCAAAATGGGAACCATGACCAAGGCTCCTATCATCACTCTTGATGATTTTGGAACTTAGTTCAAACGTATTGAAGGGTTCATCAAGTATCAAGATAGCATGTGGTGATCTGTCACTCATGGTCCTTACCTTCCTAAGGTAGAATCCCTAGCTGGTAATGGTGCCATGATAGAGAAGGCCGTTGAAGACTACTCTGATGAAGACATCAAGAAAATAGACATTGACTGCAAAGCAATGACTGTTTTGCTTACAGCCATACCAAACTCCATAATGGTTGGCTTTCAGCAATGCGAGTTAGCCAAAGAACTCTTTGATGCTTTGAAGCTGATGTACTCTGGTTCCACTGAATCCAAGGAGTCCAAGAAGGATGTACTGAAGCAGAAGTTTGAAAACTTCACATTTATCATTGGTGAGACCTTAAGCAAATAATACTTCAGGTACATGAACTTGATCACCTCTTTTCAGTCTATGGGAGTGGATCTAGAAAAGAGAGACATTGTAAGGAAATTCATGAGCGCACTTCTTCATGAATGGACTTTCTATTGTGTTTCTATCAAGAGAACTGAGAATCTTAACACTCTCACCATGACTGAACTGTATGAAATCCTTGATGGATATCGTATGGAGATGGAGACTCAGAAGAGCCACCAGATGAACAGACCCTCAAATCCTGCTGTCAGCAATGCTCTACATGTTGCTGAAGGATCAAGAACTCCCCAACCACAGTTGTACCTGAAATATCCCTAACTGCCATCATCTTCCTCTGGTCCATAGATCACTTTCCCTGAGACACCCAGGTCTCAACAGGCTCAACACACTCCTTTTTAGGATAGTTGTGCCTTTATCTCAGGAAGTGAACCCTCTGGAGATTTTCAATTCTGCTTTGATGATCTAGAGTGCTTTAGCCTAGATGACATTGAGTACATAGACATTGTCCAACAGATGGCTCTCCTAACCTACAGAGCAAAGAAGTTCTTCAAAAGAACTAAAAGGCAGTTCCCTCAGAACCCAACCAACAACAAATTTGGATTTGATAAAAGCAAAGCCAAATGTTACAACTGTGACCAGCTTGGTCACTTTGCTAGGGAATGCAAAGCTCCAAGATCCAATCCTGGAGCAACTCAAGCCTCCCAACGTCCTACTACCTCAAGGGCTACGCCAAAACCTACTGAGCAGCAAACTACGGCTCTTGCTCAAGTGCTTGACTGGAGCTTTATGTTGCAAGATGTCACTCCTGCTCAAGCTCTCATGGCTGGAACTGAAGACAACAAGGTATATGAAAACCTCTGTACTCTAGCTTGTATTGCGAAGGTTAAACTTTATCAGGACTACAACATGGAAACTAAATCTGATATTGAGTTCTTAAACATCCTAAAATCTGATTTCAAGAGAGCAGAATCTGACTATAAACTCAAAATTGAAGAGTTAAAGAAAACTGTTTCCTCTTTAAAACATGAACACACAAACTACAGGGCTCAAATAAAGGATTTGATTTCTAAGTTGACTAAGGCACAAGCCCAGCTAGTAATAGTTGAGGCTAAAGCAAAGAAGTATGCTATTGAAGAGCATAACTTCAACACCATCATTGCATCATCCTCCCACTCAAAGGTGTGTTATCAAAACAAAAGTGGGTTGGGAACCAATAAAATTGCTCACCACATTCTTATGTGTCTATTAGATAGCCAAGATATGGTACTCATTAGCAAAAGGTTCCAACTGTTGACCCACTACCCCATGAGCAAAAGAGTGATGCAACTATGGTGACCACCACACGGAAGGATAAGGTAGAAAACCTCATTCCCACCGCTCAGGTCCTACCCCGTACCACCAAAGATAGAAAGAACAAAATCAAGGCAGCAAAGAAAACTACCATGAAGGTGACTGAGTCTAGGATAAAGATAGATCCCAGGCAAAAGGGTGTATTCATTTTAGTTGGATTCCAAGTGGTTGGAAACTGTGACTCAGGAAAGGAATGTAGTACCAACATTCCTGTCCAACTGAAGGATCAGAAGTTAATGGGGAAACCTATTGAAGAAAAGAAGTGCAAGAACCAATAGCCATCACGCCCCATCAAGAGTAGCATTAAGTGCATAATCTGTGGTCTGCATAACCACATGGCTAAAGACTGTTACTACAATCCTGCAAGCACGCATTATGCAACCAATGTTAAAAGGGAAGGAGTCAAGGAAGGTTTCACATTTGGACCTTATCACATGGTCCAAGTGACAAGGAAAGGAAAGCTTGTTTCCGAAGCTAAGTTGCTTTCAGAAGAAAATCATTCTTTCGAAAGAAAAATAGCTTCGGAAGACAAGCCAAAGAACAAACAAAGGAACAAAAGAAATCTTTTGAAATCTTCCGAAAAGAAAGTTGCCTCGGAAGAAGGTCATGCTGCTCAATCCTCTTTAGGATCATCTACATTAGTCAACCATAGGATGGTATGGAAGAACAGAACAGACGCTGCAGCCAATACCTCTTCTTCGCAAACACAAATTGAACCCACTTGCCTATACTTTCGTTCAATTAAATCATCTACATTGGAAGAACCCAAGACCAACAAGGCTTGGGTTTCTAATAGTAACTAATCATCTCACTTTATGTGGAGGAACATCCATATGACAAGAATGGAAATGTATGGATTATGGATAACGGATGCTCCAGGCACATGACAGGGAACAGATCTCTTCTTCAACAATTTGAACATTTTGATGGAGGTCCTGTTAAGTTTGGAGGTGAAGCCGGATGATACATTTCTGGTAGAGGTAGTGTATCCAATGACAAGTTAAAAGTTGACAAAGTAAACTTTGTCAAAAAGCTTGAACACAATCTATTAAGTGTTTCTCAATTCTATGATCAAAAGCACCAAATGGTTTTCACAGAACATGAGTGCATTATCCTCAAACCCGAGATGACAATTCCTCAGGAATTGGTGTTTCTTAGATCTCCCAGGAGAGGGGATATGTACAAGCTGGATATGAACAATGCTTCCCCACTGGGTGAAGTATCATGCTTTCTTTCCAAAGCCAATAGTGATGAGTCAACTCTTTGGCATAAAAGAATGTGCCATGTTAATTTTAAAACCATGAACAAGTTGGTTAAAAATAATTTGGTACATGGTGTGCCTAAAAAGGATTTTCTGTAAAGACAACTGTGTTGCTTGCCTAAAAGGAAAACAACACGAGGTCACTCACAAATCCAAAAAGGTTAACTCTATCACCACTCCATTACAGTTATTGCACATGGATCTTTTTGGTCCCACAAGTATAATGACCATTGGAAGGAAATCATACAGCCTTGTGATTGTTGATGATTTTACAAGATTCACTTGGGTAATCTTTTTAAGAACTAAAGATGAAACGACTGGAACTTTAAAATCTTTTATTCTTAAAATTCAAAATCAAAAGGATCACAAGATAAAAATCTTTAGAAGTGATCAAGGGACTGAGTTTAAGAATCAAGTTCTTGACTCATTCTGTAACTCAAAAGGGATTACCAGACAATATAGTGCTCCTACAACTCCTCAACAGAATGTTGTTGCTAAGAGGAGGAACAGGACACTTATTGAGGCTGCAAGAATAATGTTAGCTGATTCAAAACTGCCTCTAACTTTCTGGGCAGAGGCAATCAGCACTGCATGTTATGTGCAAAATAGATTTCTCATTGTTAAGCGACCCTTTATGAGCTATAGAACAAGAGGCCACCGTTCATTGGCTTTCTTAGGTCCTTTGGCAGCAGGTGTACCATACTCAACACAAAGGACAATTTAGCAAAATTTGCTCAAAAGTCGGATGATGCTATCTTTGTTGGATATTCCTCCACCTCTATTGCTTATAGAGTGTATAATATCAAAACTCAACAGTTTGACGAATCATCCAACATTGTTGTTAATGAGCACACTCCTTGTGTTAAAAGGAATGGACCTGAATATATTTTTGATTTAGAATTGTTTCCAAACTATTCTAAACCATCTTGTGAGAATGTTTCAGCTGGAACAGGAACTCTAAGTGACCCATATGAAGATCAACTGTTTGAGTTACCCAGACCTATTTCTAGTTCTCCAAGAAGAAATGAAGAACAAGCTCCTACTGTTGAAAGTCCTGAAAGCATGAGTATCTCAGGAAACAAAGGAGCTTCAACAAATTTTCAGTTCACTGAGCCTCATAACCTAGAGGTTGACAATTCAAGCACTCAACACCAAGCTGATGAAGATAGTTACAAGGAGGACCATGCGAATGTCTCGCAGCATACTGCCATTGATGATGTCACTCATTCAATCAATCAACCCTCATTGAATGAATGTGAGACATCAGCTGGAGAAGGTGTTCAAAGTTCTGAGCAAAACTTCTCAAACTTAGACCTATCTATGCAATTAGATGTAATTCCTAGTCTCAGGATACACAATACTCATCCAGCTGAAAACATCATTGGGGATGTATCAAAAGGTGTATGAACAAGAAATCAGACCCACAATGAGAATGTATGCTTGTAATCATGCTTTCTCTCTCAGTTGGAAACAAAAAACGTGGAAGAAGCCCTCAAGGATAGCAATTGGATTGAAACTATGCAAAAGGAATTACTTCAATTTAAGAGGCAAAAGGTATGGAACCTACGTCCTTTTCCACCTGGCCAAGTCCCTATTGGCACCAAGTCGGTGTTCAGAACAAGAGAGATGATAGAGGTTTGATCATCAAGAAAAAGGCAAGACTTGTTATTCAAGGATACACACTAGAAGAAGGCATAGATTACACCGATGTCTTTGCACCTGTTGCAAGACTTGAAGCTGTGCGAATCCCTTGCTTTTATAGCATCCGAGACATTCACAGTCTATTAACTTGATGTCAAATGTGCATTTTTGTATGCGGATATAGACAGAGAAGTCTATGTGTGTCAACCACTTGGATTTGAAGACCCATAACATCCTAACTATGTTTGTAAACCGGATAAAGCACTTTATGGGCTGCAAGCACCTAGGCTATGGTATGAGACTCTGTCTCAGTTTCTCCTCAAAAACGGCTACACCAGAGGCACCATAGATAAGACATTGTTCATAAAGAAATCTGGGAAGGACATGCTGCTTGTTCAATTCTATATTGATGACATCATATTTGGTTCCTTAAATGACCAAATGTGCAAAGACTTTGAAAGCATCATGAGAAAGAAATTTGAGATGAGCTCCATGGGAAAGATGGATTTCTTTCTTGGAATTCAAGTGAAGCGGATGGAAGAAGGGTTCTTTATCAACCAGTCTAAGTATGCTAAGGACATCTTAGAAAGATTTGAGATGAAAGATTGTAAGATAGCCAAGACACCTATACCCAGAAATCACAATTTATGTCCGGATTCCAAGGGGGAGGATACTGATCAGCATCAGTACAGGGCAATTACTGGATACCCAGAAATCACAATTTATGTCCGGATTCCAAGGGGGAGGATACTGATCAGCATCAGTACAGGGCAATTATTGGATCTTTGATGTATCTCATAGCTAGTAGACCTGATATCATGTTTGCAACTTGCATCTGTGCAAGATATCAGGCTGCTCCCAAGGTGTCTCACCTAATTGCTGTCAAAAGGATTCTTAGATACCTCAAAGGAGCTCCCAAACTGGGTCTTTGGTATCCTAAGAATAAGGATTTCAATCTTTATGGGTACTCTAACAGTGATTATGGTGGCTGTAACATTAACAAGAAATCCACATCAGGAGTATGTCAATTTTTTGGTGGAAGGATTATTTCCTGGCAATGCAAGAAGCAATCATGTGTCTCTACATCAATAGCTGAAGCTGAATACATTGCTGCTGCGAGCTGCTATGCTCAACTGCTATGGATTTGAAATCAGATGTTAGACTATAGATTCAACTTCATGAATACTCCTATCCACATAGACAACACGAGCGCTATTTCCATTACAAAAAATCCAGTCAAGCACTCCAACACAAAGCACATTGACATCAGGTATTATTTCATTCGAGATATTCATGAGAAACACTTGATTAAACTAGTAAAAGTCAATTCAAATGAACAATATGCTGACATGTTCACCAAAGCCTTTGATGAACAAAGATTTAAATACTTAATCACAGCTATTGGGATGATTAACATTGACTAGTTTATTTCTTTTGAAAACCATTTTAAAATGTGTCTTGTTTATGTTGTCTAATTACAATCTAAGCCCTACTACTAATGTTTTTCTTCTAAGTGGAAATTCTTCCGAAAAGAAATTCGCCCTCGGAAGAGATATTTATATCTTCCGAAGGTAAATTCCTCAACTTTAATACTCTCTTTCGAAGAGTTTTTACCATTGGAAAAAAAATTGATCATAGATCAAATTTATCTCCGAAGATTATTAACTTCTTCTCTCAGAAGAAGTCTTTTCTCTCGGAAGCAACTTTCCCTTGGAAGAAAACTTTTACTGTGTAACGAAAATCTTTGGGCTCTACTATGTAAACTTAAGATCTTTTCAGAATATTTTAAAGAATATACCTTACCTCCGTACTCAAGTACATACCCAAACTATCTTTTCACCTTATCGGTATGGTCTTTTAACCATATTAAAAACTTCCGACTCTCTTTCTTTATCTTTTTTACCACCACTGAAACCTAATATTCCCATTATCATCTTCACTCTCTCTCAAATTCCTTTAACCAAACAATACTTTCTTACAATGGTTCTCAATCCTCAACACAACCAAGTCGCAATCCCTGATTCCTCTAAGGATGCTGACTTTACCCCCATCATCGATTTTCTGTTCCACTCCACATACTTTACCACCCTCACTGTAAACCCCACCATATACTATAATCACATGACCGAATTTTGGGCAAATGGTCGTTGTCAAACTCAAAATGATGAGAGGGTCATCAGGTCGAGAATCAGTGGACAAGAGATCATTATTTCTGAATCTACCATCAGGGAGCATCTGGAGCTTCATGATGAAGGCGCCCCTACTGAATTCCCCAATCTGAGCTAGCAAACACATACACTCAGATGGGATATGGTGGTGATGTGCACAAGTCCACTGTTTACAAGTTTAATTTCTCTTACTACTGGAAATTCTTGTTGCACATCGTTTTACACTACCTATCCAACAAGTCAGGGGGTTGGGATCGTTTCCCATATGATCTGGGCTTCCTAGTCTATGGATTGGTAAAAGGCCTCCGCTTCGGCTATTCAAGGTTTGTACAAAACAATCTGTGAGGAAATCTTACCCAGGATTCATTTTTCATGTATCCCCAGTTTATTCAGCATATCATAAACTGTGAGATGGACCAAAACAGACTACAAAAAGTAGACACTCTAATGGTCCCTCACATGAGGCTGGGCATCTTCAAGACCTTGAAGATGGTGTCCACCAATTTCACGGGGAGATTCACTGATTTTCTCCCAGATATGCTTGAGCCAACGGCTCCTGGTGACATCACTGCAAGCCAACTAGGTGATGAACCCACACCAGACCTTCCCACTCAAATGCCAACTACTTCTTCCCACCTAATAAAGGTAACATACACCAGACACCCCAAGCAAACCCCTGATCATTCTACTCTGATTGATCAGGTCCCATCTGTTCACACTAAAAAGGATTGAGTGGAACTTAGGGCTCCCACTCAGCCAGAGGTCCTACCATCCTCCACCATCGACCTCAATATCAGTGTTGAGTTTCCTCAGTTGAGAAAGAAATTTGAGATGAGCTCCATGGGAAAGATGGATTTCTTTCTTGGAATTCAAGTGAAGCAGATGGAAGAAAGGTTCTTTATCAACCAGTCTAAGTATGTCAAGGACATCTTAGAAAGATTTGAGATAAAAGATTGTAAGACAGCCAAGACACCTATACCCAGAAATCATAATCTATGTCCTGATTCCGAGGGAGAGGATACTGATCAACATCAGTACAGGGCAATTATTGGATCTCTGATGTATCTCACAGCTAGTGGACCTGATATCATGTTTGCAACTTGCATCTATGCAAGATATCAGGCTGCTCCCAAGGTGTCTCACTTAATTTTCGTCAAAAGGATTCATACATGCCTTAAAGGAGCTTCCAAACTGGGTCTCTGGTATCCTAAGAAAAAGTATTTCAATCTTTATAGGTACTCTGACAATGATTATGGTGGCTGTAACATTAATAAGAAATCCACATCAGGAGGATGTCAATTTCTTGGTGGAAGGATTATTTCCTGGCAATGCAAGAAGCAATCATGTGTCTCTACATCAACTGCTGAAGCTGAATACATTGCTGCTGCGAGCTGCTGTGCTCAACTGCTATAGATTCAAAATCAGGTGTTAGACTATGGGTTCAACTTCATGAATACTCCTATCCATATAGATAACATGAGTGCTATTTCCATTATAGAAAATCCAGTCAAGCACTCCAAGACAAAGCACATTGACATCAGGTATTATTTCATTCGAGATATTCATGAGAACACTTGATTAAACTAGTAAAAGTCAATTCAAATGAACAATATGCTGACTTGTTCACCAAAGCCTTTGATGAACAAATAAATAAATACTTATTCACAGCTATTGGGATAATTAACATTGACTAGTTTATTTCTTTTGAAAACCTTTTTAAAATGTGTCTTGTTTATGTTGTCTAATTACAATCTAAGCCCTGTTACTAATGTTTTTCTTCTAAGTCGAAATTCTTCCGAAAAGAAATTCACCCTCGAAAGAGATATTTATATCTTCCGAAGGTAAATTCCTCAACTTTAATACTCTCTTTTGAAGAGTTTTTACCCTTGGAAAAAAATTTGATCATAGATCAAATTTATCTCCGAAGATTATTAACTTCTTTTCTCAGAAGAAGTCTTTTCTCTCGGAAGCAACTTTCCCTTGGAAGAAAACTTTTAATGTGTAACGGAAATCTTTGGGCTCCACTGTGTAAACTTAAGATCTTTTCAGAATATTTTAAAGAATATACCTTACCTTCGTACTCAAGTACACACCCAAACTATCTTTTCACCTTATCAGTATGGTCTTTTAACCATATTTAAAACTTCCGACTCTCTTTCTTTACCTTTTTTACCACAACTGAAACCTAATATTCCCATTATCGTCTTCAATCTCTCTCAAATTCCTTTAATCAAACAATACTTTCTTACAATGGCTCTCAATCCTCAACACAACCAAGTCGCCATCCCTGATTCCTCTAAGGATGCTAACTTTACCCCCATCATCGATTTTCTGGTCCACTCCACATACTTTACCACCCTCACTGTAAACGCCACCATATACTATAATCACATGACCGAATTTTGGGCAAACGGTGGTTGTCAAACTTTAAATGATGAGAGGGTCATCAGGTCGAGAATCAGCGGACAAGAGATCATTATTTCTGAATCTACCATCAGGGAGCATCTGGAGCTTCATGATGAAGGCGCCCCTACTGAATTCCCCAATCTGAGCTAGCAAACACATACACTCAGATGGGATATGGTGGTGATGTGCACAAGTCCACTATTTACAAGTTTAATTTCTCTTACAAATGGAAATTCTTGTTGCACATCGTTCTACACTACCTATCCAACAAGTCAGGGGATTGGGATTTTCCCATATGATCTGGGCTGCCTAGTCCATGGAATGGTAAAAGGCCTCCGCTTCAACTATTCAAGGTTTGTGCTGAACAATCTGTGAGGAAATCTTACCCGGGATTCATTTTTCATGTATCCCCAGTTTATTCAGCATATCATAAACTGTGAGATGGACCAGAACAGACTACAACAAGTAGACACTCTAATGGTCCCTCACATGAGGCCGGGCATCTTCAAGACCTTAAAGATGGTGTCCACCAATTTCATGGGGAGATTCACTGATCTTCTTCCAGATATGCTTGAGCCAACGACTCCTGTTGACATCCCTGCAAGCTAACTAGGTGATGAACCCACACTAGACCTCCCCACTCAAATGCCAACTACTTCTTCCCACCCAATAAAAGTTACATACACCAGACGCCCCAAGCAAACACCTGATCAATCTACTCTGATTAATCAGGTCCCCTCTATTCACATTAAAAAGGCTTGAGTGGAACTCAGGGCTCCCACTCCGCCTTTGGTCCCACCATCCTCCACTATCGACCTCAATATCAGTGTTGAGTCTCCTCAGTTGAGAAAGAAATTTAAGATGAGCTCCATGGGAAAGATGGATTTCTTTCTTGGAATTCAAGTGAAGCAGATGGAAGAAGGGTTCTTTATCAACTAGTCTAAGTATGTCAAGGACATCTTAGAAAGATTTGAGATTAAAGATTGTAAGACAACCAAGACACCTATACCCAGAAATCAAAATCTATGTCCTGATTCTGAGGAGGAGGATACTGATCAGCATCAGTACAGGGCAATTATTGGATCTCTGATGTATCTCACAGCTAGTAGACCTGATAACATGTTTGCAACTTGCATCTGTGCAAGATATCAGGCTGCTCCTAAGGTGTCTCACCTAATTTCCGTCAAAAGGATTCTTACATGCCTCAAAGGAGCTCCCAAACTGGGTCTCTGGTATCCTAAGAAAAAGTATTTCAATCTTTATGGGTACTCTGATATTGATTATGGTGGCTGTAACATTAATAAGAAATCCACATCGGGAGGATGTCAATTTCATGGTGGAAGGATTATTTCCTGGCAATGCAAGAAGCAATCATGTGTCTCTACATCAACAGATGAAGCTGAATACATTGCTGCTACGAGCTACTGTGCTCAACTGCTATAGATTCAAAATCAGATGTTATACTATGGGTTTAACTTCATGAATACTCCTATCCACATAGACAACACGAGTGCTATTTCCATTACAGAAAATCCAGTCAAGCACTTCAAGACAAAGCACATTGACATCAGGTATTATTTCATTAGAGATATTCATGAGAAACACTTGATTAAACTAGTAAAAGTCAATTCAAATGAACAATATGCTTACTTGTTCATCAAAGCCTTTGATGAACAAAGATATAAATACTTAATCACAACTATTCGGATGATTAACATTGACTAGTTTATTTCTTTTGAAAACCTTTTTAAATTGTGTCTTGTTTATGTTGTCTAATTACAATCTAAGCCCTGTTACTAAAGTTTTTCTTCTAAGTGGAAATTCTTCCGAAAAATATTCGCACTCGGAAGAGATAATTATATCTTCCGAAGGTAAATTCCTCCACTTTAATACTCTTTTCCGAAGAGTTTTTACCCTCGGAAAAAAATTTGATCATAGATCAAATTTATCTCCGAAGATTATTAACTTCTTCTCTCAGAAGAAGTCTTTTCTCTCGGAAGCAACTTTCCCTTGGAAGAAAACTTGTACTGTGTAACAGAAATCTTTGGGCTCCACTGTGTAAAGTTAAGATCTTTTCAGAATATTTTAAATTATCTACCTTACCTCCATACTCAAGTACACACCCAAACTATCTTTTCACCTTATCAGTATGGTCTTTTAACCATATTTAAAACTTCCGACTCTCTTTCTTTACCTTTTTTACCACCACTGAAACCTAATATTCCCATTATCATCTTCAATCTCTCTCAAATTTCTTTAATCAAACAATACTTTCTTACAATGGCTCTCAATCCTCAACACAACCAAGTCGCCATCCTTAATTCCTCTAAGGATGCTGACTTTACCCCCATCATCAATTTTCTGTTCCACTCCACATACTTTACCGCCCTCACTGTAAACCCCACCATATACTATAATCACATGACTGAATTTTGGGCAAACGGTCATTGTCAAACTCTGAAAGATGAGAGGGTCATCAGGTCGAGAATCAGTGGACAAGAGATCATTATTTCTGAATCTACCATCAGGGAGCATCTGGAGCTTCATGATGAAGGCGCACCTATTGAATTCCCCAATCTGAGCTAGCAAACACATACACTCAGATGGGATATGGTGTTGATGTGCACAAGTCCACTGTTTACAAGTTTAATTTCTCTTACAACTAGAAATTCTTGTTGCATATCGTTCTACACTACCTATCCAACAAGTCAGGGGGTTGGGATCATTTCCCATATGATCTGGGCTGCCCAGTCCATGGAATGGTAAAAGGCCTCCGCTTCAACTATTCAAGGTTTATGCTGAACAATCTGTGAGGAAATCTTACCTGGGATTCATTTTTCATGTATCACTGGTTTTTTTAGCATATCATAAACTGTGAGCTGGACCAGAACAGACTACAACAAGTAGACACTCTAATGGTCCCTCACATGAGGCTGGGCATCTTCAAGACCTTAAAGATGGTGTCCTCCAATTTCACAGGGAGATTCACTGATCTTCTCCCAGATATGCTTGAGCCAAAGGCTCCTGGTGACATCCCTACAAGCCAACTAGGTGATGAACCCACACCAGACCTCCCCACTCAAATGCCAACTACTTCTTCCCACCCAATAAAGGTTACATACACCAGACGCCCCAAGTGAACCCATGATCAATCTACTCTGATCGATCAGGTCCCCTCTGTTCACACTAAAGAGGCTCGAGTGGAACTCAAGGCTCCACTCAGCCAGAGGTCCCACCATCCTCCACCATCGACCTTAATATCAGTGTTGAGTCATCAGTCTCAACCTGATGAGCCTTAAAACCAAGCCGTTAGCCCTCAGGGTGAGTCCCAACACTCCACTGAGCAACCAAAATGGGACAGCCACATCATTGGCACAACTGCTATTGCAGAAGAGCCATTAGGTGCTGACCATGGTCCCGGGTCATTAGAATTAACCTCTTTATCTTTCACTAACCTTTTAAGCCAACCTGATGAGGATAACATGTTCCATCAGGGCCATGATATTGATCTACAATACCTCTCTCAAGATCAACTGAGCCCCAGGGAACCTCTGATAGCTAGCTAACATCACTTAAGCCAAACTGAGGTGAGTCCAACTGGTGTGGAGGTTACTCATGTAGACACAACCACCACTACTGAAAGTGTCTCACTGGCCCCTCTGGAAAGTGGTGACATCAGTGAGAATGACTCTACGGCAACCTTGCTAATTGATGTTTTTGAAAAGGACATCAGTAGGGAACGGTATCCAGGGCGCCAAGAAACCATTACTGGTGGTGATGATGAACATGCTAGGTATGTTATCTCATCTCCCTATGATTCTTCAAAAGAAGATGAGGGTAGCCTGTAACTCACTATCAGAGACCTGATTTCTAAAGTCTCAAACCTTGAATCAAAGGTTAAGACTTTAGAGGATAGGTCTGCCACTCAGCAACTTGAGATTGAACATCTCATGTCTAAACTAGCTGAGACATAGATTGAAAAGTCTATCAAGCATATACCTATCCAGGTTTCTTTAAGTTCTTCCTCTAGCTCATCTACTTCTTAAGATAATGCTACCAAAAAAGGGGAGAATGTACATAAACAACATCATATGGAACCCACTTATACCATAACAACAACTTCTCCTGATGCCTTATCTATCTTTTACCCCCAACAGCATCACCCTACAACAGTCTTCCCTCAACCAGCTCCTATTACCTTTCAAGTGGACCAAAGGATGCTCATAGATCTCAATAGGTTTCTAACCAAAGTTCTATTGAACTCCTCCATTGAACGTCACTCCCCTGATGTAGCTGTCGCCTACTTTGGAGCTGAAGAGCTTCAAAGGCTGAATGCACCACCTACCTCTAAAGAGGAAGTTGGTCAACCTAAGGTCTCTATTGAACCTAAGATTAAATTCGAAGGGAATGTACAGACTGATGGCCCAGCAAATGATTTGGATGGGACAGGTGATGTAGTTCCAGTTACTTCCGAGGCAGAAATCCAAGCTACCAAAGGAATAATTGGACTGTCTTCATTGTCCAGTGATCTGTTCATTACAGAGGCAATCCTTGAACTAGCCTCTGAGATTAATAGTGAGGACTTCCTTACAACCTGTCTCTTACAAGAACCACTACTTCAAACACCCTCACTCCAACCTAAATCTTTTGAACCTGAGTTTCCAAAGGCTGAATCTTTCTTTGATCCTAAGGGGAAGAGAAAGCTTACTACCGAGAAGCTACTAGAGGATGAAAGATTAGAGAAGCTAAAGAAGAAGGGCAGACTTGATACTGGAAAGTTATTGGCTGCAAGTAGCAAAGCAGCAGCCGCCCAAGAAAGTCTCAACAATCAAAGGAGGGTGGAAATCATTGATAGGCTCATCAGCCTGGGAGTAGCCAACGAAGAAACTCTTCTACTCCCAACTGATGAGCTTGTGAAAACAGAAAAGGCAACCTTGCTTCAAAAAGAAAAGGAAGAAGCAGCAAGGTTGGCCAAAGAGGAGGAAAGAAGGAAGAAGAAGGAAGAGGCTATAGAAAGGGAGATGATGGAGAGAATAGCCTTTCTCTGCACCAGAGGCTATTTTCAAGAGGAGCTGGCACCTCACAAAAACGGTATGATCTTGTTTCTTTTTCATAAAGAGCAAGATCTAATCAACAAGGAGAGGAAGAAGGCTGCCAGGGAGAAGCTTAAAGTGAAAAGAAAGAAAGTGGTAGAGGGAGAACTTGCGGCTTCCAAAAAGGAGGGAGATAAGGATTGGATGAAATCCTATCTCCGAGCTCACGGGTTCTCCGGCAGGCAAGTGGGTCCCATGTCAATCAATACCCTACAGCGACATGTCAATGACATCAAGGCTGACATTCGCTTAGGAAGAAGGCAGGACGTTGCTCAAACTCCTAGTGTTCAGAGGATGGCACCCAAACCAATACCCAAACCACTACCCAAAACACAACCTACACCTTCTCCCTTCCCCATCAAAACAGAACCTTTCACCCCTGAACCTTCACGATCAACCTTACCTAAACCCTCACCCACTGCTTCCCACCAACCACCACCACCACCACCACCAATCCTATGACCCAAAACACAACCAAGAACCCACTCAAAAACCAAACCATCCTCCGATCCATCAAAACCCCTGACCTTGGAAGAATTCAAGTAGATAAAGAAGAAGCTCACAAATTGCATAACACTGAGCGACATCTCTTATGAGGAAGAGTCCATCTAGCTGACTTTCATTGATGGCTCTTCCAGTTCCCTCATAAGAGATGCATTCCTTGATCTTCCTAGAGGAACACTGGACCAAGCTCTCTAACTTCTTGCAATAAATTCAGATACTCTCAATGAAGTCAAGAAGAAGTTAAGAAGGATGCTGGTGACTCTGCTGGACACTAGGAAAGGGGACAAACTGCCAACAAAACCCCTCAATCCTTGAAAGCAAATTGTCCAGTGGAGGTTCGATGAAGATTCCCACAGCTTTGCTGTGAAAAGGGAGAGTGGTGAAGTTACCAGGGCTGACACTTCATCTCTGCTACATTCTAGCAGATTTGACATTGCTGAGTTAGCAGAGAAGCCATTCTCCAATCCCTCCAACTCTGAGATAGCTGGTCATATCAGATATCATTTAAGCAGCCTTCATCTAGCCGAGCTCACAAAGAAGGCCAAGATTGAAGAAGAGTTGAAAAAGAGAGCACAAGATGCAGAAGAAGGCACAACCACAAAAAGGAAGACCTTTCTACAGATTGTTGAGGGCTCCACTTCAGATCCTATAGTTAGATGGGAATATGACTACCATTCTTATCAAGTAACTCTCTTCAGAGGGATGCAGAAAATAGTACATGTCATTCAAAGCAACTGACTGGATTTATTATCTACGAATGACCTGTACAAACTCCTCACCACCATATTAGGGAAGAACAAAAAGACAGACAAATATCTGCTTTCCCTAGTATTAAAGACCTTGAGCAGCAGAAGGAAGTGAAGTTTTGGTAGCATCAGCATAGGGGGAGTTTATTGGAACATATGAGGCTGGTGCAACCAAAACAACACTTAGAACAATTTTGTGTACAAGTTGAAGAAGTCTTCCGAAGACAAAACTACTCTTCCACAGCTATGTCAAAGATCTTCCGAAGCATTATGTCTAAAGAACTTCCAGAGGAAAACTAAGTCTTCTGAGACTAAGTAGTTTTCGTTCCGAAGTATATGAAGAACTTTCGAAGGATAGAACAAAGTCTTCCGAGACCAAACAGTTCTCTTTCAGAAGCATTCACACTTAGAAGATCCAAGACAAAGTCTTCTGAAGAATCAAGTCATAAAGACTTGTAGAAGACTCGGAAGAAGTTGTTTCTTACGAAGTATAAATGGCCTCCAAAGAACTTATTCTTCCGAAGCCATTTAGCTTCGGAAGAATCAACTATGAACCAGTGGACATAAGTATGGTCTGTCTGACAGATGTGATACACTGCATGGTGCTTTTCCTAAACCATGTAGTTGATCATACTTTAATCCACTATTCACCATTTCAACTTAGTACAGTTTCCATCTTTAGTTGGTGACAAAAGGTAAGTTATGGACCTGTCATGATTACCTTATCTAAGATATTATTTTTTTTAGATACTTTACTTCTAGCATGTAGTATTTGTCTACTTGTAGATTCCAGCTGGTTTTCTAAGTATAACCGGCTGTAGATAGTAGTATATATAGTTTCTCATTGTAACTTAAGTGAATGGGGGCTTAGAAAGAGTCTTGTAATACTGAGTTGAAAAGTAATATATACAATATCTTGAAAACCATTCTCTTGTTCATTAACTTTGTATATTATTATCAACTTTAGTTTGAGATTCTGTGTTTCATCGATTAAGTGAGACTTAGTGAGTTTTGTGTTGAGAGTTAAAACCGATCCTGCAGAAGGTACATCATCAGCAACAGCTCAGCGGATATTAAGCAGACCTTCAAGAACACCTGAAAGTAACCAGTCAAGAATGATGGACAATCAAGAAAACCAAGGGGTACCACCAATCTTTGGGAGATATTCCATTACCCGTGTTCCCTCCACCTGATGATCCTCTTCCTTAACCACAACTAGTGCAACCTCAACCTCAGGGGTCGATCCCTGTAAATCAAGGTGTGCAAAACCAACCTTTGCCCTTGAACTTCCAACTGATGCCAAATTTTTGGGTTCGTAATCCAAGTTTTCAGCATGACGTGGAAGGGAGCCATCATAGCAATAGGACTTGTTTTCAGTTGAAAGAAGTCACCACACTAATTATGTGGAAGAGTGGATTGAAGATCAAGTCGAAATGGGCGGACCAAACCAACATGATTTTGAAGATTATGGGAATCAACCGGGCTATCAAAACCGTCAACCAAATCGGGGTCAGGGTGGTTATGCTCAACCACCCATTCTCAACAATGTTGAAGGTCAATCATTTAATGGCATACCTACCAATCAAGGAGCATAATACTATGTACCAGCACATGGTGTGGATAGTCACTTTCGTCCTACCATTGCCAGCAATTCCTCTCCTATAGTTTCACCAACACAAAGGGGATGAGCTTTTGAAGTCTGACCACAATGCATGGGAATTCTCCCTCACTTCCATGGTATGGAAATCGAAGAACCCTATTTGCATATATCCGAATTTGTGGCATCATGTAGCACCATTGGTGGCCAAGGCTTTTCACCGAATGAAGTTAAATTGGTCCTATTCCAATTTACCCTTAAAGACAAGGACAAACAATGGTTCCTATCTCTACCATCTGCAAGTATTCACACATGGGTACAAATGCAATAACAATTCTTGGATGAATACTATACATCCCAAAGGACAAGTGATGCAAGGCGAGCCATTCGAGGATTTACACAACAATCAGGTGAATAGTTCCATGAATCTTTTCACTGATTCAAAAAGATGCTAAGAACTTGTCCACATCATGGCATAGCTAAGTGGGAGTTGATTTTAGCATTCTATGATGGTCTATCACCAGAGGATGCTAGAGATGTAAATTCCACTAGTGTAGGAACGTTCACCTTAAACCATGAGGATGATAATTAGGATATTCTTGAAAGGATGAGTGTAATCTCCAAGAAGCGTGCACAATCAAGTCGGAGGTCAAGGGGAACAAACGTGAAGATGGTGAATGATCAAGTGGCCATGGATAGAATTACGATTCTAGAATGAGAAATTGCAAGCCTTAAAGTTGGAAAGAGTGGCGTGGCAAACATATCTAGTGAGTATGAAGTATGTGACATGTGCAATGACATCGGCCATACATCGGTCACATGCTACTTGAATTTGGGGAAGAGTGAAAGTGTACATCAACTACAAGGCCAAGGAGAAAAGAAGATATATGATATGAATTCTAACACATATCATCCTGGTCCTAGAAATCATCCAAATCTTAGATATGGTAATAATAATAACTAATTGAATTCTCCTTTTCAGGTACCAAATCAAGGAAGCAACTAATATCAAGGCCGATAACAAAACTACAATCAAGGTGACTATCAAAGAAACAACTACAATCAAGGGAGTTACCAACAAGAAGGTCAATAACAACAAAGGAATCAACAACATCAACAAGAGACTTCTACAAGTAATGGTAATGACAATGCAATCCTTGTAGCAATTCAAGACCTTACAAAGGAGATGAAAGAGTTTAAGCAATTCAAAGAGGTGCAAGAAAAGACCAATGAGGCCATTGCCAAGCAATTGGGGCAATTAGCTGAACAATTATCCAAACGAGAACCGGGGAAGCTTCCAAGTGATACAACAAAGAACCCTCAACATCAAGCCTCAAGTTCAAAGAATGTGCACATCAATTCGGTTAGTATCATTCCTAAATCTGAATGTATTTGATTATGAATTAACCTCTACCCCTCAAGTAGTTATAGGTAACGAGAAGGAAGTAGATAAAAAAGAAGGAATTGACTCAGGAGCACCAATCCTTCCCATTCAGGTCGTGAAATTAAAAATCAAATGGGCACTTTTGGATTATGAAGCCGGGGTGAGCATCCTCCCGGGGAGCTTGTATGACCAATATGACTTTGGTCCATTACATGAAACTGACAAAACAGTAGTGCTGGCCGATTCGACATGGAAACAACCCCGGGGAATGATCAAGGATGTGATAATCAATCTAGGAGAGTTTTACTATCCGGTGGACTTTATGGTGCTTGGTTATGCACAGTAAGGACAAATGACCAACCAAAGGTAATTTTAGGTCGACCATTCTTGGCAACAGCTAAAACTCAAATCAATTGCCGAGATGGAATTATACACATGACATTCAGAAATCGTAAGTTGTTCTTTAATGTGTTTTCAAAATCAATTACTAATGTAGTTAATAATGCTTGTATTGTAATAGATGCTACTAACGGGTGTGCTCCTCCTTACATTTCATATGTAAGCAGGGATATCACTAAGAAAAATGGTTTTGATCCTGACAGGTTTGAGCTTGAGAATGTGGAAAAGGATGAAAATGTAAGGGTGGAGCCATTAAGGAAGGAGAATCCTAGATGAAATATAAAGATGGGTAAACCACCGGATCAAGTGTATTCAAGGGTCAAAGAAGAGATGTTTGACCAATATGGGAGCGAACAAGAAAATCTACCAAGCTAGGAGAAATGGTTCTTTAAAGAGAAATTTGGAGAGAAGAACCCAATTCGACCACCATAAGTGGTCTCAGGTAAGGTCTGGCTGAAGACCTAAAACTTAGCGCTAACAGGAGGCAACCCGGGAAATATGTGGGTGTGTTCACTACAAATCCTCACGAGACTACAACTCGTCCACTCGGGTCTACCGAGGGGTTTAAAGGCTTGTTGCATACGCTAAATGCAACCGTGATTCCTATGAAAGTGATTTTTAATTCTTTTATTTTTCTTTGTTTTTTTCTTTGGTTTGCTTTGTTTTTTTTGATAGTCAATCATGAGACATAAGCACTAAAGTGTGGGGAGGCACAAGTCGGTTGATGAAGGCTTCTGATAATGATTATGATCAGGTCCATGTGCTCTTTCCACTACTTTGGTTTTCAACAATATTCTTTTCATGCTTTGATTGAAATTGATTGATCATACGTTCGGATATGGCATACTAGTCTCCCTTCACAATGAATTGCCTTGATTAGCAATAACATGAATGAAATTAAGAATCTACTTCCCTATGTTATGAAAATACTAATCGTGACTACCATACATTGAGGACAATGTATCTCAAGTGTGGGGGTGAGGGAAGAATTGAAAAAATTGAACCTTTTTGAAAAATAAATCTTCAAATATGCTTAATTGTGCATGAGACCTAAAATTTTTTCATACATGGCTAATTATCACTTGTTTGTGCATGTATAGATCTCTTGGCATGCTTGTTTGAACCGTAGGAAAGCATTCTCAACATGAGTTTTATAAAGATTAGGTAGAATTCTTAGGAGACATAACGAACCGAATGGCAGATGACATACATGCTTCATATTTTTAACCCTTTTCCACCGTTTCCATGAGAATTTGAGCCTAATTGAGCAATTCATAACATATGTTGATTTGCTTTATATTTTTTCATAATGAGGGAAACCATAATGTGCATTTAAGTTAGAACTCGTGTAATTGATGCGTGTCAAGATCATAAACCAATATGTGCATGAATGTGATAGAGGCACTAGGAATGAACCATTTGTTTGAACCTCTTCTTTTGAATTCCATACCTTGATAATTTCCTTTAGATACCATGTTAAGCCCCAACTTGTTATTTGAATAACCCAACATAATAAGCCTACAAAGCCTTAGCCTTTTTATGAAACATAGGGTGATGAAGTCCAATCCATGATATGTTTAGAAGTGTCATTTCAGTAATAGTTCAATAATAGTATAATTAGTTATGAATATGTGAAAAAAAGAAGAAAAAAGAGAAAAAAAGGGCTAAATATAAGGTCAAAATGACCTAATATGAAGAAACAAAAATAGTGTGAGAATTCGAAGATATTATTGCAACTAGATGATAGAGATTGATAAATAAGTTGTCTAGCATGTTAAATTGGATTTCATTCATCACTAGACACTCTAAAATCCCTATTCTATCCTACCTTAAACCTTAGCCTAACATTAAAACCCATGAAAGACCTTTTGATTTGTGTATTATATTGTGTTAATTGATGGCGGTATGATTAATATACGAGCTTATGATGAAAATGTACATTCTTGGTTTGAGAGTTCTAGATATAGTAGTATATAATCACTAGTCCACAAAACAAACCGAGAGGAGTGTTCATTGTGAGGAATGTGAATGCATGAATGTTTGAATCAAAAGGTGAAAGTTATGCCAGCTAAAGATTCTATGTTTAAAACATGAATCATATTACATGTTGGGTTGTGAATCTTAGATGATGAAAGTGCAAATAAGAATGCCTTTGGAATTTAACTTATACAAAGTTGTGATAGTTTAGCATGTTTGATTAATTAGGGTGAATAGTGCAAGTAAGTTTGTTTGAGGAAAAATAAAAGGTTAAGTGTAAGGATGTGATTGAGTGCTAACAATTCAAGTTTTAATTGATCTAATTATGTGATTTTACATCATGATTACAGTGGAATAGTCTCAAGTTGTTTATGTTTTGATTTATAGGTGTTAGGAGCTAAAGGAGGCTTACTTGGGAGAAAAAGGGAGCAAAACACGAAACTACAAGGACTGAAGATGTAAACATCAAAAGTTACAAAAAAGGTATAAAATTAGGCATACCGGCGTATGATACGCCGGGTATGGGCATATAGTATGTCGGTTAGCGTATTTGTGGGCGTATTTGACAAAAATTACAGGAGGGGGGTGTATGATACGCCAACCCTGGGCGTATCATACGCCGGTCACCAACTAACTTCTGGAATTTGTGGAATTTCAAGCTATTTAAACATAATCCAACCCTAAGTCGGGAGAGAACTTTTGAAGCTTTATTCTTGAAAGTTCTAAGGAGATTTTTGGTGTTCCAAAGCTCCCCAAATCATCAACAAACATTCTGCAATTCAAAATCAAAGGCATAATGAAGATCATGCGTGGCTAGTTCCTTCTTGATTGCTTTCGGGTGGATAGTTCTTTACAAGTAAGATGGTTTGTCATGCTTTGGGTTTCTATGTTAAAAACTTTGTGATTAAATGTAATTAAATGTTTGATTGAGTTAAACAATTTGTTTATAAAGAAAGTTATTTGCTTTATTATCAGTTTCCAGTTTCCTTATATCATTAGCTCATTAAGAGTAGTAGATAACTTGATATTATGAATTGGTAACTTTGTGAATGAACGAGTCTTAAATGATTGTTCCTTGGTTATCACGTAAATCAAAAGCTAAGATCTTGAGTCATGTTATGCAACCCTAAAAGTACATTTGATAAGCCATCGATCTTGTAGAACTTAAAACTCGGACGTGATTGTTTCTTATTATTTAGTTAAATAAGTTTAAAAAATTCTTGCTTTTTGCAATTGTGTTCATTAATTCATTCAAAATTTCAATCTTTAATTATATAGTTTGTGTCTTTCAGTTAATCGAGTTACTATTGTTAAACACTTCCCACAAATTCCCTGGGGAGACGACCTTACTTGCGCTTACACAATAAAGGTAGCTAAGACCGATATATTAAATTGTTTTTGATCGAGTCTCGACAACCAGATGAGTTCTCTGCAATCTCTTTCAACCACATGAAGGGTTGAACTCTGCTGATTGTCGGAGTTACCAAATGGATTTTGCATGTTCATCTCCATCTGGTAGCCACTGAGGATACCATACAACTCAGTGAGAGTAAGGGTCTTGAGGTTCTCAGTCCTCTTAATGACCACAGAATAGTGTGTCCATTGTCTGGGAAGAGAGGACATGAACTTTCTCACAATGTCCCTGTTCACAAGAGTTACTCCAACATCCATTAGAGTATCCATAATCTCAACATAACTGAAGTATTATAGAGTCATGGTTTCACCTATCTTGAAGGTGAAGTTCTCAAACTACTTCTTCAAGAGGTCCTTCTTGTTCTCTTTTGCTTCATTTGACCCCTCATACATCAGCTTCAGTGCATTCTATAGTTTCTTGGTAGTCTTGCACTTCTTTAAGCCTCTGTAGATAGAGTTTGGAAGACCAGTTTGGAGGGCGGTCATGGCCTTTTGATCTATGTGTATCTTCTTCAGAATAATCAGCCACTTCCTTTGGTATCATACCACCACCAGCAGCAACTGAAGAAATGAATGGTACATAAGGACCATAGACAATAGATCCCCATATCCAGGAGTCTTAAGACTTGATGAAGCCTTCCATTCTTTGGCACCAAGTATCAAAGTCATCAGGAGTGATTAGTGGAGACTTTGTCATAGTACCGGTTTCCATATCAGCCTTTGTGATAGCTGCCATTTGAGATGTCAGGTGTTTTGTGAAACTAAAGGGATTTAAGATGGTAAGATCTTACAATCAAGAGCCTAAAAAGCTTTGATATCAATTGCAGGACCGTTTAAGGGATGGTCAATACAATAAGTCTCACAATGAGAAGAGTAATAGAACACTTAACAGATTAAATGGGAAATCGGGTTTCTGTAAATGATACTAAGAACACAAGTAAATGAGACAGAACTAAGAACAAGAATAGACTAATATGGTTTTCAAGAATGCTGTATATTGCTCTCAAGCTCTTTCACAAGTGTTACAAAGCATAAAAAGAAATACAAGGACCTGAGATACCTTATACTACATCCTACAGCCGGCCATAGTTCGAAGGCCAGCTAGAAACATTAATCTAGACAACAAGATCAATGTAAAGTCAAAAGGTAGATTGCCTTTTGACTAGTGACTATGACATGCCATAGCTCACATCCTAATATATTATAAAAGGATAAAAGGTACAAAGTAGGAAGTTACAGACTCAAGACCATAATCTACAGTTTACTAAAGCATGGACCTTTTCACCAACTTGTATAAGTTGGTGAGTCATCAGAGTTACAGTGAAAAGTAAGTCAGCTTTATGGAAAAGTAGATCAGAGAAAGCATGTCCTCTCTGTCTTCGAAAGAAATCAGTCTTCACTTCTTGGCTTCGGAAGACTTTGTCTTTGAAGCTTCGAAAGACTTCATCTTTGGCTTCTAAAGATTTGGTATTTGGCTTTGGAAGATTTTACACTTAGAATAATTTCTGTGATGAGTGTAAAACATCCAAAGTAACTTCTACCTTGTACATCAGTGCATGCATGCATGAAGCTCCTCGGTTGTTTTGGCTTCTTTGGTTGCATCAACCTTCTAATATAACCTTACAGGTTAACATGTGTTTAGGAAAACCTAAAACAATTCTAAAAACAAAAAAAATACATTAACTTTTGGGCTTCAACCAAACACCACACAAATACTTAACAAATATATTATGATGTGGAAAGGTTAACACATGTGTAAGAAACCCTAAAACAAAACTAAAACCAAATGAACATAAACGCCCTAAACCTTAACAGACCACGCCACCAGCACATACAACACCCTAAAACTAATCGAACAAAAACTCCCTAAATCTATTGTCATGACAAACATATGAATTATAGGGCTTTAATTAAACACACACCTAACACATATGGCACCAACACAAACGACACCCTAAATCAAATCTAACTCGCAACCTTTTATTTATTGCTTAAATCAGAAATGAACTAACACAGGGCACACAAACTATGATTTTTTTGAACCCTAACAGTGAAGTAACATTACAAAAAAACAAAAATTTAACAACAAGTTAAATCATTAATCAAAGAATTACAGAGGATGATGTTTGTTACCGTTGATTTTGTTTTTTAGTTCAAAAAACTCAGCAAAATTGTAGAGGATTGTAGAGGAAGACTATCAATAAGATGATGAATGTACTTTTGATCTTCGGTTACTCAGATTTTTGTGTAGAGGATTTCATAGATGATATGATGAATGTATAAATGCAAATAGAAAATTTCTTTGAAGATAATGATTTCTTTAAACGAGATGATGATGATATTGATGTAGTTATTGAGTTGTGGAAGCAAATGTCTAATTAAAATACAGTGTAGTCAACAAATAGGACAAATTTTTAAAAATATCTTTATGCCCTTTTGTGTATTTAATATACAAAGGGCCCCACTATAGTACCAATCTCTATTACTATATTTGAAATATTATAAACCATTGATCTCAAACTAATGAAAGGTTAAGATTTAGTTTATTGATTTTCATAATTTTTCTTGGATTTCATTTGAATCGCACTCTATATATATATATATGTTGGTTATTGTGATCGATATAATAGTGCAATTGATGAATAAACTTAGGAATCCCACTGAATCAACATAATACTCACAATAAGCTAATGGATAAGTTTTGAATCTATTCAATAATCACCAAAGAAAGGCTCAAAAGTAATGACAAATATGCTTTCAGCCGAAAACACAGAGTTGCCACAATAATATTTCAGTATTAAAGTTTTGCAAAAACTTGCTTACAATGATAGAACATTAGAATATATAAGCCGAGTTAGTTTCCCTGACAGTTTCGCTGGGTAGCGAGATCCAGCGAAACTGTCTTGACCATCAACTAGATTCACCCGGTAGTGAAATACAGTTTCGCCGGGTGACGTAGGACAGCTGACTGCGAGCAAAACTGTAGTTTCGCTCATAGTTTCGCTGGGTCAGTGAAACTATACAAATACAAAATACATGGAAACAAACTAACATTCAACCTATTACATAAAAGACAAAATGATCCTAACAACTATGGTGAGTCCTACCTATACTAAATCAGCAATACTCCCCTTAGGTTGGACCTCACCCTTGATCTTCTCCTTCATCTTCCACTTCCTCAGCTTGAACCTGTTGCTTACCACTTTCACCAATAGCTTCTTCTTGAATCTCATCTAATCTCCCTGAAAGGATCAAAGTCCTCAACAGAATCCATATCATTGTTCACCACCTCAGCCACTAGAGCATGATTGATTTCTTCTTTAGTTTCCTTAATCTCAGCACTCCAATCAAAGTTTAAAATGAGTGTTGTTTCCTTATTTGGCTTGGTTTCTTCCTTGTCGGCAATCAGGATTACTTTGGAAGTTCCTGGTTCAGTGATGATAAGAGATGGACATTCTCTTTTAAAGTGACCCAGCTATTTGCAATTAAAGCATCTCAATTTTGACTTATCAAAACCAAGTTTAGAGTTTTGATTTTGATTGCCAAAGTTCCTCCTTCCAGTTCATTCCATGAATCTTCTTGCACGCAATGTGAGCATGGCCATCTGCCATTGGATATCAGTTTTCTCTAAGTCATCATGATCCACTTGATACATGTCTTCAACAGTCATTCTTTTTCCCTTTAGCTCCCCCGCAACCAAAGCTTCATAGCTGTGTACAAACATTCCAAATAATGCCATTGTGTCAGATGTAATTTGAGGAGTGACGGATGTTATTAAGCCTGAACCAACACTTGTAAATCCACCACAAGACTTGTTTGATATGCCATATCCCGTAGAACCACCATAAGCTGTACCATACATGGACGAGTTTTCAGCGGATGAGAGCAATGCAGCATTTTGTGGATATACTATGGCTGGCATCATGGATTGATTGTATTCCCTCCTTTTCAGATCCAAATCAAAAGATTTTAGTTTATTGATGACATCCATGAGTTTATAATCAGCAAAGTTTCTTTCCTGCTTCAACATCCTCACTTGGAAGCTCTATTGCGGTGGAAGAGAGTCCAAGAGCTTAGTAACTTGTTCATGGTTACCCAACTGTTCATCATATTTCTTTAAAGTGCTTGAGATAGACAAAAATCGATTGGTAATATCCGTAAGGCTTTCATTCTAGTGTCCTACGAATGAATTGAACTCCTTTTCAGCTTGGGCTTTCTTGTCCTTCTTCAGATCTTCATTTCCATCATAAAATTCACACAGAGAATCATACAATAATTTTGCATTCTTTTGTTCAGCAAAACGATTGTAGATGTCTTGTGATAAACATAAGGTTAAAGCCCCGAAAGCTTTCTGATCACGATCAATTAGCTTGAGGTCTCTTTCGGTAAAGGTTGATGGATCTGTGTTTGGTGAGGTAACTTGTTCAACAGTGACAGTTGGAGTGTGTGGACCATTTACTATTGACTCCCATTGATTATGATTAGTATAATAAAAGAAGGATTTTAAACATTGTTTCCAGTCCTCAAAGTTATCACTATTTATAAGCCTCGGTAGCCTATTGGGTGCAACACTCTCCAAGTCAGAAATGGTGATATTGGTGGATGTCATTTTTTAAACAGTATTAATTTCGCTGAAGAATCTCTAAATTCACAGATAAATTCGCTAGTAGATTCGCTTGGACGCTGAATAGCAGTTTCACTCGAATGAGTGCTTAGAAACTCTAGTTTCGGTGATAGTTTCGCTGAAACTAGTAGAACTTTCGTTCTAAGGACAATTTCAGTAGCACTTTCACTCGAATGAGTGCTTAGAAACTCTAGTTTCGGTGATAGTTTCGCTGAAACTAGTAGAACTTTCATTCTAAGGACAATTTCAGTAGCACTTTCGCTTTCTTTGGCAATCAAAGAAGGTGAACTTTCATTCAAACTGATGTACTTTCGCTAAGGCAAAGAAACCAGATCCAAAAATCACAAATTATGTAGTTTCGCTGAATCAAGTGGCAGTTTCGCTGGAAGAACTCTAGTTTCGCCCAACGTATCTGAAAAACTTTTTCAGCACTAAATCAACTCAAACTCATCCAAATCTCTGATGATTTCTATAGCTTCCCACACAAAATACGAACAAGCCTTAATTAATTTCCATATCCAAAACAAGCATATCAGAACAGTATTGAATGGAACAGCGACTTTAAGCTCGAAAATACACAAAACTCAACCAATCAAGAGTACAATGGCTTTGATACCATATTGTTGGTCCTTGTGATCGATATAACAATGCAATTGATGAATAAACTTAGGAATCCCACTAAATCAACACAATACTCATAATAAGATAATCGATAAGTTTCGAATCTATTCAATAATCACCAAACAAAGGCTCAAAAGTAATGAAAAATATGCTTCCAGCCAAAAACACAGAGTTGCAACAATAATATTTCAGTATTAGGGTTTTTGCAAAAACTTGCTTACAATGTTAGAACATGACAATATATAAGCAGAGTTAGTTTCGCTGACAGTTTCTCTATCCAGCAAAACTGTCTGGACCATCAACTAGATTCACCCGATAGCGAAATACAGTTTCGCCAGGTGACCTAGGACAGCTGACTTCGAGCGAAACTGTAGCTTCGCTCGTAGTTTCGCTGGGTCAGTGAAACTATACAAATATAAAATACATGGAAACAAACTAACATTCAACCTATTACATAAAAGACAAAATAATCCTAGCTATGGTGAGTCCAACCTATACTAAATCAATATACATATATATATATATATATATATATATATATATATATATATATATATATATATATGCATTACGAGTGCTCGAGGGGTTATATATATCTATGAAAATAATAGTGAATAAATAGGTCATTGGTGAAATTGTAGGTATTTATTTTTAGGTGATTAATAGTATGAGCAATCAAATTATTTAACCATATCAAGTAGATATATAAGTTATGCGTGAGTCGCACCAAAACCCAAACCATCCTGTAAAGGATCGAAGTTTTTATACTGGTTGTTAGGTGCATTATAAGTTGAATTATATATTGTTATAGGTGTGTGACTACTTGGATTTGCACATGCTGTTTGTAGACCTCTTGTTGCATTATCATCCGTTCCATATTAAGGTAAGTTTTGTAGCTCCGTTTTCATACAATTATTTATAAACCTAGGGGGAAAAGTATGCTCACCTTTTTTTTGCTATGAACTCTTTTAATTTTTAGGAATGCTGTGTTTACTGTTTTGTAAGTTAATATCTGGTACACACATGAACTTTTTGTGTTGTTCTTTATTCACAACTATTTAACTCTGGTGTTGGAGACGACGGACAGGTATTGAAAGTACTATTAGGCTGACACCCCCACCCTGTTTGTTGGTATACTAGTTGTGATTGAAAGTGGGCACGGACGGACCCTAGGGTGAAAATGTTTAGATAGGATCTGTGTGTATGCCATAGGTTTAGTTGTGAGGCTAATATTTACATTTGATATTGCTTACTTATAACTAGATACAGTTATGTCCCACAAACTTCTACACAATGTGAAATTTTGTTTATTATTTAAACCTGTGAACTCACCAACAATGTGTCGACCTTTTGAGCATATCTTTTCTGGTAACAATCATCGAGGATAACTTGAGATGATGCCTTAGTGACGAGCCTAAGGAATACATTTTAGACTTGCTCTAGCATTTCAAACAATTGTGTTTTATTCTAAGTTATCATTGTGAACGTGTTTAACTTTACTTGTTCCCGGGTTGCAGGATTCAAAAATCATTATACATGCTTGACTATGTTTGTCATAGAATTGACTAACTTTGACACAAGTTTCCATTTGTGTTAGTTAACGACATGACACATTGGTTTTCATCATTTAATGTATCTCTATTAACTATCAATGTGTTATGAAGATTCCGTCCGTTACATCCTTATGTTTCCACTATAAACGGGGGTGTAACAGACTGGTATCAGAGCCAGTGGTTATAAAGAATTAGGTGGATCACTCGACTTAGACTATAACCTAAGCACCTTCATGTAGAATACATAATAGGGTTTGTATGTATTTGATATTACATGTATGTTCTTCATAATTTGATTAACTGTTCCTTTATTATTTGATTTATTTAACTTGAGGGAAAAGTACTTATACTTTTTCTTTATAGGATGTCTTCTGCCAGCCCTTCTGTTCCTGTCACATCATGTGTTGTCCTACCTAATTTTGTGTTAGAGCCCAAGGAGGTTCTCTTAGACCATTTGCTACATTCGTCATCGGGTACGTAATCTGATCCGGAAGAAATTATGTCAGAGTCTTCCGAGGAGGAAGATTAGATTAACCTTGTCGTGCTAGGTTTCCCTGCTGTTCGTACTATACCGGTTATTCCTCCAGCACCCGAGATCCCTGTTGCACTAATCGCTTCTATCGTTCTTGCTGATCCCGTTCCTCCTGAGGTGCCTGCTCTTGCTTTACTAGCGATTGCAAGATACGAGACCGTAGAGGGTCGTACCGGGAGAACGGCGTAGGACCGTTGGGGATGAAGATGGTCGGGAAGAAGGCATTCTTAACTAATTAAATTAGGATCCATCCGCCAACAGATAAGACCAGTCTGTGGGGTGACTACCCTAACCATCCCCAAGCCCCTCCAGTAGCGGTGACAGCCAGGGTTGATACTGCACGAGCCTTAATGAAGCAATGAAGACTTGCTAGGATTTCATTTCTAGTTATTTCATATTTCATATTTAGAACCTTTTAGACTATAAGTATGTGTATGTTTTGGATATTTTGATATTTGGTCATGCTTGGGATATTATCATCTTTGGAAATGGAACTTTATATTATTATGAAATTGTTTGTGTTATTATCATGTGAGTTATATGGTTTGCAGTGACGTGTTATTTGCACATGGATGGCTGAATTGTGGCAAACCTTGATATGACTGAAGCTTATGTATTATCGTTGGTTGATTAGAAAATGCTGCCCAGAAGAGTCAATCGCATTAACAGTCGTGGTGGTGCTGCCTTAAGAGACAGAGGTAGAGGAAGAGGTGCTGGTGGTAGAGGTAGACATGAAGCACCTGGTGGAGGAGATGAAGGAGCTCTAGCGGGTAACAACCATAGGGCTGGAAATCCTAATATAGCTGCTATGATTACTTAGCAGCTAGCTATACTTATCCCGACCATAGTAGCATAAGTAAGTGATAATATCTTGAAGCATGACAACGGGGGCTGGCTACAATGATAATGGAAATGATGGAAGGCATGATGGTGGTGAGAAAAATGATGACAATGGGTATGAAGGAGAGAATGGAAACAACATGAAGAAGGAGGTGAACTAGGTAATAGGAATGGTAATAAGAACACGAATGGGAATGGTGATGGTCCTTGTAACAGGAATGGCGACGGACCAAAAAATGGCAATGTTAATGGAGGTGGAAACGGTAATGGATATGCAGATGGTGGCAGGAGGTGAGGATGTACTTACAAGGAGTTTGGGGCTTGTATGCCCAAGGAATTTGATGGAAAAGGTGAAGCAATAGCGTTAACTAGTTGGATTGAAAAGTTAGAAGAAGTGATCGACATCAGTGAGTGCTTGGACAGTCACAATATCAAATATACTACTTGTTCATTACAAGGAAAAGCACTAACTTGGTGGAATACTCAGATTCAAGAAAGGGGTAGGGAGGCGGCAATGCAAATGACATTGGATGAGTTTAAGGCTTTGATCACAGAGGAATATTGCCCTAAATAATGAAATGGGGAAGCTGGAGCATGAATTTTGGAATCATGCCATGGTAGGAGATAAACACGCGGCATATACGGATCAATTTCACGAACTGCCTAGGCTTGTTCCACACTTGGTGACCCCATAATCAATGAGGATCAAAAGGTACATATGGGGTTTGGCTCCTCAAATCAGGGAAATGGTAACTTCCGCCGCTCCTCCCATAATTCAAAGTGAGATTTTAAAGGCCAAACCTCTAACCAATATAATGGTGAGGACTGAAGTATTAGGTAAAGGTGGTGAGAAAAGGAAGGATAATAGGGAATTGAGTAAACAAGCAGGAGGAAAGTTTGATAAGAAAAAGAAAGTGATAAGAAGCTTTATAGCGATGAACCAAGGGAGAAAGGATTATGTTGGGCCACATCCTAAATATGGTAAGTGTAATTTTCATCACTCACAAACTGTGCCATGTCGGGTGGCATCCAACCTGGTTGCATTGATAAACGTTGTCAATCTGGCAGGAAATGTAAGGGCTTGTTATGAGTGTGGGACCCTAATCACAATTGGAATGTGTTCCTTAGGTTGAATAGGGCACCGGGCCAACCTGGAAATAGTTAGAACCAAGTGAAGGCGATAGCTGACAATCAGTACTAGAGAAATCAGGGGAATGTTGAACGTGGATATGCATTTGTGATTGGGGCAAATGATGCTGGTCAAGACCCAAATGTTGTTATGGGTACCTATATTCTCAATAATCATTTCACATTTGTATTATTTGATACTGGGGCAGACAACAACTTTGTTTCCTCTAAATTTGCCCCTCTGCTTGGTTTGCACCCTAGTTGTTTAGAGACTAGTTTCTCTGTAGAAATGGCTAATGCTAAATATGTAGAGGCTAATGAGATAATTAGAGGTTGCAGTTTAATGTTAGAGGACCATGCCTTTAATATAGATTTGATACCCTTTGAATTGGCGAGTTTTGATGTAGTAGTGGGTATGGAGTGGTTATTGAAATGTGGAGCTGAGATCGTCTGTCGAGAAAAATTGGTGCGAATTCCTATGCGTAACGGCGATGTGCTCAAGTTTCAAGGAGAACGATCAGGAAGAAACCTAAGGCTTATCTCTTGCATGAAGACCCGTCGATACTTACAGAAGCAATGCTATGCATTCTTAGCGTATGATGTGGAAAAGAAAGTGGAGGAAAGGAAACTAGAAGATATTCTGGTGGTGTGAGACTTTTTAAAAGTATTCACTGACTGTAACATCCAAAAACTTCAAAAACAAAAAAAAAAGAAAAGAAAAGTAAAGGAGCAAATGGGATTTTATTTTAAAATACAAGGGGTAAAAGTATACAAAGGCCAATTAGCCCATAATGGGGTAAAGAAGAAATGACCACCCATACTTTCTCTCCTATGCACTCAACTTATGGCTAGTGAGAGAAAGAAGCTCCCATCTAGTTCTAGAGAGAGAAAGTGGAAAGTTTCTCAAGAAGGTAAGATTTTAATGGTGTTTCTTTTTTGATTCAGTCGGGTTTAAGCCTTCAGACAGCCTTCTATGTGTTTATATGTGTTTTGTTTCTTCTTTACATATGTTTAGGTGTCAGAACTCCAAGTTTGCTCTCGAGTTTGTTATGGGTTACTTGAAAGCTGGTTAAGGTGAGTTCTAGATCCCCTCTTTTACTTGTTTTCTACTTGTTAGGGCTGATATGTGTATTGAAACATAATGTTACTGGACAAACTATTTTTTCCCATTGTTAAAAATGACTTGTTACGAAAATGCATTTGTTTTTAAAAGTTTTCTATGATGTTAATGTTTGTTTATGATGTTCTAAGTGTGAATATGATAGATCTATGCTAAGAATACGTTTGAAATGTTGTATGAAACTAGAATTTACATAAGCAGGTTATATGTGTTTAAGTGACTGTCCGCTGTGGGCTTTTTTATGTCCGTTGCGGACACTTAGAATGGTTAGATGCTATCTACTGTGGACATTAACTGTGCGTCGTAGACCCTTTAAGTATTTTAGACTATCCACTGTGGACATACTTAGTGTTTTATTCATCAGCTGTGGAGTTTAGTCATCCACCGTGGAGTTTGGTCATCCGATGTATACTTTAGTCATCCGCTGTGGACATATTTACTGTTTTATTCATCCACTGTGGAGTTTAGTCGTCCGTCGTGGAGTTTGGTCATCCGCTGTGGACATTAGTCATCCGCTGTGGACATATTTAGTGTTTTATTCATCCGCTGTGGAGTTTAGTCGTCCGCCATGGAGTTTGGTCATCCGCTGTGGACTTTAGTCATCCGCTGTGGACATACTTAGTGTTTAAGTCATCCACTATGGACTTTGGTCGTCCGCTGTGGACTTTGGCTGTCCGCTGTTGATTTTGGCTGTCTGCTGTGGACACTTAGTGATTAAGTTATCCACTGTATACATTATTCATAGGCAGTTAACACTTAGTTTTATCCTGAAATTTTGGAGATAGAGTTTAAAGTGATTAGTACTTAAGTTTTAATGGATGACATGTTTGTTTAAGCCCATGAGGATGTACATCTGGGGTCTAATCAAAGTGATTAGCACCCGGGCCCTTATGATGATTGAAAAGCCTTGCAAGCAAAATGAATGGAGGTGCACGACCTTGTTGTCCTTAGCTCAACTGATATGTGGTTGTTTCAGCCCATGAGGATGTATATCTGGGGTCTAATCCTTGTTATTCACCAATGAATGAATGAATGGGACCTGTATTCATGAGCAGGCTTCGTGCCTAGTAGTGTGGGTCAACTGTCAGGGGTTAGCTGCCATGATAAACGTGTACTGGTAGGGGTTCGACATCTATTGCTAACCAACAATGTAGGCTCTTGCTTTGTGCAATCCTAGTAAATGAAAGAGAAAGATGATGGCAAAAAGAAAGATAATGAATGCCTTAATGGATGTTGATGTATAATGATGGATGATCACCAAAGGAAGCTTACAAAATGTATATTTTTATATATTAACAAAACTAGAACTCACTTTGCAACGCTGAATTTGTATGCATATCAGTTGACAGGTAATGAAGTTGCTGGGGATGGCACAAGACTGGAGCTACTTGGCTAATAAAGACTGGCACCCATATTTATGCAATGATATTTTTGTTTTGTACTACAACACAAATGTTAAATTTTGAACCCTGTAACAACGAAGTATTTCTTGGCAAAAATTATCATAATTGAATGAAATGGTTTTTGTTAAATTATTCCGCTGCGATGTCTTCTTATTTTAATATATTTTAATGTTACTCAATATGGATGGTGCTATGAATGATCAACTGTGGAGTCTCCCGAGATTGGGGCCTTACACTGATGTAGGACCGGTTAAAGGGTGATGTAACAGTTTCACAAGGTTGGAAAGATCAGTAACTTAACATATCAAATGAGGAACCCGGCAAATGATACAAAGAACAAGAGTAAAGAACACAAGAAGAACATAAGTAATGGTTCTCAAGAATGATGTATATTGCTCTCAAGTGTTTTATAATTGTTACAAGGCTTAGTACTAAGGACTGATACATGATATACTTTATACTACATCCTACAGCCGACCATACTTTGAAGGCCAGCTGGAACACTAATCTAGAGAACAAGATCAATGTAAAGTCAAAAGGCAGATTGCCTTTTGAGTAGTGACTATGACATGTCATAGCTCACGTCCTAATATATTACAAAAGGATAAAAATGTAAGAGTAGAAAGTTACAGACTCTAAGACCTTAATCTACAGTTGAAAAAAGTATGGAGATATCACCAAGTATTCGGAGATGACAGTGGAAAGTGATTAAGCTTTTATCAAAAGCATGTCAGAGAAAGCATGTCTTCTCTGTCTTCGAAAGAAATCAGTCTCTTGGCTTTGGAAGACTTTGTCTTGAAGCTTTAGAAAACTTCATCTGTGACCTTTCGAATATTTGTTAATTAATTGTTACTTCCGTTATCTCTTGTAAGTGTCATTTATGTCAATAATATAACTATGGGAGTTCATTTGGCAATTCTAATAATCACAATGTTCCTATTAACTTGTAATCTTAGTTTTTATTTATTTAAAATTTGATAACTTGATTAGTTATTAGATAAACAGGTTATTGTAAAGTTTAAGTATTAATTATGAGTTTAATGAAAATAAAAGGTTAATTACAAGATTTATAAAAAGATTAATTTATTTTCGTAAAGTTCGGATTTAAAATGTTAATTTTGAAACTTGATTTAAAAAGGTTTTGGCATAAAATAAGAAATTTCAAAACCGCAGGGACCAAAGCTGTAATTTTTTTAAAAACAACCCCCGGAGTTTTCTTTCCCGACTTCCCGGTGGCCGGCCGGCAAGACTCCGGCGCGGCACCGGCGACTACCGAATCACCACAAAAACGCATTTTCTTTCTCCCAAATCGTTCCATTCAATTCGCGAACCCGTTTCGAACCCATACCCATTCCCAATTTCGGTTCTTGTTGAGTTTTCATTACGCGCTTTCAAAACCAAAATTTCATTCAAAGACCCAAGGGTATCAAACTCAAATTCGATCAAATCAAGCTAAATGAATTACTAAAAACGCATTAGGAATCAATTCGAAATCAAAATCATTCAATTCCAGCAGTTAAAACCGACTAGTTGTTCATGAACCGATTCATACGTCCTAATATATTACAAAAGGATAAAAGTATAAGAGTAGAAAGTTACAGGCTCTAAGACCTTAATCTACAGTTGAAAAAAGTATGGAGATATCACCAAGTATTCAGAGATGACAGTGGAAAGTGATTAAGCTTTTATCAAAAGCATGTCAGAGAAATCATGTCTTCTCTGTCTTCGAAAGAAATCAGTCTCTTGGCTTTGGAAGACTTTGTCTTGAAGCTTCAGAAAACTTCATCTGTGACCTTTCGAATATTTGTTAATTAATTGTTACTTTCGTTATCTCTTGTAAGTGTCATTTATGTCAATAATATAACTATGGGAGTTCATTTGGCAATTCTAATAATCTCAATGTTCCTATTAACTTGTAATCTTAGTTTTTATTTATTTAAAATTTGATAACTTGATTAGTTATTAGATAAATAGGTTATTGTAAAGTTTAAGTATTAATTATAAGTTTTAATGAAAATAAAAGGTTAATTACAAGATTTATAAAAAGATTAATTTATTTTCGTAAAGTTTGGATTTAAAATGTTAATTTTGAAACTTGATTTAAAAAGGTTTTGGCATAAAATAAGAAATTTCAAAACCGCAGGGACCAAAGCTGTAAATTTTTTAAAAACAACCCCCGAATGAATGCGTTGAACTCATGGGTGTCGAAACCAATGAAATTAAGCTTATGTAAACGAGGTAAAACCATCAACAAAACTCTTTGATTCTTTCTAAAACTTCAATTTTATAAAAACACGCAGGATCATACGTCCGATTGACTCGAACCTGCCGCGACACTCTTCTACCTACTATCATCGTTTACAACTATAACTCAGGTAATTGAATACACAAATACATTCGGTTTGATGTGGGGAACAGAAGCCCCATGTTTAATTTGGTTAACAACACCAAAATTGTGTTCGATTTGATCATCTAAAAACTAGGGTTCTTGAAGAAATTGGGGTTCTATTCTTTGAGTTTTTTTTTAAGATTTAAAACCCGTTTATGGCAAGTATAGGCGCCCTAGCCTACTGGTTAAAGCACATCATGTCTGTACTCAAGGGCGTGGGTTCGAACCCCACAACCCACGTTTTTTTAAAAAGGGCTTTTTACTCATATTCGATGTTTCAGAAAAATTATAAAATGATATTAAATTAAAATAAAATTATTTTTAATTGACAAAACGTTATCAGAAATTATCTATTAAAAATTTTATAGAATTTATTTTTAAACAATTTTAATGATTTCAAAATGTTTAAAACAAACTTACTATAAGTTTTTTTTTTCTATTATATAAAAAACATCTTTTCTTTTCGTATCTTTTTGATCGTTTTAGTATTAGTAGTTTCCTTGTAACTTTAATTCAAGAAAACTTTAATAAATTATTATATGGTTCTGTATGTTTATAGTTGCATAACCTATTATCTTAAAGAATTGAAACTATAAAGATGTCAAAATATTGTTGAGAACTACTTTAAATCATTACAGTGTAACATTACGTAGATTATTTAGATCGTTAAATGGTAACAAAATTACTTTGTTCAACGTATTTAATAATTAATTTTTTTTAATTTAAACTTATTTATTTAAATGTTGAGAAAACTATATTCTTTGCAATATTAAACTTTATCTACGATCGTCATTTTTCAAATTATAAATAAAATTTTATAATATTAAATTGTGATAAACCCCAAATCCTTATAACAAACCCAAGAAACCATTTATAATCTAATCTTGGAACACCCATGCCTAGGTAATTTGTGAAGAAACCGTTGGTGCTATTCTAGGTTTCTTATTTTTCAAAGTACATCTTATATCAAGTGAGTTTTCCATACCCCGTTTTACTTTACTTCACATGTTTTGGGTGAAACATGTTATTCGTATTAATGTACACTTGTAAATCGTTTAAATACTTGTAAAGCACGTGCAATTCATTATTATATTTTGTCATGGTTATTTGAGACTTTTGCGGGGATTATGTGAAAGACTCTTGTAAAAACAATGATTAACTATTGCTAGCCTAGCGACGTCATATATCTATGGGCTTGACTAGCCTATTTGGTGCTAAAGCCGAGGTTATTGCCAGCTCCTGATGACGTATTCTTGTTCATCATGGGAACCAAGTACACTTAGCTAATCGTATATTTAGTTGTGGCAATATTTTTGTCAAGGTTTGATTGTATCATTATCCTATCTATATATTCTTGCATTATTTCTTAACCTATGACATGAATTGCCTCTTAAAAAGGGTTTTATATATGTATGTATAATCTTATGGGAACTCACCAACATCATATGTTGACTGTATTTTCTAACATGTTTCAGGAAATGCACAAGCTTAAATGTTGATCATGAAGACTTGAAATCATCTAGGACTGGACCTAGAAATAACAAATGATTCACTTTTAATCTGGATGTTTTAATTTAGTTTATGTTATGATTGTTTGTTTGAGATTGATGAATTTAAGGTTATAATATGATCCTTATGTTTGATAATATTTACACTTTGAAGTAGCTTTATGTGGCTTTGAACAATCTTATCCCTCATATCTTAACGTTTCTGTCGTTAAGGTTGGGGTATGATAGATTGGTATCAGAACGCATAACTATAGGGATTTAGGTTATTAGCAATGGTGACATAGACTATGGTTAATATAGAGACCTTTACATGAAAATTCTTCATGATCTTGAAAGTTTACTTATATGCATACTACATGATGCTACTTGTTACATGATCGATCCCTTATGTGCTACTTGATTCTGCTTAGTTGAAATTGTGCCTTAAGTGGTTAACTTGAATGATAAAACCTCCGGTCTTGTACATCTCCAACTTCTTAACCATCTTCACTCGTCACTAGTTTCAACACGCCATTGTCTTTTTCTTAAACTTATTCTCGACCACACGCGAAATCGTACGCATTATATCGAATGGCTTAATTTCTTAGACTTTATGTCTAATCTTTTAAAATCTTGTCAAGGTTTTAATTCTATTAGTCTATACGGAAAAATGTGTGACTCATAAACACCTGTATTCTGGATTTCCTCGCAAAAAGCCTTCGGCTTAAGGTAAGCATTTCGCATAAATCCCAATCAACTACGGGACCAGTTATGCTTACCTAGGGATTTTCGGGATGAGTGATAAATTATGGTCAAAATACACAAATTTCCTAAGGTAAATTGGAGTTAAGTTACCTTGACGTGTCAATGTTCCTAATGGCTGTGTGTTACCAAACGCAACCATCCTGTATGTATTTTATAAGTCCTGAAAAATTATTGTTTTATTGAAGTAGCTTTATTTCAAATTATTATATCTAACCTATTCTTGTATTTAGAATGTCTCGTCATCATGGAAAGCGTGGTAGCTCCGACCGTAAAATCGCCGCTATGATCGCCCGGCAAATGGCTGCCGTTCTTCCTACAATGGTTGATGAAATGAGTACCACCCTAATGGCCAATGCTAGTAATAATGAAAATGGGAATAATGGTGGTAATGGTGGAAATGGCAACAACGGTCAAGCAGAAAATAGCGGTAATCAAGGTGGGAATAACCAAACCTGCACGTTCAAACATTTCAACTCTTGTAAGCCAACTAGTTTTAGTGGGAAGGAGTGAGCAATTGGACTTCTCGAGTGGTTCGAGAGCATGGATAGTGGGAATCATTTGGCTTATTCAACCAGGCATCACGAACTAAGCATCCTCTTTCCCCACATGGTTGATACTATTCCTCGTAACATTAAGAAGTTCATCAAAGGGGTACCACCTCAAATTCAGGATGTTGTAGTGGGAAGCAGGCCCATGACCTTGAGTAATCACCATCATTTCTCAACTCACTGAAAATCACATCAAAGCAGGTACCTTGACTGTAAAGGGTACTAAACAGACTGGGAAGGTGGTCCCAGAGGGTACTAAGGATGTGAAGGCTAAATCCTCATCTAAGTGTTAAACACGCAAGTTTACACCTGCCCGAAACTTTGCTGTGGCAGCAATCAATGCACCTCAGAAACAAGCTACTACTGCTAATCAAGTACATGTTGCTAGAGCTTACACTGGTCCACACCTGATTTGTAATATCTGCAAATATCATCATGCGGGGAATAACCCATGGCGTATCTGCTCACTTTGCGGGAAATATGGTCATTTGGTTGCTACATGTCACTGTGCACCAAACAATGCTGCTCTAGTTGCCAACCGAGCTTGCTACAACTGTGGGGAAGCTGGCCATTTTCGCCCACAATTTCCCTATCTCGCGGGTAATGTTCCATAAGCTCGAGGTCGTGCTTTCAATATTAACACAAATCAAGCACAAGAAAATAATGACGTGGTGAACGGTACGTCATTTTTACTCGAAATCTTATTGATCACATTTTAGTTTGCTTCCCTGTATCAATGAAAGTCCTGTATCTGAACAGGTATGTATCTTGTTAATAATTTCTATGTCTCTGTCTTGTTTGATTTGGGAGCCACTAAGAGTTTTGTCTCCTTAGAATTTGAACCCATACTTGCTAAGTCGCGTACTAAGTTAGAAAAGTCCTTTACGGTTGAAGTCACCGATGGAAAATCCATCACTATTGATGTCATCATTCGTGGTTGTATCTTGAGTCTTAACGAGTATGAGTTCCCTATTGATCTTATTCCTATGCAACTCGGGAGCTTCGATGTCATTGTCGGCATGGATTGGTTAGCCAAACACTACACGGAAATTATCTGCTTCGAGAAATGTATTCGGATTCCATTACCTTTGGGTGATACTTTGAAAGTCTTCGGTGAGAAATCATCTAAAGGACTCAAACTTATGTCGTGTACTAAGGCTCGAAAGTGCCTAAGTAAGAATTACATAGCCTTTTTGGCTTATGTAGTCAACACAAAAGTCAAAAGGAAGGAACTTAAGGATATTCCTATTGTATGAGATTTCCAAGATGTATTTCCCGATGATCTTATCTGACTAACTCCCATTCGTGAGGTTGAGTTTAAGATTGATTTGATTCCTGGTGCGAATCCTGTGGCTAAGTCACCTTATCGTCTTGCACCTTTGTAAATGTAGGAATTAGCCAGACAACTTCAAGAATTGTCTGATAAGGGCTTTATCCGTCCTAGCGCTTCACCTTGGGGTGCACCTGAGTTATTCGTAAAGAAAAAAGATGGTTCATTTCGTATGTGCATTGATTACCGGGAGCTCAACAAACTCACTATCAAGAACCGATATCCTCTTCCTCGGATTGATGACCTCTTCTACCAACTTCAAGGAGCCACGCAATTCTCAAAAATCGATTTGCGTTTTGGCTATCACCAACTACGGGTTCATGATAATGATATCTCAAAAACAGCATTCCGCGCTCATAACGGGCACTATGAGTTTATGGTTATGCCTTTTGGGTTGACTAATGCTCCTGTCGTTTTTATGGATCTCATGAACCGGGTATGTAAACCCTATCTTAACAAGTTGTGATTGTGTTCATAGATGATATTCTCATCTACTCGAAGACTAAAACCGATCACGAGTTTCACTTGCGACAAGTTTTGGAACTTCTGAGGAAGGAACGATTATACACAAAGTTTTCTAAGTGCGATTTTTGGCTTGAGGAGGTCCAATTCCTAGGGCATGTGGTGAATAGTCAAGGGATTCATGTGGATCCTGCCAAAATCGAAGCAGTGAAAAACTGGAGTGTTCCTAAAACTCCAACATAAGTTCATTCTTTTCTTGGACTAGCAGGTTACTATCGGCAATTTATTGCCAATTTCTCGAAGATCGCGAAACCGCTTACGGCTTTAACTCAAAAGAATAAACTCTTTGAGTGGGACCTGATCAAGAGGAGGCCTTCAAGACTCTAAAACACAAGTTATGTAATGCTCCTATCTTAATCCTTTCTGACGGGAATGATGATTTTACTGTATATTATGATGCATCTAGTCAAGGCCTTGGTTGTGTTCTCATGCAGCGAGGAAAGGTCATAGCTTATGTATCAAGGCAATTGAAGGTTAATGAGGAGAATTAAACAACCCATGATCTCGAACTTAGGGTTGTGGTTTTAGCCTTAATAATTTGGAGGCACTGCCTATATGGGACACAATGTATAGTCTACACTGATCATAAAGCCTTCAACACGTCTTCAATCAAAAGGATCTAAATATGAGACAATGTCGTTGGGTCGAGTTGATTAATGACTATGATTGCGACATCCGTTATCATCCAGGAAAAACGAATGTTGTAGCCGATGCGTTAAGTCGCAAAGTCCATAACAAGACCGTCTCATTCCAGGAAATTTGAGATAGACGACAATGGTTTGACACACTAGGAGAATTTGACACGGAGATTCACGTAGAGGTCAACGAGACTACTTTTATGCTTTAGAATATAAGAATTGATAGCGACCTCGAGTATTGTATCCGTGAAGCTCAGTAAGATACTCTAGCTGAAGGAAAAGTAGATGAAGAGTTGGCGTATAGTGTTCCATCACAGCTTGAAACAAAACCGAATGGCATGTTGTATTTCTTAAATCGACTCTGGATTCCAAATCGTGATAACCTTTGTACTTTCATCATGAACAAAGCTCATCAACCTTGTTATTCTATCCACCCTGGGTTCGATAAGATGTATATGGACCTGCGTGGGCATACTGGTAGCCAAGGATGAAGAAGGACATCGCTTCATACGTAGCCAAATGTCTTACATGTGCAAAGGTCAAGGCAGAGCATCAATGACCTAATGGATTACTTGAGCAACCCGAGATTCCTATGTGGAAATGGGAACACATATCCATGGATTTTATAACTAAGTTACCTCGTACTCCTCGTGGTCATGATAGTATATGCGTGATCGTCGACCGTCTGATCAAAACAGCACATTTCATACCCATATGTGACACTTACAAAACTTCAAAGTTAGCTCGCATTTACATCGATGAGATTGTGAGCCGTCACGGTGTGCCCTTGCATATCATATCTGATTGAGATGCTCGTTTCACTTCGCATTTTTGGTCGTCCAATGCAAGAACTCTTCGATACTCAGCTGGATTTAAACAAGGCTTACCATCCGCAAACAGACGGTCAAACTGAGCAAACCATTCAGACTCTTGTGGATTTGCTACATCTTTGTGTTCTTGATTTTGGTGGTGACTGGGATACGCATTTACCATTAGCGGAATTTTCTTATAATAACAGTTATCACTCAAGCATCAAAATGGCACCTTTTGAAGCTCTTTACGGTCGTAAATTTCGTTCCCCGATTTGTTGGACGGACATCGGTGAAAATTTCATCACCGGTCCTGAACTTATTCAAGAAACGACCGATGAAGTTTCTAAAATCCATAATAACCTTGAGGTGGCTAGGATTCAGAAAAAGAGTTACACGGATAACAGACGCAAGCCGTTAGAATTCCAAGTCGGTGATTGTGGTTCTTCTTAAAGTCTCACCATGGAAGGGGGTTGTTCGCTTTGGGAAGAAGGGTAAGTTAGCTCCATGGTTTGTAGGACCTTTCAAGATTCTGAAAAGAGTCGGGAAAGTGGCCTATAAACTAGAACTACCCTCTGAACTTAGCGGGGTTCATCCCGTTTTTCATGTCTCAAATTTGAGAAAATGCTTGGCCGACGAAAGTCTGCATGTTCCTTTGGATGATTTTCAGACAGACGACTCCTTGCATTTGTTGAGAAACCCGTTGAGATCATGGATCGAACAATGAAGAAGACCAGAACTACTACCACCCCAATCGTCAAGGTTCGTTGGGAAAATAAACACAGACCAGAGTTTACCTGGGAACGTGAGGATTATATGAAGAAGAAACATCCTCATCTGTTTGCCTAGTCTCCTCCATAATTTCGGGACAAAATTCCTTAAAGTTGGGGAGACTGTGACCTTTCGAATATTTTTTAATTAATTGTTACTTCCAATATCTCTTGTAAGTGCTATTTATGTTAATAATGTAACTATGGGAGTTTATTTGGCAATTCTAATAATCTCAATGTTCCTATTAACTTGTAATCTTAGTTTTTATTTATTTAAAATTTGATAACTTGATTAGTTATTAAATAAATAGATTATTGTAAAGTTTAAGTATTAATTATGAGTTTTAATGAAAATAAAAGGTTAATTACAAGATTTATAAACTATATAAAAGGATTAATTTATTTTCATAAAGTTTGGATTTAAAATGTTAATTTTGAAACTTGATTTAAAAAGGTTTTGGTATAAAATAAGAAATTCCAAAACCGCAAGGACCAAAAATGTAAATTCTTTTAAAAACAGCCCCCCCATTTTTCTTTCCCGACTTCCCGATGGCCGGACGGCGAGACTCCGGTGCGGCCGGCGACTACCAAATCACCACAAAAACTCATTTTCTTTCTCCCCAAATCGTTCTATTCAATTCGCAAACTCGTTTCGAACCCATAAACATTCCCAATTTCAGTTCTTGTTGAGTTTTTATTACGCACTTTCAAAACCGAAATTTCATTCAAAGACCCAATGGTGCCAAACTCAAATTCGATCAAATCAAGCTAAATGAATTACTGAAAACCCATTAGGAAACAATTCGAAATCAAAATCATTCAATTCCAGTAGTTAAAACCGACTAATTGTTCATGAACCGATTCATAACCCCCGAATGAATACGTTGAACTCATGGGTGTCAAAACCAATGAAATTAAGCTTATATAAATGAGGTGAAACCATCAACAAAACTCTTTGATGCTTTCTGAAAGTTCAATTTGATAAAAACATGCACGATCATACGTCCGATTCACTCGAACCTGCCGTGACACTCTTCTACCTACTATCGTCGTTTACAACTATAACTCAGGTAATTAAACACACAAATACCATTGGTTTGATGTGGGGAACAAAAGCCCCATGTTTAATTTGGTTAACAACACCAAAATTGTGTTCGATTTGATCATCTAAAAACTAGGGTTCTTGAAGAAATTGGGGTTCTATTCTTTGAGTTTTTTTTTCAAGATTTAAAACCCAGTTTATGGCAGAAATAGGTGCCCTAGCCTACTGGTTAAAGCACAACATGTCTGTACTCAAGGTCGTGGGTTTGAACCCCACAACCCGCATTTTTTTTTAAAAAAGGGCTTTTTACTCATATTCGAAGTTTTAGAAAAATTATAAAATGATATTATATTAAATAAAATTATTTTTAATTGACAAAATGTTATCAAGAATTATCTATTAAAAATTTTGTAATTATAGAATTTATTTTAAACAATTTTAGTGATTTCAAAATGTTTAAAAAAAACTTACTATAAATTTTTTTTTCTATTATATAAAAAAACATCTTTTCTTTCTGTTTCTTTTTGATCATTTTATTATTATTAGTTTTCTTATAACTTTAATTCAAGAAAACTTTAATAAATTCTTATATGGTTTTGTACGTTTATAGTTGCATAACCTATTATCTTAAAGGATTGAAACTATAAAGATGTCAAAATATTGTTGAGAACTACTTTAAATCATTATAGTGTAACATTATGTAGATTATTTAGATTGTTAAATGGTAACAAAATTACTTTGTTCAACGTATTTAATAATTAATTTTTTTTAATTTAAACTTATTTATTTAAATGTTGAGAAAACTATATTCTTTGCAATATTAAACTTTATCTACGTTTGTCATTTTTCAAATTATAAATAACATATTATAATATTAAATTGTGATAAACCCCAAATCCTTATAACAAACCCAAGATTTCCACAAATTGTCTCTTACTTATCCGATTATAATCTAATCTTGGAACACCCACGCCTAGGTAATTTGTGAAGAAACCGTTGGTGCTATTCTAGGTTTCTTATTATTCAAAGTACATCTTATATCAAGTGAGTTTCCCATACCCCGTTTTACTTTACTTCACATATTTTGGGGTGAAACACGTTATTCGTATTAATGTACACTTGTAAATCGTTTAAATACTTGTAAAGCACGTGCAATTCATTATTATATTTTGTCATGGTTATTTGAGACTTTTGCGGGGATTATGTGATAGACTCTTGTAAAAAAAATCATTAACTATTGCTAGCCTAGCGACGTCATAGATCTATAGGCTTGACAAGCCTATTTGGTGCTAAAGCCGAGGTTATTGCCAGCTCCTGATGACGTATTCTTATTCATCATGGGAACCAAGTACACTTAGCTAATCGTATATTTAGTTGTGGCCATATTTTTGTCAAGGATTGATTATATCATTATCCTATCTATATATTCTTGCATTATTTCTTAACCTATGACATGAATTGTCTCTTAAAAAAGGTTTTATATATGAATGTACAATCTTATGGGAACTCATCAACATCATATGTTGACCGTATTTTCTAACATGTTTCAGGAAATGCACAAGCTTAAATGTTTATCATGAAGATTTGAAATCATCTAGAACTGGCCCTAGAAATAATAAAGGAATCACTTTTAATCTGGATGTTTTAATTTAGTTTATGTTATGATTGTTTGTTTGAGATTTATGAATGTAAGGTTACAATATGATCCTTATGTTTGATAATATTTACAGTTTGTAGTAGCTTTTTGTGGCTTTGAACAATCTTATCCCTCACATCTCAACGTTTTCGTCGTTAAGGTTGGGGTGTGACAGATTAGTATCAGAGCGCATAACTATAGGGATATAGGTTATTAGCAATGGTGACCTAGACTATGGTTAATATAGGGACCTTTACATGAAAATTCTTCATGATCTTGTAAGTTTACTTATATGCATACTACATGATGCTACATGTTACATGATAGATCCCTTATGTGCTACTTGATTCTGCTTAGTTGAAATTATGCCTTAAGTGGTTAACTTGAATGATAAAACCTCCAGTGTTGTTCATCTCCAACTTCTTAACCATCTTCACTCGTCACTAGTTTCAACGTGCCATTGTCTTTTTCTTAAACTTATTCTCGACCACATGCGAAATCGTACGCATTATATCGAATGGTTTAATTTCTTAGACTTTATGTCTAGTCTTTGAAAATCTCATCAAGGTTTTAATTCTATTAGTCTATAAGAAAAAATGTGTGACTCATAAACACCTGTATTTTGGATTTCCTGGCAAAAAGCCTTCGGGTTAAGGTAAGCATTTCGCATAAATCCCAATCAACTGCGAGATCAGTTATGCTTACCTGGGGATTTTCGGGATGAGTGATAAATTATGGTCAAAATACACAAATTTGCTAGAAGCCTCCTCTCTCTTCATTCTGTTAGTAGATTTCTTCTGATTTGCTCTGATGGTGGCTCTTGACTTAGCAGCCTCCTCCCTTATCTTCCTCTTAGCAATTTTCTTTTCTTTTAGAATTTCTTGCTCTAGCTGCGTGAGGTACTCAAACTCAATATACTTATATGGTAGAGGGAGTAGGACTGCTGCCTGATATAGGCTTGTGGTGCTTAGGTAGGTTATCAACTTTTTTCTATCTTATTCCCTACATACCTGAGTTTCTTGTTTAACTACCATAGTCTCTACTTTAGGACTTTCTTGAACTGGAGAAAAACAGGGGCTTTATACAATCTTTTTCTTTTCCTTTCTTCCTTGATCTTGAGGAGCAATTCTACAACCTCAGCCTCCTTCCTCTCTTTTGATACTTTTGTGTCAGCCAGCTCATTCAACTCATCCAAAAGAAGGGAGATTATTGCATCAATGTTATAGTTTCTAGACCATATATAATTCAATCTGGCTACCCTTAACTCATCCTTCTGAGTATTTAGCCTAAGGGCAGCCCTAATTGGAGCTTGCATGAAGCTGGGGGTTTCTTTTGTTCCTTCTTCCTTTACCTTCCTCTTCCTCTCCCTTTTCTACTCCTCAATCTCCTCAGAGGTCAGAATCCTCTTCACTTTGTCAATCACTAGCCTGTTTGACTTAAAGTGGAGAGAGCTTTGGCCATCTTGACTTGAAGCTGCACATGAGTTATGGCTAGGGAGAGGCTGTGAGACACCTTCACAAGCTAGTGTCTCACTAAGGGTAATAGGTGTTAAAGCAATTACTGTCTTAAATTGAACACTTCTTGTTGAACCTAAAATCTAGAGAGTACCATGGCTCTTTTATCATTATCATACCTCCATCCTACTATTGGGTTGTCAGCAGGATAGGATAGAGTAGACATAGCCCTTGGTATTCCCTCCTTATATAAGCTTTGAATTAAGGCATCCACATTGATATGGGCCCGAAGAGGTTGTTGATTATAGACAACAGCAAGTGAGGATGGTGAGGCCTTATTGTTCATACTCTGGGCAGTGCCCTCAGGTTCTGTGATTGTAGTTAGGACTTTCTCCTCCTTTTTGGTAGCATCACCCACTTGCATAGATAAGCTAGATGTTAGGTCCTCCACATCCACACGTTCTTGTGGATCTAATTAAACACGCCTGGTTGGCTTCTCAACTAACTTGCCCTTGAGATCGGTGATCTCAATTTGCTGCTTAAACACTTGCCTTTGTAAGGTAGCCACCTAAGATTTCAGGTAACTAACCTTAGAGACCAAATAGGTGCAGGTTTTTTATGGTGTTTGCACCCTTTGCTACAGACTCCTCTCATCTTCATCAGAAGATTCATAGGGGGATGAGAGAACATAGCCGAAGTCATCTCCCTCACCATTAGATATTAGGTCATGGGCTCTGGATTTCCCGTGCTCCATGACAGCTTCATGAGAAGTGTCGAGGGGCTGGGTTGCCATGTTTGAGGTCTTAATGATATAATCACTTTCTAAAGTGAGAGCCTCTTCCATATGGACCTCCTGAACATGTTTAGGAAAGTCCACCTTAGTTGGGGGTGGATGATATGGGCTAGATATGGGGATATCAGGAGCACTCATCTCTCCTTGAGCAGGGGAGGAGAAGAGAGACTCATGGTACTCACTAAATCTCATATCGTAATCATTATAAAATTGAAGGCTAGGGATTGGTTGGTTTAAGTCAACAGGTTGAGGATGGTAACTATCCCTTGAAGGATGTACACTTGAGTTTTAAGACTTAGAGTGAAGGCTTGCAGCTTGGGTAATGAGCTCATCAGGCTAAGAATAAGGAACCTCAGTACTGATCAATGAAATAATGGGAGTGCTTTTCTCCTCAGAGGAAGTGGGAGCTCTTGGTTCCACTTCCTCATGCATGGGTGAGTGCATAAGGGCCCGCTCAATCCGAATAGACTGAGCAGGGGTTTGTTTGGATTTTCTGTAGTAGGTGATGGTTACTTGAGGCTGTTGGGGTTGTGAAGATGAAGAAGGTGTGGGTTCAACATTGGCTGGTGCTGCCAAGTTGTCATATTGAGCAGGGAGCTCTAACATTTTTGGGAGAAGGGCTGTTTCTACCCCTAAGAAACCAACAGTGGCTCTTATGCTTTTGAAGATGTCGGGCTTCATCTGTCCCAATTTAAGAGTGTTACTTGTTCCCTTCAACTGTGAGCCTAGTTCCCAATTAAGAATGTGCTGGACATATCTTGGGAACATGTAATACTCTAAAGAGTCTAAGTTAGGAAGCAAATTTATGTAAACAAACTAAGAGTACTTGAACTTGACCCCTTAGACCATCCCATGGAATTTATAGGATAAGTACTATGGAATTTGATCCCATCCTCCATGATTGTTTGATAAAGAGTGGACTATAACATGGGGGAGGTTGTTCCATTTGAAAAAGACTTTACCCTTTTTGAAGGTCCTGACAATAATTGAGCAACCTGGTTGTTTTCTTTGTAGGTGCATGGAGAAATCTGGCTGGTTTTGTGGTTCAGGTGTGGCCATTAGAGGAAGCTTTAGCAAGAAGAAAGTGAAGAACAATAAGGGTTTGTGGGTGAATTTAGGGTTCAAAGTTTGTAGATGAAGATGAAGAAGAAAGAGGGGGAACCGTTGTAAGGCTATTTATATGCTTGGATGTGAGACAAAGTTAATGCAAAAGAATAAACTTTGAAATCCAGATGTCGGTCCCACCTCTGAAAAAGTCCCCAAGAAGATAGTTATCTTGGAAGTTGTAAATTTTCCGAAGGTAATTTGTCTTCAGAAGTTTTGAGAAAAACTTTCGAAGCCAATTTAGATTCAGAAAATATTCATTAGTTTGACAAGAATTGCTTCAAAAGAAAAACTACTAAGAGTAATTTTGCTTTTGAGACATATTTGGTTTTGGAAGATATTAAACTTCAGAAGTTTTATTCAAAGGATGAATAAAGCTTTCGAGACTTAATTGGTTTCGGAAGAAAGTTGTCCTTCAAACCATATAAGTACTTAGAAGCATATTTAAGCTTCAAAAGACATTTCAAAATTCTTCCGAGGTTAAATTCTTACTAAGTAGTTATTAGTTTTGAAAACATAAGTTTTTTCTGAAGTCAATTTAATGTATTCTGGAAGAAAATCGATCATCAATTTCTAAAATTCCAAGAAATATCATTTAGAAAAATTTTCTTCCAAGGTAAACAGGGCTTATATGAGTGATAATTTAGAAAAGTTTTAAAGACACACATATTTGAAAAAAAATCTTGACATTAATTTAAGAAAATATACTCAAACTTAATCATCCCAATAGCTTATACAAAATACTTAAATCACTTTTCATCAAAAAGATTTTGTGAACAGATCAGCATATTTTTCATTTGTGTTAACTTTGACTAGTTTTATCAATCCTTTTTCAAAATTATCTCTTATCAAATGATATCTGATGTTGATGTACTTTGTCTTTGAGTGATACATTGGATTCTCTGTGATAGAGATAGCACTATTGTTGTCTATATGGATAGGAGTCTACTTGAAGTTGAATCCGTAGTCTAACATCTTATTCTGAATCCAAAGCACTTGAGCACAGCAGTTTGCACAAGCAATGTATTCAGCTTTAGCAGTTGATGCAAACACATAGGAGTGTTTCTAGTATTTCCATGAGACTATCCTTTCACCAAGGAATTGACATCCTCCTGATGTAGACTTTAAAGTCATGTTGCAGCTACCATAGTCACTATCTGTATATGCATACAGATTAAAGTCATAATTCTTTAGATACCAAAGTACCAGCTTAGGAATATCCTCTTGATAGGAACCAGGTGTGACATCTTGCGGTTAGCTTGATATCTTGAACATACGCATGTGGCAAACATGATATCAGACCTACTGGCAGTGAGGTACATAAAAGACCCACTCATAGCCTTGTAAAGATGTTTATCAACACACTCCCCCTCAAGATCAGGTCCAAGGGAGTGGTTTATGGCTATGGGAGTCTTAGCAACCTTGCACTTAGTCAAATGAAATCTGGTTAGTATGTCTTGCACATTCTTTGACTGATTTATGAAGATACCATTGTCAACCTGCTTCACTTGAATTCCCAGAAAGAAATTGAGTTCCCCCATGGCACTCATTTCAAATCTATTCTTCATCAGCTTCTTAAACTCTTTATAGAGTTTTTAATTAGTTGACCCAAAGATGATGTCATCTATATAAACTTGAACCAACATCAAGTCAATCCCTGTTTCTTTGATGAAGAGTGTGATTTCAATAGTACCTCTCTTGTAACCATATTGGACTAGGTACTGCGATAGTGTCTCATACCACTTTCTTGGAGCTTGATGCAACCTATAAAGTGCTTTTTAAGCTTGCAGACATAATCAGGATTATCTGGGTCTGCAAAGCCAGGTGGTAGCTTGAAACACACTTCCTCATCTATCACCTTATATAAAAATGCACACTTGACATCAAGTAGGTTTACCTTGAAATCCTTGGATGAAGCAAAAGCAAGGAATATCCTAACAGCTTCAAGTCTTTCCACAGGATCACAAACATTTGTGTAGTCAATCCCTTATTCTTAAGTGTACCTTAGAACAATTAGTCTTGCCTTGTTCTTGATAACAAGTCCTCTATCATCCTTCTTGTTCCTAAAAACCCATTTGGTACCTATTGGCATCTTCCTATGATGAAGAGGACATAGGTTCTAAACCTTTTCTCTTTTGAATTGAAGCAGCTCCTCCTTTATTGCTTCAACCCAGCTTCCATCTTTCAATGCCTCGTCAACTTTCTTTGACTCAATCTGGGACAAGAAGCAAGAGTGCAGACAAACATTTTTATCATACCTTTGTCCTCTTGCTCTCACCTCAGTCTCAACATCTCCAATGATGTTTGTGGTGGGATGTGACTTGTTGATTCTCCATTGAGGAATCATAGCAAGCTGATTTGATAGATCTTATTTAATGAAATTTAGATTAGGTGATTGAGTATCACCCACCACATCAACACACTTATCAAGAATAACTTGATTCAGAGAGTGTGTGACATCATTGATGTTGTCTTCAGTGAAGTGGTTGCCAGCATCATGAAATTCTTGATCACTTTCACCATCTCTATCTCCTCCTATATTGGAAATCCCTTCATTTGAGTTGTATGCTTCATTGCTAGAATTGGTAGGCACCTCAAATGTATCAGCTGAATAGTTTGTCATGGTTATGCTGATAGGAATTTCACTTATAGGGTTTGTTACCATTGGAGCTGAAGGTATTCTATCAATTGCTCTTCTCCACTCAAATCTTGGATCAGGATCTCTTGCTAATATGTTACCTATAGGTCCTGAAATATCTTAACAAGATTTGTTAAAATAGTTGGTAACTAAATCTAGATTAAATAGCCAATCAGGACCAAAAACTTTCACACTGGGAGTGTGCTCATTGAAGGTCACATTGGTTGACTCCTTAACTACTTTAGTTCTAAGATTGTATACTTTATAAGCCTTAGCTTGGGAAGAGAATCCAATGAAGTGTCCATCATCTGATTTCTCCGCAAATTTGGGTACATGATCTTTGGTACTCAAGATGGTGCATGGATGTCCAAATGATCTGAGGAAACCAATGAAAGGTCTTTTTTTGTACCACAGTTCATAAGAGTCTTACCATGGGTTTTGACTACTAAAACTCTATTCTGCATATAGCAGGCAGTGTTGATTGGCTCTGCCAAAAAAGTGATGGGTAGTTTAGAGTCAGAGAGTGTAACACCCGGATATAAAAAAAAAAAAAGAAACGAAGAGAAAAATAAAAGAAAAGAGAAGTATAAAGCAAGAAAGGTGAAATAACCCAAGTTGAGGGGTCAAAATTGTGCAAGAGGCAAACTTTAATATTATTATGTTTAAAAGTGGGCATGGCCGCCCACTCCCTCTGCTCACTAACTGCCTTCGATAGAAGCAAAAGAAGAAAAGCAGAGTTCATCGGTTTTCTAGTGAGAAGAAGAAGAAGATCGTCTAGAAGGTAAGATTTTGTGTGTTTTGTTCGGTTTCAGCTGTGTTTTCAGCTTGTAGACCGAGTCTTATATGTTTCTCTATTTTTGGTTGGGTGTTTTTGGTGTGTTTAGGTGTTTGAACTCCAGGTGCTCTCGAGTTTGGAGGAGTTTTACTCGAAGGCTGCTGTAGGTGAGTTCTAGATCCCCGGTTTTTCTGTTTTAAACATGTTTTGGGGCTGAAATACATGTAAACTGTTATTTTGAAAGTTTCAGTATGTTAACCATATATGTTTCCCCTGTTTATGTGGGTGTGTGTGTTTGTGAATGTTTGACTGAATTATGTGGTTGTATGCTTGTTTTATGAGCTTAGTAAGCTAGATTTGGGCTAGGATTATGTAAGGATGATGATCGGGAACTGAAAATTTACATAAGTTAGAACTGGTATAAGTGCCCATGCGCCCACGTAACTGTCCATATGCCTAAGTGTTGCTTATGCGCCTAAGTTTCCCATGCGCCTAAGTACTCATGCGCCTGCATAGTACTCATGCGCCTGTATAGTTCCTATGCGCCTATTGCTCATGTGCCTAAGTTTTCCCATGCGCCCAAGTATCCATGCGCCTGCATAGTACTCATACGCCTGCATAGTACCCATGCGCCTAAGTTTTTCCACATGTGCCCACCTGTTCATGCGCCTGCATAGTATCCATGCGCCTATATAGTGCTCATGCGCCTATGATGACTAAGAATTTTTCTGAAATTTTAGGAAAAATAGAAATTTATGATTAAGCTCTGGGATGTTAAGGTGGGTTATGTTTGTTCATGTTATGCATGTTGTGGCCTGTTATTGATATTTCTTATTACGTATTATTATGTGACTTTACATGGTGTGTTAATGCTCTTGTACGTAAAGTATATTATATAATGAAAGTGAAAGACATTATTAAGGAAGTGGAACCTAATGAAAGAATGTAAAGTGTTACAAGCAAGGAGGTTCACAACTCATTGAGGGGTTGTTAGCTCAACTGTGTGTGGTTTAGCTAACCCATGAGGATGCGCACAGGGGTCAGTCCTTGTGATTGACCAATAGGTACGAAAAGGGACCCTTGTCACTTGCCTTGGCACTGGAGTCAGCTTCATTCAGAATGTTAGGGGTCTATTTATAGACTTTGGCCCAGTACCAGCTTAGTACACAACGTTTGGGGTATAGCATATGACATGAGTCTAGATGAAAGTGAAAGATAATGATAAAAGTACGAAATGAATGAAAAGAATCTTGAAAGATAATAATGATATTATCAAGTTGTACGTATGTTGTGTGATCACGAACGAAAAGGTTTTTACTAAAGGTAAAGTATTTTATTATATAAAACTAGAACTCACTCTGCAACGCTGACTTTTCATGCATTTTCAGTTGGCAGGTAACTTGTTGCTGAGGATGGCACGAGGGTGAAGCTACTTGGCAGGCAAGACTGGCATCCATCTCATGTAATAATAATGATGTTGTTTTGTAATACAACTAAGTGATATTTTGTAATCATGTAAACAATGACGTATTACTTTTCAAATGTGTTTATTAAAGCATGAAATGGTTTTTAATGAATTATTCCGCTGTAATATTTTATTACTTAATAAATCTTAATATATTTTGATATAAATGAGGTTGTGATTGACCAACTGTGGGGTTTCTGGGAACGGGGCCTTACAAGTTGGTATCTGAGCCAAAGATTAAGAGAAATGGGTAAATATTTTCAACACCTAAACTTAAACTGAGAATGGGACCGAATGGAGGGATGCCAGCCCAAGTAGCTACGTGTCATCAGGTAATTTACTTTCTTTAAGTTAACCGGTATTATGTGCGTGTGCTATCTTATTTGTGTGTGACAGATACAAATGTGTTAGTAATGTTTTAACATTCATTATATCATATGCACTTGATCAAGTTTGACTTTTCATATTTTGACTTTTTCAGGTCAAATTTGAAATTTCAAATGTTATTGTTTTATTAGATTTTTGACCTAATCTTGACTTAGGTGTTGGAAACTCATTGAAGTTATGTATTATGCTTAATTTTTTTTTTATCTTTTTGTAGTTTTAAACATTCTTTTCAACTTGAACATTGGATTTGATTTACACAGTTCCATGGGTCGGTTCCCCTATTCATCGTGGTTCAAATTAGGGTTTGAAAATCAGTTGTTCTTTGTTATTCACATAAACATCTGTTTCAATGAACTTGAGAATGTCATTTAAATCCATTGTTCTTGGTTGCATTTAGGAATTATCTCAAACCTAGGGTTCTAAGTTCATGCAGGTTCGTTATATGAAAATGTTCAAATCCATCGAGAATCACCTTGTATTGATGCTACTTTAGTTAACGATCAAAATGAGATGAAAGGATTTGTATGAACGGAGACACAAGATTTGTGATTGACTGAATGATGATGAAGAACAGTAGAAAAAAGCTCGTCACACTTTAATAGTTCACTCAATTTTGAAAAGTAATAAATGACTCACTGTAAATGTGTTTAAATAGTACATTTGATAACTTACTCAAAATTTTCAAGTGTGAACAAATACGCAGGTTTTAATTTACTACTGTAGCAAATGCGCATGAACATTTTTCTTTGGGTGCATTTACTGTAGTAAATGCGCACAAACATTTAACCTTGGGCGCAATTACTGTGACAAATGCGTATAAAGAAGTTAACTTGCACGCATTTACTGTAGCAAATGCGGAAGAGCAAAATAACTTGACCGCATTTACTGTAACAAATGCGGATGAACAATTTAACTTAACCGCATTTACTATAACAAATACGGATGAACAAGTTAAACTGTCCACATCTACTATAGCAAATGCAGAAGAACATTAAGTTGTCTGCATTAATTACACTTGTGTAAAAAATAGTTACCCGCATTGGTTATGTGACAGGGTAACCTTCACCCTCATTAACCAATACTCTTACCCGCATTAATTTTTGAACTTGTCAAAAATTAATGTTTTTGCAGTTGATGATTCTGACTGTTTTTGCATAGATGTTCTGGTTTTTATGAAGATGGGTCTGCTGTTTTGATTTTATGAAGTTATATTAGTTGATAGAATTGTCAATTCTTGCTTGGATTGACTTGTATACCCTGTGTGATACAAGTTTTCCAGTTTTGACTGATCTTGGACTTTGTGCTTCGAAATATCTGCATACACTGAGATATTTATGGTATAACTTCCACACAAACACAGTCAGACCTTTTTATTTTAATTTTGACATAAACAAAAATTGTTGCAAATTTTATGTTTTTGTGAATATTTTCTTTTAATTTTTTTTTTGTTTTTTAATAGCTCCCCCTAAAGTTTATATCTAGATTGGATAGAAACTTTAATGAATTTTAAAATTGAAAGGAAAATATTTCTAATTTTTTTTTGTTATTTAGAATTGAACATGACAAAGAAGTGTACCTTATTGGGATCATATCAATCTTAACTTTCACAAGTGCAAGTACTCATGACCCTATTGATTGTAGGTATGTTTGTCATCTTAAACTCATGCTTGGTTAATATTTTAATGCATGTGATCATTATCATGTTTTGAGTGGAATAAACATTCAACATATACCTCACACTCAGAAGCATAGCAAGATCAACTACCCTCATGAAATATATGGTAGAACTTTTTTACAGCTTGCATGACCAGGTCATTTAAATTATGAAATCTCATTTATTTGGGGTAAGGGGGATCCACATTGGAATTCTTTTATTTTGATCCTTATATTTATTTGATCCATATTGGGATTCTTTTTGCTGTTCACTTTGGAAGGTGATCCACTTTGGGATTCTTTTTGTTCATTCACAAGGAATGTAATTCATCCAGATTGGATGTGTTCCATATTTGGAATCTTTTTGGATCTTGACATCAGCACTATGTGCTTGTTTCTCCAGATCTTTGCTTCGCAAAACAGAGGAGAAACTGATGTGGGTGAATGAGATTCATAAGGTATCATGACCTGGTGTGTTTAGATTACTACAGGTACACACATTCGGATAAGTAAAATACTTACACACCATGAGATGATGGCCTCACAGTTGAATGTGATCTTTAGTTTATCACAACATTTATCTTCTTTTCCAAGATGAGCCTACCCGCATATCAGGTAAGTCATGTCAGTCTTTAAAGATTTTTAAATAAGCACAGTGAATGATATAACGACTGTAATTATATCATTTCCCTTGGGTACATTGCATGTACTACAACAAAAATGACTTCTTTTTGTATTTTAATGTTTTTTTTGAATGATTTCTGAAATTTTGATTTTACTCAAGGTTAATCATGCTAATTGATTGGACTAAGAATTCAAACCGACTAGGGTCAAATGCCTTAGTGAACAAATCAGCTAACTGATCATCTGTGTGAACCTGAGTCAACTTGATTAACCCCTTTTCAGCACAGTCTCTCAAAAAGTGATATCTAATTTCAATGTGTTTAGTTTTTGAGTGCTGAACTGGATTATTTATAATCAACATGGCTGCTGTGTTGTCAATGTGAATTGGTGTGTGCAAGAAGTTAAAACCATAATCAAGCATCTGGTTTTGAATCCAGAGAACTTGAGAGCAATATGCTGATGCTGCTATGTACTCAACTTCTGCTATTGAAACAGATACATTTGTCTGCTTCTTGCACTGCCAGGAGACCAGTCTAGGACCATGAAATTGACAATCTCTAGAAGTGGACTTCCTATTAAAGTTGCATCCCCTATAGTCACTGTTTGTGTATGCATATAGATTGAAGTCTCCTTCCTTTGGATACCATAATCCAAGTGCATGCTTACCCTTGAGATATCTGAATATCCTCTTCACTGCATTCACATGTGATTCTTTAGGATCAGCCTGATATCTGGCACAAACACAAACACCAAACATAATGTCAGGTCTACTAGCTGTAAGATACATAAGTGAACCTATCATTGATCGATATAGAGTCTGATCTACTGATTTGTCATTGGAGTCTAGACCAATCTTCACTTTAGTATCCACTGGAGTTCTGATGGACTGACAGTCTGCTAAATGAAATTTCTTCAACATAGATTCCATATAGTTTGATTGATTGATGAAAATTCCATTTCTTGTCTGTTGAACTTGTAAACCCAGGAAGAAAGTGAGCTCTCCCATGGAGCTCATTTGAAACTTAGAGTGCATGAAGTTTTCAAAGTCTTTACAGAGTTGTTTGTTTATTGAGCCAAAAATGATATCATCCACATAGATCTGGACAAGCAACAGTTCATGTCCCTTCTTCTTTCTGAATAAAGTCTGATCAATCTTTCCTTTTTCATATCCATGATCAAGGAGAAAAGATGATAGAGTCTCATACCACTTTCGAGGGGCTTGATGTAAACCACACAGGGCTTTGTCAAGCTTGTATACACTGTAAGGGAAATCAGGATCCTCAAAACCTAGTGGCTGACTCACATAGACTTCTTCTGAGATTTTTCCATACAAAAATGCGCACTTTACATCCATTTGATACGCAGTGAATTTCATAGATGCAGAGTAGGCAAGAAAGAGTCTTATGGCTTCCAATCTCGTAGCAGGAGCAAATACTTCGTCATAATCTATTCCTTCTTCTTGAGTGTATCCCTGTGCAATTAATCTTGCTTTGTTTCTGATGATAATGCCCCTGTCATCTATCTTGTTTCTGTATAGCCCTCTGGTACCGATAGGGTATTATCCTTCGGGAAGGTCTACCAGTTGCCATACTTCTTGTTTCTTGAATTGTAGCAATTCTTCCTGCATTACCTTAATCCAGCTATTGTTCTGAAGAGCCTATTTAAAATTCTTGGGTACTGTTTGACACAAAAAGCAAGAAAACAAACAAATGTTTGCAATACTTTACTTGCTTCTGGTCACCCTCTCATCTAGATCACCATTGATGTTTGACACTAGATGATTCTTATGTGTCCTAGTAATTTGAATCAAATCACCAGCAATGGACACATCAAGATTGGAGACATTCAGATCATCTTGGTAAAAGCCACCTTCAGGTTGAGATGTAGGAGAATGATGAAAGTAATCAAATGCTTCAACATCTTCAGCTTCAGCAGCACTTTGGAAACTTTCATTTGCATTCCCTTCAGTTTCACCAGGTACAGTAGCTGATTCTAGGTCTCTCACTTCAGGTGAAGGTTCAGCTGAAGGAGTGGGCATTGAGCTAGGACCAGCCTCAGTTGAAACACTCTGATGTTGTGTGACTTGTCTGACCGGATCTGCTTGTAGTGGGACTTCTTCATTAAATAGATCAATAGAAGAAGGAAGAATCATAGGAAAGCCATTTCTTCTTTCCACTGTTCCAGAGGATCCTATGTTAGACAAGTGAAACTGATCAAAAGATCTAGTAAATGAGTCAATATCAAACAATCAATCAGGACCATTTGTTGATTTAGGAAAAAAATGCTCATTGAATTGAATATTGGTTGATTCATCAATGATGTTTAATCTAGGATTAAACACTTTAAAAGCCTTTGAGACGGAGGAATTCCCCACAAAGAATCCCTCATCAGACTTAGGAGCAAACTTTCCTAAATGGTCTCGGGTGTTTAATATTGAGACAGGACAACCAAATGACTTCAAAAATCCAATAAATCATTTTCTATGAAAAAGAAGTTCATATGGTGTTTTGTTGCTTTCTTTAATTATCAAAGTTCGATTTTGCACAAAGCACGATATGTTGACAACTTCTGCGCAAAAGGTAATTGGTAGTTTGGCATTGGCTTGCATTGTTCGTGCTGCTTCAATCAGTGTTCTATTTCTTCTTTCAGCTACTCCATTTTGTTGAGGAGTCCGAGCTGCACTAAATTGATGAGCAATGCCTTTTTGTGTGCAAAATGAACTTAGATCTTCATTTTTAAATTCTACCCCATTATCACTTCTGATTGTTTTTACCTTTAAATCTAGTTGATTTTCAATTTTTATGATAAAATCTTTTATTATTTGGGATGCCTTGTTTTTATGAAGTAAAAAGAAGACCCATGTAAATTGTGTAAAGTCATCTATGATCACCAAACAATAATACTTCTTTCCAATACTCATGACATGAGTTGCACCAAAGAGATCCATATGAAGCAACTTCAATAGAGAATTGTTTGTGATCACCAGCTTTGGCTTATGAGAGGAGTTATGTTGTTTACTGTTAAGACATGCAGTACAGTGATCAAAAAAATGAATTTTTTTTGAGGTAATCCAATTACATGATTTCCTTTGACCAATCTGTTCATGTTTTTAAAGTTTGTGTGTCGTAAACGTCTATGCCAAAGTTGTGACTCATCAAAGGATGCTTTAGACAACAGACATGTCTCTTCTTATGGGAAAGAAGAATTAAGGTTCAAGACATATGTATTATTCTTTCTCGGAGTCTTCAAAACAACCCATTCTTCAGGAATTTGAAATCCTGGTTTCAGAATGTAGCAATGAGTGTCTGTGAAGTGAGTGGAATATTTCTTATCATAGATCTGAGACACGCTAAGCTGATTGAAGTTCAAATGCTCGCAGTAGTTGACTTTGTCAAAACACAACAGTCCATTCTTCACAGATCCTTTCCCTGTAATTCTACCACCTTGTGAATCTTCACCAAATGCCACCGTAGTTCCTTGAATGTGCTTGAAATCATGAAAGAGGGAACAATCTCCAATCATGTGACGGGAGCATCCACTATCCACGTACCATAAGATGTTAGACCTGTATGGATGACCCTACAAGCATAAACGAACTAGTTAGATTGAGGAACCCAAGCCATGATGGTCTTGGGTTGTTTGTTTTTATCCATCACTATGACCTCTTGATATTTTCCTCTAGTTTGTGTTTTAGAGGAAGATGCTTTGACCAATTTTTATGGATTTCTTTTTGGTTTGATTTCATCAATTTCAACTGAACTGTCAGAACAGTATGCAAATCTTTCATCTCGATTTCTATGAAGAAATTGAGTACGTTTTTGTTTTTCAGAAATCACTTTAGTTTTATATCTTGAATGAGAACTCAATGATTGTTCATATGATCATTGAGGTTCTTTTTGGTACTCTTTGGCTGCCATTGATCATAGAAATCCTTATCACTGTTTGAAACCCGTGAATGTTTAAGGTCTTTTAGACTTCTATTGTTGACCTTGTCAGATGAAATTGGTGAAATAGACTTGTTTTGAGGAATTCTCAATCCTTTTTGGTTAAAGTAACAATCAGATGTGTTGTGATTGGTCATATCACATACAGAACAATATTTGTTAACATAACAGTTTTTGGTTGAATGATTGTTCATGTCACAGATAGAGCAATACTGATTAAAGTAGCACTCCTTTGTATTATGATTAGACATGGCACAAATGTCACAATAGATCTGTTTGTTCTTTGACTTTAATGAAGAAGCCAAATCAGTTTTCTGGGTGGCAGCAGATTGTTTCATAATTCTGCTTTGCTTAAGTTTTGTTGACTGATTTTGCTTCTTTTTGCTCTTTTTCAACTCTCTTTTAAATTGTTCCACATGTTGTTTATTGAAAATTTCAAAACCTATCCCTTGTTTATTTTTAGATGATGATGTTAAAACAGGTTTCACATTTGGTTGTTGAATCAAAGTGGATTTCCCTTTGGACACTGAGTGAACTGTAGCTTTCTCTTTGAAGTTTAATGAAACCTTTTCTGATTTGCTGGAAGTTTTAGGAGACTTGATCTCACTATCAGATCTGCTTTCAGCAGGGGGTTTCATAGAAAATTCAGTAGTGTTATTCATCTTGAGTTTTTCAGGAACAAATTTTACAAAAGGCACAATAGCTTTGATTGGGCTCTTTGGTTTCTGGACAACTACAGGTTTGTCAAAGCACTCTTTAATTTTGATAGGATGACCCAATTTGATTTTATCCTCATTTGTTTCAATTTAAACATTTGGCTTATTTTGAGGATTTGTTATTTGTGAAACAATTGTTTTGGTTTCAGTAACTTTAGATTCAGTTGAATCAGATTGGGTGAGTGACTCGAGCATAAATGTGTAGTTGTCATTATTTGGAGGAGGACAAGTTTTGTAACCTATCCCAGTCATATCATTTGCACCCTTTTGAGATTCAAATAAGTCTTGCAGCTTGACAGATGAGAGTTGAAAATTTTCATGTTTCACTTCAGTGGCTGATTGCTCAGCTATTGATTTGGTTAACAGTTCAGTTAACCTCTCATTTTCAACTGCAAGTGTAATCTTCTCACCATGAAGTGTTTCCATGTCAGATAAAAGAGACTTGATTTTGACTTTAAAAATTCTCATTTCTTGTTTTAGCATTTCAGATTTCACTTTTTCTTCTTTTATTTTATTAGCCATTTTATGATTGTGTTCTCTATATCCTTGAACTTCAAGAACACATTTATCTGAACATAGATTAGATTTTACCTCAATGGCATTGGAGTGGGGCCATCATTGATGTGAGCCATAAGAGCATGATTCTGAAATTGAGGTTGAACTTCCTCAGCATATAAGCTCCAATCACATACTCTATCTTGTCTGATGACAAGAGCATTAGAAGTTGTTTGGCTATTCCCCTGAGCTTGATGAGCCAATTGAGGTTGTCTTTGATGAATTGGTTGTTGCTGAATTTGATGCTGATTATGATTTTGATGATGATTGCTTGATAGAAACTGGTTTTGATGATGATTGACTGACTGAAAGCTTGAAGTGGATTGAGATGAATTCTGACCATGAGCAGGTCTTTGATAGTTGGTGTGCTTCTTCAGGGAGCATTGCATTCCCTGGAGATGTGACCAGTCATTCCACAGTTAAAACACTTAACCTTGGATTTGTCATATCCAAGTTTAGTGTTTTCATTAAGACTCAGTTTCTTCCTTTTTCGGAAGAATTTCTTTGCTCTCATAGCAATCATGGCCATCTGCCATTGCAAATCCATCTCTTTAACATCATCAGGATCCATTTCTTCTAGATCCTCCTGAATTAAGTGTGCTGACGTGAGTCTCCCCCCAAGGTAAGCTTCAACACTAGCAACAAAGGCATTGTAAGTTGCCTTTTGCTCTTTAGATCTTTGGTCACTTGGCAAACTTGTGGGTGTTGCAGTTGATTGAGCAGAAGTTGATGTCGTGTGTTGTTGAGGGGCAGCATAATGACCAGTTGACTTTGATTGTTCTCTTGATGACAAAAAATCTTCTTCTTCAGTCACAAAAGCATTCTCAACAGAGTGAGTTTCAGAAGGGAACTTGTATGCTTCTATGACTTGGGGTCCACTAAGATTTCTGCTTCGTTCATCCAGCTCTAGTGCTTCAATTTTTGCAATCATTATATCTAGGCTGGTACTCTCCAAGTCAAGAGTGTTTTTCAACATGGTGACATTTTGCTTCCAATTTTCTGGTAAGCTATAAAGCATCTTCTTGTTCATCTCTTTTTCCTTGTAGGTGATTCCCATAATCTTAAGATCATTTACCAATTGGAAAAATCTATGTAATTGCCTTAAAATAGATTCTCCTTTTGTATGGTGAAATGTCTCGTATTGATTAATTAGTTTATCCTTGTTAATCTCAGTAACCTCACTACTCCCTTCACACATAATTTGCAGAGCATCCCAAACCCCTTTGGCTGTTCCATATTTTTCCAGCCTTTTGAGAACATCCATTTTCAAAGCTTGTGTTATAATGGAGTATGCTTTGAGATCAATCTTGATTTTCTTGTACTCTTCATCTTCAAGATTTAAACTTGGATCCTCAATGGGAATTCTTGAAGTTCTGTATTATGCAGCTTGATCAGCATTTAGTGACAGTGGAATGTAAGGCCCTTTGCAAATTGAGATCCAATAGTACGGATCTACACCTGTGATGTAATTTCTAAACCTGATTTTTCACTGCTTAAACTCAGATTTGTGTTTAAGCACTGGAGGTTTAGATGCATGCCCAAGTTTAGAGAGATTATATGAATCCATTGTTAATTTACTGATTTTTGTTACTTGGTTTTGAGTACTTTTTAGTTGATTTTATGTCTTTGTGAGGTTCGAGCAGTGTAAAGTCCTTGTGTTCTTTGTTCAACAGTTCTTAGCAACTCTGATGAGTTCAACAGTTCTTAGAATGTGTCGATCTAGATGAGTTCACCGGTTTCACTGTTAGTTTTTGAGAATTTGACAACCACAGATCTACTAAGATGAAGTTTCTTGGTGTTTTTCAGTATGTATATTTATCAGCATTCAAGATCTGTTAATAAACAACTCAATCACCAGATCATTCGATGATCATCCAAAATCTGCACTGATTTTGAGATGAATTCAAGAGCCGAGGCTCTGATACCAATTGACAGGGTTTTGTGAGAATGAAAATCTAAGTTGATATGACTCAACTTAGGATCGAATATGATGATTGAGTCAGTAATATAGTTGCAGAATTACTATATTACAGAACATTAACTACTGAAGTAAATTCTTTGATGAATAGTTCACAAAGACAACAAAGATACTATTGAAAATGTATAATATTATAACTGATGGAAGAAACTTACAATGTTAGGGTATACTATTCTATTTATAGTCATACCCATTGCCTGTACAAAATGACTAAACTACCCTCATAACTATACATCAGAATCTAGTCTAACTACAAAAATAACAAAAGCATTTGTAAGTGTTCATCCGCATTGATTAATGCGGATGAACAAGTCTTCATCAGCATTTGTTGATTGTCTTCAGCATTAACTTAGTTCATCCGTGTTTGTTGTTGCGGATGAGAAAGTCTTGGCAGCATTTCTTTTGTTCATCCACATTAGTTAATGCGGATGAACAAATACTTGTCAGCATTTGTTTTTCTTCATCAGCATTAGTTAATGCGAATGAACAAATGCTTGTAAGCATTTGTTCAATGGTCATCCGCATTAACTAATGCGGATACTTCAACACTTGTTCTTTTCTTCTGATTCTTTTTCCGCATTTCTTCATGAATGGTCTTCTGTATTTCTTCTTAGTCTTTGATAATTTCCAACCAGAACAGCCTTCAACCACTTCTTGAATTGGCATGTATGATCCTTTCAGGGTCCAACAGTGTGCTCTTAGTAGATTTGGATACTGATGTAGTCAGGATAGGAAATGCTTGGGGGATGAAGAGTAAAGTAAGTGGCTAATCATAACTTGCCACTATAATTAGGGACTTACTATACTTGATATAAACTGAGCTATTACCATGAATGATCGTGTTGGTGTTTGAATCTTATAGTGTTTAGAGGATGGCGGGTGGTAGATCTTCGAATGCTTCGTGAGGAGGTGTGCAGGGTGGTCATGGTGCTAGGCCACGAGTCACCAGGAACAAGGCTAAGGCTGCTGGGATGGCTCTTGTAGAGCCCGAGCTTCATCACCAAGAAGGCGATGATAAGAGTGCTAATTTGAGAGATTCTGTGAAAGAGGCAGTTATGGAGGAGGTTCATCAGGTCATGCAGATGATCCTGCCATCTGTGGTGACCAAGGTTATTCATCCTCTGAGATGGTTGTCTCCAGTGATGATGAGAAGGAGGAAGCGGTGCTAGAAACCGCCAAGGGGTGTAGTTATAGGGCATTCCAGAGATGCAAGCCCCCAACTTTTGATAGGAATGGTGATGCTGCTGCTGCTCATCAATGGGTGAGGGATATGGAGGCGGTGCTCAATAGCAGTGAGTGCCGAGAGGACCAGAAGGTGAAATTTGCTACTCACTCATTTATGGACTCGTCCTTATGCTGGTGGGACAACATTGTCCAGGCCGAGGGTAGCAGGGCGATTGGGAGGATATGGTGGAGTGAGCTGAAGAAGTTGGTGATTAAGGAAATTTGTCCTCATAGGGAGCTCGATAAGATTGAGAGAGAGTTCCTACAGCTGGAGGCGGGAACCATGACACACCAGCAGTATACTACCAAGTTCAATGAGATGGCAAGGCTGGTGCCGGATCAGGTGACGCCGATGTCAAGGAAGATCAAGAGGTATATTCAGGGTTTACCGGCAGACATCAGCAGGCACATGATCGCCGCCCGGCCGAGTACTTTTAGGTCGATGGTTGATCTGGCAAGAAGGTTGTATGATGAAAGAGAAGTGGCAGTGGTGGAGGTGAACAAAAAGGGTGGTGGTGACAGGAACTGGAATGGGAAGCGGTTTGGTCATGGTGGTTTTACCCCGAGCAACAAGAAGGCAATGATGGATGACCGAAGGGTAGGGTTGGAAGGTACTGGGTCAAGGATGTGTAACAGGTGTAGGAAGGAGCATGCGGGGAAATGCAAGTAGGGATCAAATCTCTGGTTCAAGTGTGCTAAGCCCGGTCATTAGGCAAGGGATTGTGGAGTGACGAGGTGCTACAATTGTGGCAGACTTGGCATACGAGTAGAGATTGCAGGAAGCTGAGGGCCGAGAGTTCTGGGGCAAAGAAGGAGACCGAGAAGGATGGGCAGGGAGCAAAAGCCAGAGCATTCACGATGACTCGGGAGGAGGCTACAGTGGACCCCGATGTTGTGTCAGGTACGTTCCTAGTAAACCAAACTTTTTCCTCGGTATTATTTGATTCTGGTGCTAGCAAGAGTTTTATTTCTGCTGCCTTCTTTGCTAAGTTGCTTATTAGGAGTAGAAAGATTGATGAGCCCTTTGATGTAGAAACTGCCATTGGTAAGTCTACTAGGATTTCTGATCTGATAGAGAATTGTGACATAGAATTAGAAGGCCATAGGTTCTCTGCTAAATTATTCGTGATGCCCCTAGGCGGATTCGATGTGGTTCTAGGGATGGATTGGTTAGCAGCCTATGAAGCAAATATTGTGTGTTGCAAGAAAATGATCGATTAACTGTGCCTGACGGGAGTTTGGTGACGATCTACGGTGATCGAGTTACTATGGTTCCGAAGGTGATATCGATGGTGGTGGCAGAGAAGTGCATGAAACATGGATGTAGTGCCTAACTTGCTTACGTCAAGGATGTGGATGCGTCAGTACCACAATTGTCCGACGTACCAGTTGCGTGTGACTTTCCAGACATGTTCCCAGAAGATTTATCAGGTGTGCCACCGGACCGCGAGATCGAGTTCCAGATCGACTTGATACCTGGTGCTCAACCTGTTGCTAAGGCACCGTATCAATTGGCTCCGTCAGAGATGAAAGTGTTGATGACTCAGCTACAAGAGCTAATGGATAAGGGATTCATTCGACCGAGTATCTCTCCCTGGGTTGCTCCGGTCTTGTTTGTAAAGAAGAAGGATGGTAGTATGAGGATGTGGAGCCCTTGTTATGGAGACCTACGGGGGAAAATCATGGATGAAGCTCATAAGACTCGACACTCTATTCATCCCGGTGCTACAAAGATGTATCGTGAGAGGAAGAAAGATTACTGGTAGCTGGGTATGAAGCTTGATGTAGCTGAGTATGTGAGCAAGTGCCTTACTTGCTTGTAAGTGAAGGCTGAGCATCAGAAGCCATACGGAAAGATCCAACCTTTGGATATACTCGAGTGGAAATAGGAGCATATCACCATGGACTTCATTATGAAGTTACCACGAACGGCAAGAGGGTGTGATGCCATATGGGTGGTAGTAGACCGTCTGATGAAGAGTGCTCATTTCATGCCAATCCGTGAGACGTATTCATCTGAGAGGTTGGCAGATCTGTTCATCAAGGAGATTGTGATGCATCATGGTGTACCAGTGTCTATCGTGTATGACCGTGACACTCGGTTTACATCCAAGTTTTGGAAGCGATTTCATGACGTGATGGGGACGAGGTTGCATATCAGTACGGTGTACCATCCTCAGACAGATGGTCAGTCGGAGAGGACGATTCAGACACTAGAAGATATGCTACGGGCATGTGTGATCGATTTTGGAGGAAGTTGGGATGAACACTTACCGTTAGCTGACTTCTCATACAGCAACAGTTATCATGCCAGCATTGGCATGCCACCATATGAGATGCTATATGGTAGGAAGTGTAGAATGCCCATATGTTAGGGTGACATCGGACAGAAGGAGTTGGGGAGCATTGAAGTGATTGAGGCTACGACTGAAAAGTTGGAGAAGATCAAGGCCTTTATGATGGCGGCAAAAGATAGGCAAAATTCAAGGTGGGTGATAAAGTTATGTTGAAGGTTTCACCTTGGAAGGGGATCATTTGGTTCAGAAAGTAGGGTAAGCTGAGGTCGAGGTATATAGGACCTTTCCAAATCATTGCTCGAGTAGGAAGTGCTACCCGATGAGTTAAGTGGGATTCATCCAACATTCCATGTATCTCATCTGAGGAAGTGCTTAGCCGATAAGGATATGATTGTGCCACTGGAGGATATTGAGGTGGATGAACGGCTCAATTATGTGGAGCAACCGGTAGCCATCATTGACAGAAAAGAGAAGAGGCTGCGGAATAAAGTGGTTCCACTGGTGTGAGTACAGTGGAGGCACAGGAAGGGATCTGAGTCTATGTGGGAGACCGAGGAAGAAATGAGATAGCATTATCCCAAACTGTTAGAGGAGTGATAGGTTTCAAGGACGAAACCTATATAAGGGGGTGGACTTGTAACACCCGGATATAAAAAAAAGAAGAAACGAAGAGAAAAAGACAAGAAAAGAGAAGTATGAAGCATGAAAGGTGAAATAACCCAAGTTGAGGGGTTAAAGTTGAGCAAGAGGCAAACTTTAATATTATTATGTTTAAAGGTGGGCATGGCCGCCCACTCCCTCTGCTTACCAACTGCCTTCGATAGCAGCAAAAGAAGAAAAGCAGAGTTCATCGGCTTTCTAGAGAGAAGAAGAAGAAGATTGTCTAGAAGGTAAGATTTTGTGTGTTTTGTTCGGTTTCAGCTGGGTTTTCAGCTTGTAGACTGAGTCTTATGTGTTTCTCTGTTTTCGGTTGGGTGTTTTTTTGTGTTTAGGTGTTTGAACTCCAAGTTCTTTCGAGTTTGGAGGAGTTTTACTCGAAGGCTGCTGTAGGTGAGTTCTAGATCCCCGGTTTTTCTATTTTAAACACGTTTTGGGGCTGAAATGCATGTAAACTGTTATTTTTGAAAGTTTCAGTATGTTAATCGTATATGTTTCCCCTATTTATGTGGGTATGTGTGTTTGTGAATGTTTGACTGAATTATGTGGTTGTATGCTTGTTTTCTGAGAATAGTAAGCTAGATTTGGGCTAGGATTATGTAAGGATGATGATCGGGAACTGAAAATTTACATAAGTTAGAACTGGTATAAGTTCCCATATGCCTACATAACTGCCCATACGCTTAAGTGTTGCTCATGCGCCTAAGTTTCCCATGCGCCTAAGTACTCATGCGCCTGCATACTACTCATGCGCCTGTATAGTTCCCATGTGCCTATGTTTTTGCGCATACGCCTAAGTGTTGCTCATGCGCCTAAGTTTTCCCGTGCGCCCAAGTATCCATGCGCCTGCATAGTACTCATGCTCCTGCATACTACCCATGCGCCTAAGTGTTCCCATGACTTAGAATTTTTTTGAAATTTTGGGAAAAATGGAAATTTATGATTAAGCTCTGGGATGTTAAGGTGGGTTATGTTTGTTCATGTTATGCATGTTGTGGCTTGTTATTGATGTTCCTAATTACGTATTATTACGTGACTTTACGTGGTGTGTTAATGCTCTTGTACATAAAGTATTGTACAATGAAAGTGAAAGACATTATTAATAAAGTGGAACCTAATGAAAGAATGTAAAGTCTTGCAAGCAAGAAGGTTCATAAGTCATTGAGGGGCTGTTAGCTCAACTGTGTGCAGTTTAGCTAACCCATGAGGATGCGCACAGGGGTCAATCCTTGTGATTGACCAATATGTACGAAATTGTCGCTTGCCTCGGTGCTAGAGTCAGCTTCGTGCACAATGTTAGGGGTCTATTTATAGACTTCGGCCCAGTACCAGCTTCATGCACAATATTTGGGGTATAGCATATGACATGGGTCTAGATGAAAGTGAAAGATAATGATGAAAGTACAAAATGAATGAAAAGAATGTTGAAAGATAATAATGATATTATCAAGTTGTACGTATGTTATGTGATCACGAACAAAAATGTTTTACTAAAGGTAAAGTATTTTATTATATAAAACTAGAACTCACTCAACAATGCTGACTTTTCATGCATTTTTAGTTGGCAGGTAACTTGTTGCTGAGGATGGCACGAGGGTGAAGCTACTTGGCGGGCAAGACTGACATCCATCTCATGCAATAATAATGATGTTGTTTTGTAATACAACTAAGTGATATTTTGTAATCATGTAAACAATGATGTATTACTTGCAGATGTGTTTATTAAAGCATGAAATGGTTTTTGATGAATTATACCGCTACAATATTTTATTACTTAACAAATTTTAATATGTTTTGATATAAATGAGGTTGTGATTGACCAATTGTGGGGTTCCCGGGAATGGGGCCTTACAGAGAGCATGGTCCTTGCAGCTTTAATAAGTGTCCTGTTTCTCCTTTCAGTAACACTATTCTGTTAAGGAGTTCTAGGAGCACTATATTGTCTTGTAATACCCTTTTCATTATAAAATGTATCAAGGATTTGGTTCTTGATTTAGTTCTTTGATCACATCTTATGATATTAACCTTGTGATCACATTGATTCTTAATTTTCAGAATAAAGTTCCTCAAGATTTCAGGGGACTCATGCTTAGTTCAGGTATATATTATAAAGTCATCTGTGTTCACAAGGCAATATGAAGTTCTTCCTAGACTCATTACACTAGTGGGGCCAAAAATATCGATAAGTAATAAGTGTAATTAGGTAGTGATGGAGTTCATTTCCTTTGGCTGGTGAGACACCTTGTGTTGCTTTTCTTTAAGACATGCAACACAATGGTTACCACTCGTAAACTCTTTCTTTGGCATTCCAGTTACCAAATCATCTTTATTTAATTTATTCATGTTCTTAAAGTTTACATGCCCATTCTTTTATGCCAAAGGGAAGACTTATCACTATTGGCTTTAGATAGAAAGGAAGAAACTTCTCCTGATAGGGAAGTTTCCTGCAAATCCTTCTTGTACATGTTCCCTTTCTTGAGGGATCTGAGTAGGATATGCTCTTGAGGAATGACCACCCCAGGCTTGAGAACAATGCACTCATGATCAGTGAAGAGCATGTTATGTCTCTACTCACTAAATTGAGATACACTCAAGAGATTGTATACAAGCTCTTTGATGAAGGTTACCTTTTCAATGCTGAGCAAACCATTTATGACCCTGCCCCTTCCTTTGATGTAACCACCAGATTCTCTTCCAAAAACAACTGGCCCTCCATCAATTTTCTCAAAGTTTTGAAGCAAAAAAGCCATTAACTATCATGTTCCTTGAATAACCAATATCAATGATCCATACATTTATTTTGGTCTTCAGCTGTTTCTGCACATGAAAAAGAGATGGTTAGTTATATTTGGAAACCCAAGCTTTGCTGGTCTTGGGCTCATCAAGATGAACTGAAGATAGTTCAATAGTTATTGATCCTATATGTAAGATGTGACATCCGTCACCAAAATAGGTGTATTGACCATTGACTTTGGCCCTTGACTTTGACTTTAACTTTTGACTTTGACTCTTTTACTTTGACTTGATCTATTTATGGTACATTAGACGCGTGTAGACACGCTAAGTTCTAAAACTGTGCATTATGGGCTTAATATGTTCTAGTGGGCCTTGGACATGGTAACAGTGGACGTTCACTGATTTGGACTTAGCATGATAGTTGTATGCTAAAAATTGGACTAAAGACTTAAAAATGTAAGAATATACATCTTACGTTAAGCACGCAAACAAAATCGGACATCAATGGGCTTTTCCTAAAGTCTACAAAATACACTTAATTCAATTTAAAAATATAAATTTTATAGTTTATATAGCGTATAATAGTCCGGTAGAACCGTTTTAGCACGCGGAATTTAAAAACGTAAAATTTGGTCGACAAGCGATTTGAGACGAGACGGATTAGACGAGATAGGCCAAGGGACCGAAGGCCCTTGCCCCTCCCTTTGATGCTCATGAACCTAGACAAGGGGGAATTCCCCCTTGTTTCCTCACTTGTGCTAAATTATTCTCCAAGCTACTTCCATATTGCAAACCCTAGCCACCCCAACCCAATTCCACTTTGTTCTTCCTTATTCCAATCGAAAATCAGCCTCGTTTTGCCATTCTATTGAAATTTTTTGATAATCAAGACATTCAAGATCTCATTCTAAGCAAGACTCGTTCGTCTTCTAATCTCCGGTAAGAAAAATTGTTTCTTGATGATTTTATTTCTTGATCAACTTCAATTTCGATGATATTCATCATCTAAACACAAAATCATCATCTAATATTCATATTCTTTGTTTTGGATGTTGGATCGTGAAAATCTAGGTGTTACGAGTGTTGGACTCTCTAACCGGTAAAACCCTAATTCTTGGACTTTGTATATTCTTTGAATCTTTCAAAATTGGGTTGTAATCTTGGATGGCCTGATCATAATCGACATCTTGGACTTATAAATCATTTTTGAAATCATTAATCTTGTTTCTTGAATGGATAGACATGTTGAACGATCAATACAACGAATTAATTAATAAATGTTGTAAACCGGGGAAACTAAAATCCTACAAACTATTTTGGGACTGTAAATTAGAATAATCTAAGTGTTTAATTAAATTTTTGAACCACTAGAACCTGGAATAAATGTTTTTTATATACTCAGGTTGATAAGATCAAGTATTGAAGTTTGGGATGCAAAGGAACAAGACTAATGAACTGGACAGCTTGCTGTTAAGAAAATGGGACATTTTGTATAGGTCATAACTTGGTCATAAAACAACTAAATAGGGCAAACTTTGCGTCAAAAAACAAGTTATGTAAGTCCCCTAACTAAAACGACATTTTAAAGTCTTATCTTTCAAATGGTACCTTGTACGCAACGATTCGTTACCGTTTCGATCTCCAAACAGCTTATACAAAACTGGTGCGCAATCAGATATATGTGCTGAAATATTTTGATAAACTTAAAAAAATAATGTTTGAAACTAAATAATCAAATAAAGACAAGTTTTATATTTAAAAGTGGTTAAATGATGTTTTAAAAGAATAAGTTAATAAATTAATATAAAAGTGCAATAAAACCCTTGATGGGCGTTAAGGACTGGGTTACAAGGATTACACCCATGTTGGTCATTTTTATTCTTTAGTAATCCTTTTGTGATTTGTACTTTTAGTGCTTTCTTTGCATATTATGAGATTTGGATATACCAATTCAAGGTGAGTTTCACGGTCCCTTTTTAATATATTTTACTTGGGGGGAAAAGCATGCTCATGGTTTTGGCTATGCCATGTCTTAAAAATTATATTGGGGTATTGTATGTGGTCTGGGTCATGGTTTGAGTCTAGATGTTCATTAATGAGTGTGTACTTGCGCTTGTGCTTGTTCTTGGGCTTGTTCTTGTGCTTGACTGTCATGGAGAGGTATTATTAGTACTAACGGGTTGACACCCCCACCCTTGTTGTCGATATACTAGTCGAGACTGACTTGGCCTGGGCTTGCCCTTGAGTGAATATAATCCGGGTAATTGGACTTGGAGTGATATTAAACTTGTGTTGATATCTTGACTGCTTTGTACTCTTACTCACATACAACTTTGTGTACATGTTATACACGACAAACTATCTGTACTTTTAAACCTGTGAACTCACCAATGTATGTTCACTTTTTAGAGCATGTCTTTTCAGGTAATGAGGCTTAGGCGCTTGGCTGTGGACTTTAGACAAGATCGCTCCTTTGGGAGCAATAGACATTTCATGGGACTTTTGGACTTGTTTATTTTGTTGAATTGCAATTTGTTGGATTTGTACTTGGTATTGTTTTGGTACTTGTGCTTCTTTGTTCCTGAATGGAACTCTGGATTATTTATGCATTTATGGTATGACCTTTCGGAATTGACTGTAATTGACACGTGTTCCTATGTGTCGGGTGACGTTATGACCCATTTACGAAGAATACCTTTAGTGATTCTCTTAGACCCCCAATGTGTAATGACGATCTCGTCCGTCGCATCTTCGTGTTTCCACTTCTAACGAGGGTGTTACAGATTGGTTTTAGAGCCAGGTTTATAGAGAATTAGGTGTATTATTTGACATAGACTATAACCTAAGTACCCACATGTAGTATGCATCATAGGATTATGTGTGTACAGCTATACATGTGAACGTTTTATGTTCATTAACTGTTGTGTTGTGTAGCCTGCCTTATGTGTTATCTGTGATCTTCTTATTTGGAGAACTTTGGTTGTACTATTATCTATGCATTCCTTGAGAAAGCATCAGGTAAGGACACCCTCTAGCTATGCGCTTGACTATTATTTGGTATGGATTGACAAGTACTGCAATAAGGATTCTTTTAAAAGGCCTAGGTTATTAAGCCAACCTTAATATGTGTGTCTGCTGGTGATACCTATGTTATGAGTTGAATCTTGGGGGATGAACCCGCTAGTTGATATGACACCAACAGACAAGAGCGATGGCGTACTCAGGTCAGATGATTGCTTTATTGGATTTCAGACTATACTAAATGGATTCCTTTGAATGTTCCTTATCCAAGTGAATGCTTTCTCAATCAATTCCTCTGTATAACTTTGGTTACTTAACCTTGGGTTAGTAACCATATCCTTGATTCTCCAATCATGGTAGCACTTTGTACTTGGCAAGATGCGTTGACTCCGGTAGGAGGAGCTAGGGGGACCATGCAAAGTAAATTAACATTACGGGTGCACACGTAATTGCAATTTGCAGTGCATGCGAAATCTGGCAAACCCTTTCGTGAGATAACGCTCATAGTTCGTATGAATCTTCCATTCTATACATGGGACATTGGAGTTCTTGTTCCTGTAATAGTCAATTGTGTGGAAACACCAATCTCATTTGTCCTTGCATAAGTACAAATAGATCTGGAGCCTTCATAGGAATCATACTGGGACATTTTAGCCCAAAATGTACATGGTCTTTGAAGAGTTGAAGTGGAGAGGTGAGACACCTTGTACCTATGATGCTTTGTTCAAACTGATCTTGATACTTGGAGCATTGGTTGCGGAGTCATTCTAGCATTATACTTGGTGGAGTAAATAGATGTCATGTAACCAGTTTAGACGTCGTCCTTGGTATATCCCTATAAATAAACATCTTCGGTATGCTAAGGATGTACCTGAACTGGGCTATGTGATAATCCTAGAGGATTAGAGTTGGACATGGTTAGACTGATAACATGGAAGGAACTAACACTGGAGGCAGGATTGGTTGTATGTGCATGGAGTTCATGACGTGCAAGCCAATAGAGTACGACGGGAAAGTTAGAGAAATAGCCCTGACCCGTTCCATTGAGAAAATGGAAACTGATATGGACATCGAGATCTGTGCTAATAATCAAAAGGCAAAGAGTGTTGTTTGGCCACTAGTGGACAAAGCACTAACGTAGTGGAATATCCAAGATCAAGTACGAAGTAGAAAAGTTGTGAAGGCCATGACTTTGGACAGGCTTAAAGCATTAGTAATTGAGGAGTACTGCCTTATGAACAAGATGCAAAATACAGATCATCAGTTTTGGAGTCAAGTAATGGTGGGATCTGGACATGCTGCGTATCCCTACCAATTCTATAAGATGGAAAAGCTGGTGCCATATTTTTGACACACAAATCAAAGTGGATGGAGAAGTACATCAGGGGGCTAGTTCTATAGTTTGTGGAATGATGGTTGCTTCTGCACCCCCCAACCATTTAGAGTAAAATACTAAAGACATGTAATTTAGCTGAGGAAATGGTTTGTATTAGACCCTCGAGAAAGCTAGTGAGATGCAGCAGGATGTTAGGGAAACGGGTGAGCTGGCTGGTGTTAATGTAGACAAGAAGGACAAGGTCATGAAAGGATATGTGGCTACTATGTTGGCAACGAAGAACTATGCTGACACTTACCCGGAGAGTAATAAGTGTAGTCTGCATCACCCGACTATGATGCCATGACCTGTGTGTTTCAATTTCAAGCAATTGGGATGCTTAGCGAAGAGTTTTAAGGTATTTCTGAACCCAGTTTTGCCGATTAATACGGTCAAATCGGCAAGAGTTTGACGTTGACAATATGAGTGCGGAGTCTAGTAGCATTATTGAAATGCATATGTGTGGTTATATAGGGCTCAAAGTCAAATGGTCAATCAAAAATAAAAGGAAAAACAACACAGATCTGGTCTACAATTTATGCAAACCTAGGGTAAGGTAATATGGCAACCCAGTTCATAGAAAGGCATTCAGGATTAGTGTCAATGATGCCCAAAAGGACCCATACTTTAATGACTTTGACTTTTGTAACTAAGTTGGGCTTAACCCCAGTCATGAGGATATGTGCTATTAAATGGGCTAATGATAGAATTGGAAAGACTAGGGAAGTAATATGGGACTATACTATGCTATTAGAGGATCATGCATTTAGAATAGATCTTGTACGATTTGGGCTTGAAAGTTTCAACATGGTCATGGGGATGGATTGATTGTCAAGTAATAGTGTTGAGATCATCTGCTGTGAGAAGATTGCTTGCATACCGTTGTCAAACAGTGAGACACTTGACGTGTATGTCGAGAGATCAGAAGGGGACAACACGTAGATCTCGAGCATGAAGGTGGAGGAATAAGAATTAGATGATATACTTGTTGTGTGAAACTTCTAAGAAGTGTTCTCGAAGGATTTGGTATGATCGCCTACTTCATAACAGCTGGACCTTTGGATTGACCTGGTACATAGGGTAGTGCGTGTTCTTAAGGCCTTTTATTGCTTAACACTCTTGGAGATGGAAGATCTGTCTAATCAACTTCAGGAGTAGTTCGGTAAGGGTTTTATACAACCCATTCACTCACCATGGGGCGCTAGTGCTTTCTATCGAGAAGAAGGATGGATCGTACAGGACATGCATGGTCTATCAAAAGCTAAATAAACTAACGGACAATAACCATTATCGTTTTCCAAGTATAAATGACTTATTCAATCAGCTTCAAGTATCGACGTACTTTCTGAATATTGATCTTCGTTCGGTAATCATCAACATAGAGTACATGTGGATGACATACCAAAGAAAGTGGTTAGAACTCATTATGGACATTATGAGTTCCTAGTTATGAAGCTTGGGCTAATAAAGGAACTTGTGGTGTTCATGGACGTGATGAATTAGATGCGTATGCCATATCTGTATAAATTTGTCATAGTGTTTATTGAGGACATTCTGACTTATTTGAGGATAGGGAGGATCATGAGAAACATATAGGGACTATTTTGGAATTGTTGAAAATGATAAACTATACGCTAGGTTCTCCAAGTGTGTCATCTATACTGACCACAAGAGTTTTCAACATATTTTTCACCAAAAAGAACTGAACATGAGATAGAGATGTTGGATTGAATTGTTCAGTGACTACAACTGTGTAATCTAGTATAACCCAGAAAGGCAAATATGGGTTAGGATGTGTTGAGTTGTAAGGAGAGAGTCAAACCCTTGTGCTTACCTTATTGCTACTCAAGTTGAGTAAAATGAGGGGACTGAATATGGAGAATGAGGCTTTGAGATGTCTAAACAAATAGTTTGTACAAAAAGAAGATGGAACATTGTACTTTATTAAGCGAATTTAGGTTTCTTTATGGGGAATGTGTAGACATTAGTGTTGGTTGAAGCACACAAGTTTAAGTATATGGCTCATCCTGGTGCTAACAAGAGGTGGCATGATCTTAAGGACTTGTATTGGTGGCCTGGAATGAAAAGGGCCATAGCGGACTATATGTGCAAGTGTTTGACTTGTTCAAGTGTAAGTGAGGCATCGAAGGCCACCTAGCCTATTACAACAGTTTGAGGTCCTAGATCGAAAGTGGAAAAAGACATGATTGTGGACTTCATCACGAAGCTAATAAGAATTAGTAGTGAGCATGATTTGATTTGAGTCATTGTGGATAACATGACCAAATCTGGTCATCTCCTGACTATTCGTGAGGACTACAAGATGGAAAAGTTGGCAAGGATTTATGCTAGTGAAGTTGTGGATAGACATGGAGTACCTATGTCGATTATCCCTGTTCGTGCCAGTCGCTTCATAAAACGATTCGACATAGCTCATAGTAGGAGCTGGGTAGACGTCTGGACATGAGTGAGACTTACCATTATCATACTGATTGTATGAGTGAGTGACCTATTCAGACATTGGAGGATATGTTAATTTCTTTTATCATTAACATGGAGGTAGCTAGGAGACTCACCAACCATTGGTTGAATTTCCTATAACAATAGTTGCAATGAAAGTCTTATAGGAGCACTGTTCGAGGCACTAAACGGATGTAAGATCCGATTGCAGATGTAATGGGCAGAAGTCATGTAAAGTTAGATGACTAGACCATAAATCATTCAAGAGACGAAAGATTAGGGGTTTTTGATCATAGACAGACTAAAGGCAGCTCAAGATCGTTAGAAATTTACACTGACAATCAAAGGAACCCTTGCTTTAGTCACATGTCCTTAGACGTTGGTTGATTTGATAATTAGATGCGGTTGGTGATTGGTACACCATCAAGGTGTTAGTAGTGTGGTGGGTTAGCTGCGGTACACCTAATATATAAACACTATTGATACCATAAATGTGAAATCGGAATCTGGACTGGAATCTAACTTTTGGTTATGGACAACAGTCATACTCTAGTGATATTAGTAAATTGGTTGTAAAACCTAAAAAGCCATCTCAAGAGACTTTGTTTTTATGGGCGGACTAGTTGTTGCCTTAGAAGGCATTGTCTGCCTTGGCAATTGAGCAAATTACCACCTATATTGTTAAGTGCAATTAAGACTTCCAAACATATTTGGTCATGGGATTATCGGTTTGAGTTATAGCAATAACCGAGAGTGGTGCATGACACGTTGCATGGACGGTAAACTTCAGTTCGTTGAAGAACTGGATGAGATCATGGCTAAAGAAATTGAACTTTGATAATTAGTAAAATCCTGATCCTAAAGATTAGATGGAACTCAAAGAGAGGACCCAAATTTATCTATGCGCAGGTAGGTCAATTGAGGACTAAGTACTTTTACCTATTCACAGAAAGACATTGCAGTTGATACTCTCAACGGGGGGATACTGTCATATCCGTCACCAAAATAGGTGTATTGACCATTGACTTTGACCGTTGACTTTGACTTTGACTTTGACCCTTTGACTATGACTTGATCTGTGTATAGTACATTAGATGCGTGTAGACACGCTAAGTTCTAGAACTGTGCATTATGGGCTTAATATGTTCTAGTGGGCCTTGGACATGGTGACAGTGGACGTTCACTGATTTGGACTTAGCATGATAGTTGTGTGCTAAAAATTGGACTAAAGACTTAAAAATGTAAGAATAGACATCTTACATTAAGCACGCAAACAAAGTCGGACATCAATGGGCTTTGCCTAAAGTCTACCAAATACACTTAATTCAATTTAAAAATATAAATTTTATAGTTTATATAGCGTATAATAGTCTGTTGGAACCGTTTTAGCGCGCGGAATTTAAAAACGTAAAAGTTGGTCGACACGCGATTTGAGACGAGACGGATTAGATGAGATGGGCCAAGGGCCCGAAGGCCCTTGCCCCTCCCTTTGTTGTTGCCGAACCTAGACAAGGGGGAATTCCCCCTTGTTTCCTCACTTTTGCTAAATTATTCTCCAAGCTACTTCCATATTGGAAACCCTAGCCACCCCAACCCAATTTCACTTTGTTCTTCCTTATTCCAATTGAAAATCAGCCACATTGTGCCATTCTATTGAGTTTTGTGATAATCAAGACATTCAAGATCTCATTCTAAGCAAGACTCGTTCGTCTTCTAATCTTTGGTAAGAAAAAATCATTTCTTGATGATTTTATTCCTTGATCTACTTCAATTTTGATGATATTCATCATCTAAACACAAAATCATCATCTAATATTCTTATATTCTTTGTTTTGGACGTTGTATCGTGAAAATCTAGGTGTTACAAGTGTTGGACTCTCTAACCGGTAAAACCCTAATTCTTGGACTTTGTATATTCTTTGAATCTATCAAAATTGGGTTGTAATCTTGGATGACCTATTCATAATCGACATCTTGGACTTATAAATCTTTTTTGAAATCATTAATCTTGTTTCTTGAATGGATAGACATGTTGAACGACCAAAACAACAAATTAATTAATTAATGTTGCAAAACTAAAATCCAACAAACTGTTTTGGGACTGAAAATTGAAATAATCTAAGTGTTTAATTAAAGTTTTCGACAACTAGAACCTGGAATAAATATTCTTTATATACTCGGGTTGATAATGGTCAAATATTGAAGTTTGGGATGCAAAGGAACAAGACTAATGAACTAGATAGCTTGCTGTCAGAAAAATAGGACATTTTGTACTGGTCATAACTTGGTGATAAAACGACTAAATGGGGCAAACTTTGTATCTAAAATCAATTTCTACGAGTCCCCTAACTAACCCAAGTGTTCTTGTGTTGTTTTGACATCGTTTGGTCCTCCAAACGTGGCAAACAAAACTGAAGGTCAAAACTGACGAATCTGGGCTGCAGATTGGTCTGTATTCATCGAGTCATAACTTTCTTATATTTTTTCCAATGGAGATGATTCTTTTTCTGGAGTTTAATTTAAAGTCTTATATTTCAAATGGTACCTTGTATTCAATGATTCGTTACCGTTTCGATCTCCAAACAGCTTATACAAAACTGGTGCGCAATCAGATATATGTGCTGAAATATTTTGATAAATTAAAAAAATAAGGTTTCAAACTAAATAATCAAATAAAGACAAATTTTGTATTTAAAAGTGGTTAAATGATTTTTTAAAAGAATAAGTTAATAAATTAATATAAAAGTGGCAATAAAAACCTTGATGAGCGTTAAGGACTGGTTTACAAGGATTACACCCGTGTTGGTCATTTTTGTTCTTTAGTAATCCTTTTGAGATTTGTACTTTTAGTGCTTGCTTTGCATATTGTGAGATTTAAACTATACCAATTCAAGGTGAGTTTCACGGCCTCTTTTAATATATTTTTCTTGGGGGAAAAGCATGTTCATGGTTTTGGACTATCTCGTGTCTTAAAAATTATCTTGGGGCATTGTATGTGGTCTGGGTCATGGTTTGAGTCTAGATGTTCATTCATGAGTGTGTATTTGTACTTGTTCTTGGGCTTGTTCTTGGGCTTGTTCTTGTTCTTGATTTTTATGGAGATGTATTATTAGTACTGACGGGTTGACACCCCACCCTTGTCATCGGTATACTAGTCGAGACTGACTTGGCCTGGGCTTGCCCTTGGGTGAATATAATCTGGGTAATTGGACTTCGACAAAACTTAAACTTGTGTTGATATCTTGACTGCTATGTACTCTTACTCACATATAACTTTTTGTACATGTTATACATGACAAACTATTTGTACTTTTAAACCTGTGAACTCACCAACGTATATTGAATTTTTAGAGTATGTCTTTTCAGGTAATGAGGCTTAGGTGCTTGGTTGTGGACTTTAGACAAGACCGCTCCTTTGGGAGCAATAGACATTTCATGGGACTTTTGGAGACTTGTTTATTTTGTTGAATTGCATTTTTTTGGATTTGTACTTAGTACTGTTTTGGTACTTGTGCTTCTTTGTTCCTAAATGGAACTTTGGATTATTTATGCATTTATGGTATGACTTTTGGAATTGACTGTACTTGACACATGTTCCTATGTGTCGGGTGACATCATGACCCATCTACGGAGAATACCTTTAATGATTCTCTTAGACCCCCAATGTGTTATGACGATCCCGTCTGTCGCATCCTCATGTTTCCGCTTCTACCAAGGGTGTGACATAAGCTCTGAGGATCCTTGGCTATTGTTGATGAAGAAACTTCAGTCACATGGCCTTCCTTCATCTTTCACACCATCTTTGGAAGATTAGACTTGGCCTTCAAGCCAAAATTTTGATAACTTTGGATGTTTTGGAGACTGAACCTTAGGAAGCTTTTGCATCCACTGCAGCAGACTTTATTGCTTCGGAAGCGTTCCTTTCTTCCAAGGCCAAATTTGCTTCCGAAGACAGTTTTCCACCTATCTTCTTCTTGTTCACCTTGGAGCTTCCGAAGGAAAGTGATTTTCCTTCCAAAGCTATTTTCTTCTTCCTCTCAAAAGTCTTATTTTTGTTCATGGGGATGTTACTTTTAGGATTGTAGATGCAATCCTTAGCAAAGTGAGTACTATCTCACAAATGATGCATTCAGCAGGCATACTTTTGAGGGTTCTCTTTTGAGGAGAAAGTTGAGCATGATCTCTTTCCAGTTCCTTCTTCATCTTCATAGATGATACAGCAGGCTTTTGAGGGTAAAGCTTGCTCTTGGAGCTGAATGGTTTAGGCTGTGCAGCAGTGGTACACATTTGTTCAACCTTCTTCTCTTGACCAGGATGGTTTCAACTTGAACTAGGACTCCTATTCTAGAGTCCATAGTTGAGTCTTTAGTCTTCACCACTTCAAACCTAGTAGAGATAAAAACTTGGTTTTGCTTGGGATTGAAAGTGGGCTTGATCTCTTGGGATTTCTTTGATTTTCCTTTAGCAACACTGATCAGATTCTTCCAAGCTAAGTCGGCCATCCTTGGTTCTTTCTGCTCTCCAGGAGTATAGTGACCCTTCTTAAGATAAACTTTCTCACTCACTTCTGGTTCATCCTTCACTATCTCCACTTCATCTTCATCCTCTTCTTGGATAGGGTCAATAAGGGGCAACTCATTTTGACTAGTTCCACCCCTTGGAGATCTTACAGATAGTAATGTGTATAGAGGAGCTATCTCACATGATCCTAGTCCCTCCTTGTTTTGATAACAAATCTTTGCATGCAAGGATGAGGATATGATGTTCTTGAAGGTTTCCTCATCAAGAACACATTTTTCTACCCTGGCTTTGCTGATCATAAGCTCAGCCTTGCATTTAGTTAAATTGGTAATGAGATCTTTGATTTTAGTCCTGTAATTTGTATGCTCATGCTTAAGAGTAGAAATTGTTTTCTCTAAATATTCTATTTTAAGTTTATAGTCATTTTTAGCCCTTTTGAAATCAGCTTTTAAAATATTCAAAGACTTAAGGTAAGATCTTACTTCCAAGTTATAGGAGCTCTACATGTTTACTTTAGCAATTCATTCAGGTGTATAGAGATGTTCTAATACCTTGGCTTCATCATGGTCAACCATTAGTGCTTGATTTGGAGAAACATCCTCTACCTAAAAGCTCCAGTCCAAGCCTCCCTCTTCAATAGCAACAGTAGCTTGTTGTTTTGGTTTGCTTGGCTTCTTAAATCTGGGAACTGCATTAGTGTAGCTTGGTATGGATTGTGCTTGACCACCATTTGTCCTTGATGCCTTGCACTCCCTAGCAAAGTTTCCCATTTGGTTACAGTTGTAACACTTCACTTTGCTTTTATCCAGTCCAAACTTTCCATTGGTTACATTGCCGGAAACTTTCTTCCGGTTCTCTTGTAGAAATTCTTGGATCTATGAGTAAAAAGAGCCATTTTCTGGACTATCTCCACATACTCTAGGTCATCTAGATGGAAACAATCCAAGTCTTCAAGAGTCAAGAGAAAGTTGGCAAAACTTTCATCAGAAGACATAAAGTCTTGAGATGAGTTTGTCTATTGGAATGGGCTTCCATGGATGTAACTCTCCCTTAGTGTCTCTAGAAAGGTGATGAAAGGGCCCTTTTATGAGTTGTAAGGGTAGCAGATAAGATGATGTTGTGGTTCTATGCTATCCCTTTCAACCACATAGAGAGCTGAACTCTGTTGATTGCTGGAAGAGCTACTAGATGGATTTCGGATGTTAATCTCCATCTGGTAACTATTCGGGATACCATACAACTCTATGAGTGTAAGAGTGGAGAGATTTTTAGTTGTGTTAATGGCCATATAGTAGTGTGTCCATTGTCCAGGAAGAGAGAACATGAAGTTTCTCATAATGTCCATATTCTTAAGTTTAACTCCAATATCCATTAGAGTATCTATAATTTCAACATATTGTAGGTGAAATTCTCAAACTACTACTTCATGAGATCTTTCTTGTTTTCTTTGGCTTCCTCAGACCCTTTTATACATAAGCTTTAGTGCATCCCAGAGATGCTTTGCACTTTTGCACTTCTTGAAGCCTCTATAGATAGAGTTGAGAAGAGCATTTTATAGTGCGGTCATAGCCTTCTGATCTATATAAATCTTCTTCCAATTTTTCTTAAAATAGTTGCCACTTCCTTTGGAATTATTCCACCACCAACAGTAGCTGAAGTGGTGCTTAGGGTGTGAGGTCCTGAGACAACAGATCTCCACATCCTACTATCTTGAGACTTAATGAAGCCTTCCATTCTTTAGCACCAAGTATCAAAGTCATCATAAGTCATCAGTGGATATTTGGTCGTGGTACCAGTTTCCATGTTAGCCTTAGTGAGAGCTGCCATTTGAGCTGGTAAGTGTTTTGTAAAACTGAAGAGATTTAAGATGGTGAGATCTTACAATCAAGAGCTTAAAAAGCTCTGATACCAATTGAAGGACCGATTAATGCGTGACGAAGCAGTTTCACAAGGTTGGAGAGATCAAACACTTAATAGATCAAATAGGGAACCGGCAAATGAAACAAAGAACAAGAGTAAAGAACACAAGCAGAACACAAGTAATGGTTTTCAAGAATGATGTATATTGTTCTCAAGTGTTTCGTAATTATTACAAGGCTTAGTCTTAAGGACTGATACATGAAATACTTTATACTAAATCCTGCAGCCAGCCATACTTTGAAGGCCAGCTGAAGCACTAATCTAGACAACAAGATCAATATAAAGTCAAAAGGCAGATAGCCTTTTGACTAGTGTCTATGACATGCCATGGCTCATATCTTGTAAGTACCTAGTCTTTATGGATTACAATATCAAGTGAAAAGCAAAAACTCAATTCATGCGAGAAGTACAAGGATGCGAGAACTCCAAGATGATTGATGAAGAACTTATCACGCAAGAACTTGGAGTTGCCACTCGAGAACTTGATGTTCTCCCGCGAGAACATCTAGGCAGTATATATAGATGTTTTTCCTTTGTATTTCATTATGTGTGTTCATTTTATAAAAGTGCTCTGAGGGTGAGAGAGCAGAGGGTTGTGTGAAAGGTCGCCAGAGGGGAGCTCACCTCAGGTTGATCGAGCTTAAACGATGTATACTCCTTTGGTATTGTAATCATTTGATTAATAATATTCGATTGAGTTTGTTTAATGTTCATTGATATCACACAAGCACACATCCGTTTTAATTTGATTATCAAGTGCAACAAAATGTGGAATCGATCGTGATAAGGACCTTACATTCGGTATCAGAGCAAGGTGTTGCTCTTGATACATGGATTTTAATTCCGCAATCATCCGTATTAAGATGTTAAACATAGAGGTTGAAGATCTAAAAGGCTTAGCAAGTTTGGACTGGTTTCAAAGGAGAAGAAGGTGAAACCGAGGGTGAACACACATGAAATCGACTTTGTTACTTGCTAAAATGATGATCTGCATCAACAAGCTTAGTATCTTCAAGTTATGATGATGAAAATTGAAAACTTGAAATCACAGCAGTGAATCAAGCACAAAAAGTTGATTTTGACGAAGTTTTGGCACGAATAACTGGTTTTTGCGAAAACTTGGGCAATTTTCACATCGGTAACCGCTTCTTGCGAAAAACTAAAGTTGTCGGGCTAGAATATCAAGTTCCCACGCGAGAACATCTACCTAATTCATACCCGAAAACTTCATCAAGCGAAACTTTATTATTCGCGCAAAAACCTTTACTATCAACTTGATTTTTGCGAAAACTTTGCACAAATGCAAGAACGTTGTCTAGATACAAAAACTTATTTGTTTGTGAAGGTTTAGAACAAGTGTTTCAGCTCAACTCTAGAGGATGCTAGATGATATTTAGTTTGGTACCTAAACAGGGGTTTTTGTGTTGTTTGATCAAGTTCAAGATTCTATATCTATAACATTTGATTCGGGTTGTTCGTGAATTGAAACTTGACAATGTGAGCTTATCTTATCTTACTGATGGCGACAATGATCGAACGGATTAATTAAGTGAAGCATCAAGATTGTTTGGTATTCTTGCTCTGAAAATATGGGCTTATTACATCTTACACAGGGGGAAGAATACTTTAAATGATCTAGTTCATCGTCACAGAATCTTGTCATCGGATTGAAGAATCGGGTTCTTTGGGAATCTAAAATGGAAGTTGGACCTCTTTGTCATATGCCTAATACATCTTAATTTGTAAGTAATCATGATTGATTCAAACGTGATATCCTTTATGAAGCTATACATTAGGAGGAGGTTACAACTGAGGGGAAAGACTAAAGTGAAAGATACCTAAGGATCAGATAATTCATGAAGAGGAGTGACTAAAGTCAAACATAATTGATATCATAATCCATAGGGGGAAATTGTAAGGACCTAGTCTTTATGGATTACTATATCAAGTGAAAAGCAAAAACTCAATTCATGTGAGAACTCCAAGATGATTGATGAAGAACTTATCGAGCGTGAACTTGGACTTGCCGTGCGATAATTTGATGTTCTCTTGCGAGAACATCTAGACAGTATATATAGATGTTTTTCCTTTGTATTTCATGATGTGTGTTCATTTTTTAAAAGTGCTCTGAGGGTGAGAGAGTAGAGGGTTGTGTGATAGGCTGCCCGAGGGGAACTCACCTCTGGTGGATCGAGCTTAAACGATTTATACTCCATTGGTATTGTAATCATTTGATTAATAATATTCGATTAAGTTTGTTTAATGTTTGTTGATATCACATAAGCACACATCCGTCTTCATTTGATTATCAAGTGCAATAAAATATGGAATCGATTGTAATGAAGACTTTACACATCTTAATATATTACAAAAAGGATAAAAGAAAAAAAGAGTGGAAAGTTATAGACTTAATGACCTTAATCTATAGTTAACAAAAGTATGGAGATATCACAAACTTGTATAACTTGGTGAGTCTTAAGAGATGGTAGCGAAAAGTGGTTCAGCATTTGTCAAAAGCATGTCAGAGAAAGCATTTCTTCTCTGTCTTCAGAACAAATCATTCTCTTGGCTTTAGAAGAATTTGTTTTTAAGCTTCGGAAGACTTCATCTTTGACTTCGAAAAAATTGGTCTTTGGCTTCAGAAGATTTGACACTTAGTGAATTTCTTTATGCAATTGTCAAATCTTTTGAAGTAACTTCCTTGTACTTTAGAATGCTCGCTCAGAGAACTTTGGTTTGCATCATCCTCTAAGGTAACTCTTACAACTGACGACCGTCCGGCTTGCCTCCTCCTCGGCAGGTAAAGTTCCAAATATATTTGATTCCTTGAGCAACACCCATAGCAAAAACACCTTACCGGCTTGCACCCTCAGAAATTGAAGATTTATGAAGCAAGTTACAAGAATTATTGGATAAAGGTTTCATACGCCCAAGTCACTTATCGTAGGGAGCACCGATACTGTTTGTTAAAAAGAAGGATGGAACGTTCTAAATGTGCATCGATTATCGTGAGCGGAATAAGTTGACCATGAAGAATCGATATCCTCTTCCTATAATCGATGATTTATTCGATCAATTGTAGGGAGCTTCATACTTCTCTAAGATTGATTTGATCAGGCTATCATCATTGAGGGTTCACGAGGATGACATACCAAAAACAGCTTTTAGAACTTTTATTTGGATAAGTTCGTAATTGTGTTTATAGACGATATTCTCACTGTATTTGATGAAATTTCACACCATATTTGATGAACTGGTATGTAAATGAAGGAAGACCATGAGCAGCACCTACGGGCGATACTGGAATTGCTAGGGGAAGAGAAACTTTAGGCCAAGTTCTCGAAGTGCGAATTTTGGTTGCGAGAGGTGAAGTTTTTAGGACACGTGGTTAATAAGAAGGGAATCCACATTGAACATGGAAAGATCGAAGCGGTTAAGAAGTGGCATACACCTAAGACGCATTCAGAGATACGATAATTCTTAGGATTGGCTGGGTACTATCGGCGATTCATTACAAATTTCTCAAAAATCGCTCAACCATTGACAATGTCAACACAAAAGGTTTGAAATCTGACTAGGGTGGTAAGCAAGAAGAGCCTTTCAAACGTTGAAAGAAATATTGTGCAACGCGCCAATATTTACCCTTCATGAT